>CM074735.1:129715389-129836356 GCA_037367245.1 Phrynocephalus guinanensis | reverse complement strand
TCTCACGAAGGGACATGAAGACAAAAGCAGAACCCTATAATCTGTCCTCTTAATGTACTCGGGATGGATTTGTTTACAACAAAGTCTCTCCTTTGGCACGGTGAGATGTACTGAAAGAAGGGAGGGAGGTTGTTGTTTTAAGCAACATTTGCTTTTCCAGGTTCCCACACAAACACCTGTCTTGAAAGCCTTTTGGTTTTACCCCTTTGCCGGCTTCAAAAATGTCAGTTTGTGGGAGGTTTCCAGCCCAGCAGGTCGCTGTGCAGGAGACAATGGATCGAAAAACACTCCTAAAGTTCGTATGAAGACGTTCCAAGGAAACATGGAGGGCACTGGAATGGGACCACAAAAAGTTCGTTCATTGGCATCCTTCAGTCTCGAAAGACTATGGTATCATGCCTGGAGTAGAGATCCTAAAAACAGCACCTAGTGTGACTAAATAGACCAATTCAGGAATTGCAGTCTCTACCGCACTGAGGGCAGATGTATTCTGTTTCCTGCCTAGTCCTCGAGTTTCGTTCTTTCCATGCCTGCCTCTTTTCCTCTGCCTGTTGGACAAATGCCTCTTCAAATTTATGTAGACCATGCTGTATCTCTTGCCTCCAGACAGTGCGATCAGAGGTCAGGGTTTCCCAGCTGTTGAGGTCCATTCCCAAGGCCTTCAGGTCCCTCTTACAGATATCCTTATACCGCACCACAGCTGTGGTCTCCCTCTGGGGCGCTTTCCCTTCATTAGTTCTCCATATAGAAGATCTTTTGGGATCCGACCATCATCCATTCTCACAACGTGTCCAAGCCAGCATAGGCGTCGCTGTTTCAATAAAGTGTACATGCTAGGGATTCCAGCTCGATTCAGGACTATGCTATTTGGAACTTTGTCATGCCAGGTAATGCTGAATATTCGCCTAAGACAGCGCATATGGAAGGTATTAAGCTTTCTTTCCTGTTGAGCAAGGAAGGTCCAAGACTCGCTGCAATACAAAAGTGTGCTCAGTACGCAAGCTTTATAGAACTGTATCTTTGTATGTTCTGTCAGCTTCCTATTGAGCCATACTCTCTTTGTTAGTCTGGAAAACATAGTTGTTGCTTTACCTATACGTTTATTCAGCTCAGACTCTAGTGAGAGTGTATCTGAGATAGTTGAGCCAAGATACACAAAGTCATGGACAACTTCCAGTTCTTTTGCAGAAATTGTAATGCGAGGAGTTTTTTTCAGGCTGATTTCTAGCCCAAAATCTTTGCAAGCTTTACTAAAATGGTCCATGAGTTGTTGGAGATCTTCAGCAGAGTGAGCAGTAATGGCGGCATCATCAGCGAAGAGGAGATCCTGCAAACACTTCACCTGTACCTTAGATTTTGCTCTCAATCTAGAGAGGTTGAAGAGTTTTCCATCTGATCTGGTCCGGAGATAGATACCCTCTGTTGAAGTTCCAAAAGCATACTTCAGCATGGTAGCAAAGAAGATCCCAAACAAGGCTGGCGCAAGGACACAGCCCTGCTTTACGCCGCTTCAGATGTCGAAGGGATCTGACACCAGGCCATCGAAAACTACAGTGCCCTTCATATCCTCATGAAAAGACCTAATGATGTTAAGGAGCTTGGGTGGGCATCCAACCCGGAGGAGTATTTTAAAGCGTCCGTACCTACTAACCATATCAAATGCCTTTGTGAGATCTATGAAGGCTACAAAAATTGGCTGTCCTTGTTCCCTGCAATTCTCCTGCAACTGCTTGAGGGAAAATACCATATCAGTAGTAGACCTGTTGGTTCGAAAGCCACACTGTGATTCTGGGTAGACTCTCTCTGCAAGTATCTGGAGCCTCTTCAGTATAACACGTGCAAACAGCTTCCCGACAACACTAAGAAGAGAGATACCACGATAGTTGTTACAGTCGCTCCTGTCACCTTTGTTCTTATAAAGCGTAACAATATTAGCGTCCTTCATATCCTGTGGTACTCCCCCTTCCCTCCAGCAAAGGCAGAGGATTTTGTACAGTTCAGTGGCAATGATCTCTTTGCAGCACTTCAGAACTTCAGCAGGGATGTTATCTTTCCCAGGTGCCTTGCCAGAGGCAAGTGAATCCAGAGCTACATTTAGTTCTTTTAGTGTTGGTTCATTGTCAAGCTCCTCCAAGACAGACAAGCACTCAATATTATTTAAGACTTCTTCGGTTATTGTGTTTTCTCTGGAATATAGTTCAGAGTAGTGCTGCACCCAGCGTGCCATCTGCTGCTCACGATCCTGGATGATCTCACCTGAGACAGTCTTTAAGGGCGCAGTTTTCTTATGTATTGGCCCTAAGGCCTGTTTAATTCCGTCATACATCCCCTTGATGTTACCTGTATCAGCTGCCATCTGAATCTGAGAACACAGTTGCAGCCAGTAATCGTTAGCACATTTCCTGGCAGTCTGCTGGACTTTGTTACGAACAGCTCACAGGGCCTGTAGGTTGTGCTCGCTGGGATAAGCTTTACATGCAGTCAAGGCTCTCCTCTTTTCCTCAATAGCTGGCATCAGCTCTTCTGAGTGGGCTTCAAACCAGTCTGCCGTCTTTCGAGTCTCCTTGCCGAATACTGATAAAGCAGTGTTATAAACAACATTCTTAAAATGTTCCCAACGTTTAGATGCATTATCTTCAGCAGAGCCAGGAAGAGCTTCCTTGAGTACATGGAAGAATTCCTCCACTTTTCCTTGGTTATAGGTGTTACTGGTATCAATTTTTGATCTTCTTTCCTTCTTCAGGTGGTGCAATCTCTTTGTTTTCAGTTTTACTTTGCTGTACACCAGGGAGTGGTCTGTGTCACAGTCGGCACTCTGATAACTACGTGTGATTGTAACACTAGAAATGCTGGAGCGCCTGACGAGAATCAGGTCAAGCTGATGCCAGTGTTTCGATCTTTGATGTCTCCAAGAGACTTTGTGCTGGGGCTTTGTGTTAAAGAATGTATTGCTGACGCAGAGACCATAATAGCAGCAAAACTCCAGCAGGCGTTGGCCATTTTCATTCATCTTTCCAATGCCAAACCGACCTAGGCAGGTGGGCCAGGAGTTATAATCAGCTCCAACCCTGGCATTAAAGTCACCGAGGATAGCTATTGGTCTTTTCTCAGGGATTTTCTTGATAGTGGCAGCTAGATCATCATAGAATTTGTCTTTTAAGTTCTGCTGGAGATGATAATGTTGGTGCGTATGCACTGATAAGTGTAACCAACCCTGCTGTAGAGTGTAGTTGCATGGACAGGATTCTCTCACTTCCTGCAGCAGGTGGGGTAATGAGGCCTAGTAAAGTATTTGTAACAGCAAAGCCAACCCCACATTCCCTGGTCTCGTTTGATGGTTTTCCCTGCCAGAAGAATGTAAAGTTCCTCTCCTTGACAGATCCAGAGTCAGGTAGGCTTGTCTCTTGGAGAGCAACAATGTCCATCCGCAGTCTGCACAGTTCCCTGTCGATGACAGCAGTCTTTCGTATAGTGTCCATTTCTTGAAGATAGTCTCAACAGCCAGGGTTCATTGTCCTAACATTCCATGTGCCCAACTTTAGGCTCGAGATTTTTTTATGTTTATTGCTTGGTGCGGAGTCAACGATTTGTTTGCTGGTTTCCATCCTGATCCGTCTACACCCAGGTAGCTGCCGCTTCCTGTGTTGTTCCCCCACTATTTGCTGTAAGTGGTCCTCTCCAGGGCCCAAGGCCTGGGTAATTCAATATGGAGGTTAGGCTGTTACCCAGGCAGCGAAATCCCCCTCTCCATGTAGCTGGAGTGGTCCAATGGAACGGCAAAGCCGATACGATTAGTTCCAGCTGCGTCGCAGGAGTTGCCAGAACATGATTGTATACAGTCATGAACTGTCTCTGGGACTCCGGCTCGGGTTTTTTCCTCGAGGTTGACTCCTGAAGCCTTTTCTAATGATGGATATAGCCACAAGGCAGTGGAGGTTTGAAAGAGTTTCCTTCTCCTAAAGGTGGTTCTTCCGCTTTTTCTGCCGTTGGGGCGATGAGAGCCCTCTTCTGCCTTCAAAACCGTTGACCGTCCTCTCCTGTAACCCCAGATGGGGGCCCTTACAAGGTACTACTAGCCGGGCCAGCTGGACCAAGGTTTTTTAAGGAGGTATTACTCCTCCAGTTTTCTTCTTGTTCCTTGGAATCCTGCCCCAGGTTGTCCATTCCCCTAAGAGCAAGTTCTACAAAGTCCCTGTAAGTGTGGAATATGTGCTCCTATTTGTTTTTCCTATTTTCCAAGTTCTGCTTCTTGGTATAATAAGAGTAAAATAAAATAAAATAAAATAAGAGGTTTTGGCGCGCGCTCCTGGCAGCCCCTGGCAGCCCACAAAAAAAGGGGAGAAGTAAATACCTGAGAACAATGCATTCTTAGGTCCAACTGTGTTTAAGCAGGTACTTCTTAAAAAGAGGACTAAATTGTTATTCTCATTTAGGCATTCAATCTGTTTTGGAGGCATTTTGTTACTTTGAAGTCCATGGTAGCTACCTGACGTGAATGCTCTTCATATACTGTACAGTACATTCCATACACACACAAAATGTCCAGATTGGTGGTGGTGGTAGGAACTGAGGGAAACCCTGACAAGCTAATTTTCTAAATTTAGGTAGGATTTGGTTTCATATAAAGAAAACATTGTTAGAAAAGCCAAACCTGCGCTCCTTATCTGTAATCTGAAGTGGAACAGTTCAGATAGAGGTTTATCATCCCTTTGAGTAGAGCAGATTGTGGGGCCTGGGGTGATGGCAGCGAGGGCAGGGGGTGATGGCAGTGGGTGGGGCAGGGGTGATTGTGTCATTGTCATCGTTAGTGGGCGGGGTCTGGGGTGGGGGTGGGGGGCGATAGTGGTGGGGGAAAGGGTGATGGCGATGGGGGTTGGGGGTGCAGTGGCAGCTCCAGTGGCAGGTGGCGGCCACAGAGGCAGGCCCAGGGTGGATTGCTGGGCCCGCCACCGCCATTGGAGCCGCTGCCACCGCCACTGGAGAGGACGAGTGAGTGGGGAAAATTCCCCCCCTGCACAGGGGACCTGGTGGGCGACCCCTGAAGGTGCCATGGATGACTGGTCGCCCGCAGTCAATGTCTTGGACAGCCCTGGTCTATTATATACAGTGGTACTTCGGTTTAAGAATGACTCGGTTAAAGAAAAATGTAGTTTAAGTAAAGAAATTATTGGAAATATCTTTTTGGGATGCCTCAGTTAAGTAAAAAATTTCAACAGAATGGTTCGGTTGTTGGGATTTTTTTGGGTAAGATATTAAAAATTGATGTGTGATGTCCGCATGACGAAAAAAATGGGGATGCCTCGGTTTAAGAAATTATAAATGGAATGAACTGGTTTGCCTTTTTTCCCTGACCTCCAGAATGGATTACTCAATTTTCAGTGCATTGCTATGGGAAACCACATTTCAGTTTAAGAATTTTTCGCAATACAAAATGCCCCAGAGAACAAATTAATTACTTAAACAGAAGTACCACTGCATGTCTATAAATGTTGCATATATAGATATGGATAAGTGTATTTCTCTCTCTCTTTCTCTCTCTCTCTCTCTCTCTCTCGGTGAATGTCTACTGGAAGTAAATGCTGAGAGAAGCATTCTTTTCCCACTAAGTATACCATTCATTAAAATCAGACAGCTCATACACTATGCATTTTATACTGAGTGTTCAGAAGGGGTGTCCATTATACTGTACTGTAGTTTCTATGTTGAACTTCTCCACACTTTGGAGCCTTGTCCTCTGCTATATTGCAGGTGGCAAAGCTTTTCTGAGTAAATGTGAGGCCAGAGGAAGATCCCTTATACTTAGTTTGACCAAATGTTTCACATGCCTAGTATTGTCAACTTTGATTGACAGCAGTTATTCTCTATAATGGGATTCTTTCTTGGCCTTGCTTAGACCTTCCTGGGCCTTGCTTGGAGATCCCAGCTGCCCCCTGGTGACTGACTTCCTATTCAAGTCAGTCACAAAGCAGGCTAGATGGTGCTTCACTCAGACGTGACTGGGTGTGGAGTGGTGAATCCTACATAGCTCAAGATTCATCTTCCAGTTTTTCCTCTGTGTTTCACTTCGGATTGTATCTCCTTTGGGGTGTTGTTATATTGGAATGAATCTTCCGGTGGTCACTGAACTCAGGATAATCCTGGGTCTCCAAATGGCAAGTAGATCTGCTCTACTTATCTCTTTGAGAGCACTGCTAGATAAGAAGGATGGGGCAAGAAAGATTTAAAAGCTGTTTGTCCCAATCAATTATAAACTGCCTTTGCAGAGCGGAGGTGCATGAGAAAGGAGGCAATGACCTTCAGAAGTTAAACGTCTTGACAGGCTTGTTTTTCAAAAGTCCTTTTACTTTTCTACACATTGCAAGAACGGTCACAGAATCACAGAATCATTGAGTTGGAAGGAGCAGCCCCCTACGCCTTTCCCAGCCAGTGTAGCTTTGAGTTGGGACCATGCTACTAAAGTCCCATTAGTTTTGATCTCAGGAAGGTTTATCCAATGATCCATGCAAGGTTTGGTGTTTTGCTCAGCATGTAAAACAACCACCGCTGAAATAATAAAAGGAAGAAAAACATGATGCAGAAGCAGGGCTGTTGGTCCAGCTAACTCAGATATTTGCAAATACTGTACTGTATTTGACATAAACTGACACTTCCGTTGTTGTTTTTACTGGAATTTTCAATGTCTGACCATGCTTAAAGTCTAAGAATTAGAACATAAGAACATAAGAACATAAGAAGAGCCATGCTGGATCAGGCCAAAGGCCCATCTAGTCCAGCTTCCTGTATCTCACAGCGGCTCCACCAGATGCGTTTGGGAGCGCATGAGACTAGATATCTGTCTTCTGATACCACTCCCCTGCATCTGGCCCTTGAAGTACCCTGGTTTAAAGCCTGGAGATTACACATTTCCATCATGGTTTGTAACCTGTGATGGACTTTTCCTCCAGGAATCTGTCCAATCCCCTTTTGAAGGCATCCAGGCCAGATGCCATCACCACATCCTGTGGCAGGGAGTTCCATAGACTTACAACGTGCTGGGTGAAAAAATATTTTCTTTTGTCAGTTCTTACTCTCCCAGCCCTCAATTTGAGTGTATGTCCCCTAGTTCTGGCATTTTGGGAGAGAGAGAAGAGCTTCCCTCTATCCACTTTACTCATACCCTGCATTATTTTGTATGTCTCAATCATATCCCCCCTCAAGCGCCTTTTTTCCAGACTAAAGAGGCCCAAATGTTTTAGCCTTTCTTCATAAGGGAGGTGCCCCAGGCCAGTAATCATTTTAGTCGCTCTCTTCTGCACCTTTTCCAGTTCCACTATGTCTTTCTTGAGATGCGGTGACCAGAATTGTACACAATACTCCAGGTGGGGCCTTACTATTGTTTTGTATAAAGGCATTATAATGTTCGCTGTTTTATTTTCAATCCCCTTTTTGATAATCCCTAGCATGGAATTGGCCTTCTTCACCGCTGCCACACATTGGGGAGACACCTTCATGGAGCTGTCCACCAACACACCAAGATCTCTTTCCTGATCCGTCACGGATAACTCAGAGCCCATGAGTTGATAGATGAAGTTTGGATTTTTTGCCCCAATATGCATTACTTTACATTTAGTTACATTAAAACGCATTTGCCATTTCTCAGCCCATTCCCCCAGTTTGGAGAGATCCTTCTGGAGCTCTTCACAATCTTCTCTGGTTTTTACCACACGGAAAAGTTTTGTGTCATCGGCAAACTTGGCCACCTCACTGTTTATCCCTGTCTCCAGGTCATTTATGAACAGATTGAAAAGCACCGGTCCCAGGACAGAGCCCTGGGGCACACCGCTTTTCACCTCTCTCCATTGTGAAAATTTCCCATTGACACCTACTCTTTGTTTCCGGGATCTCAACCAGTTCTCAATCCATAGGAGGACCTGCCCTCTTATCCCCTGACTGTGCAATTTTCTCAGCAGCCTTTGGTGAGGGACTGTGTCAAAAGCCTTTTGAAAATCCAGATAGATTATACCCACCGGTTCACCCAAATCCATGTGCCTGTTGACCTTTTCAAAAAATTCTAAAAGGTTTGTCAGACAAGATTTACCCTTACAGAAGCCATACTGATTTTCTCTCAGCAAGGTTTGTTCTTTTATGTGTGTTAAGATTTTCTCTTGGATGAGGCTTTCCACCATCTTCCCTGGGACAGATGTAAGGCTAACTGGCCTGTAGTTTCCCGGGTCCCCCCTCCTTCCTTTTTTAAAAATTGGTGTGACATCTGCTATCCTCCAGTCCTCCAGCACTGTGGCCGTTTTAAGAGACAAGTTGCATATAACCGTTAAGAGATCTGCAATTTCGTTTCTCAGTTCCCTAATAACCCTTGGGTGGATGCCATCTGGGCCCGGTGACTTGTTGATCCTCAATTTATCACTTAGTCCTAAAACTTCCTCTCTTTTAACCTGTATTTGATTTAATTCTTTAGTCAAGAGGGGCGGCTCAGGCAGCGGAATCCGCTCAAGGTCCTCTGTCGTGAAGACAGACGCAAAGAACTCATTCAATTTCTCTGCAATGTCCAAGTCCTCCTTAACCTCCCCTTTTCCTCCCTCACCATCCAGAGGGCCAACTGGTTCTCTGGCAGGTTTTCTACTTCTAACATATTTAAAGAAGCTTTTATTATTACCCTTTATATTGCTAGCCATGCGTTCCTCAAAGTCTTTCTTTGCCTCCCTTATCATCATCTTACATTTCTTTTGCCAGAGTTTGTGTTCCTTTTTTATTTTCCTCATTTGGGGAGGATTTCCATTTACAGAAAGGACCTCTCCTTGTGCTTTAGAGCCTCTCTAACTCCACTCGTTAACCATGCTGGTGTCCTCTTGGACTTAAATGAGCTCTTCTTTCTTTGTGGTATGCACTTCTGCTGGGCCTCTATTATTGTTGTTTTAAACAGGCTCCATGCACTCTGAAGAGATTGGATTCTTCTAACCTTCCCCTTCAATCTCTCTCTAACTAGTTTCCTCATCTGAGGGAAGTTTGCCCTTCGAAAATCAAGGGTTTTTATGTCTGATTTGGTTGACACTCTTCCTCCGACATGCATGGCAAAGGAAATTGCAGCATGGTCACTGTTCCCCAGAGGCTCAGTGACATTCACATCCCTGACCAGGTCCTGAGTATCGCACAGTATTAGATCCAGAGTTGCCTGTTCTCGGGTGGGCTCCATGACAAGTTGCTCTAAGGCACAGTCATTCAGCAAGTCGAGAAACCCAGTTTCTCTTTCTTGCCCGGAGCTCGCATTGACCCAGTCAATGTGTGGATAATTGAAGTCCCCCATGATTACTATCCTATCCCTCTTAGCCACCTCCATGATTTCTCTCCTCATTTCAAGGTCCCCCTCAAGTTTTTGATCTGGTGGACGATAGAATACTCCTTGGACCTGGTAGTTTAACCCAAAGTGATTCTATGGTGGAGTCAGACCCTCTGTCCATCTCCATTCTGCTGGATTTTACCCCTTCTTTGACATAGATGGCCACTCCTCCTCCAACCCGCCCCTCTCTATCCCTTCTATAGAGTTTATGCCTGGGATTGCTGTATCCCACTGGTTCTCCTCATTCCACCAGGTTTCTGTTATGGCTATTATATCTATGTTATCCCTAGCTGCCAAATGTTCAAGTTCTCCCATCTTTGCTCGGAGGCTTCGAGCATTGGCGTAGAAGCACCTGTACAGTGGGTCCCGCAACAACAGCTGCTGCCTTGTTCTTTTTCCCCCCACAGCTTTTATTTTCAGTAGACAAACTGTCACATTCCGTTATTCTCCCAGTGCTAATACCTGCTATGTCTTCTCTATGTGATTCTCTACCCTCTCCAACCTCATTCCCCGAGGATGAGGTGTTCCGAACCGGATGCCACTCAGCTCCTGTCGGCTTTCCCCCAGTTATCAGTTTAAAAGCTGCTCTGCTGCCTTTTTGAGGTTGAGTGCCAGCAATCTGGTCCCATCATGATTCAAGTGCAACCCATCCCTCCTGAACAGGTTTGGCTTGTCCCAAAATGTTCTCCAGTTCCTGACAAATCTAAAGCCCTCCTCTCGACACCATCGCCTCATCCATGCATTGAGGCTTCTGAGTTCTGCCTGCCTTGCAGGTCCTGCACGAGGAACAGGTAGCACTTCTGAAAATGCTACCTTGGAAGCCCGGGACTTCAATCTTCTACCTAACAACCTGAATTTGGCTTCCAAGACTGACCGCTTGGCCTTCCCGACATCATTGGTACCAACGTGTACCATGACCACTGGCTCCTTCCCGGTTCTCTCTAACAAGCTATCTAGATTTCTCGTGATGTCTGCAACCTTTGCACCTGGCAGGCAAGTGACCATACGGTTATCATGCTCGTCACAAATCCATCCCTCTGTATTTCTAATGATAGAATCTCCTAGTACAAGAAGTGTCTCTCCTGCAGCCTGCTCATCTACATGTACCTGATCTTGTATCTCATCAATAGTGATGAGGGAGAGATCCTCCTCCCGTGAAACCAAATCTTCCTCTGTGTGTGCCTCATGAGGTGTGCTGAGGGAAAGAGCCTCAAACTGATTGTGCAATATGAGACTCTCTTTGTGATCCCTTGGCCTTCTACTCCTTTGAGTCACATTCCTCCACCCATCTACCTCCTGAGTTGGGGAAGTGACTTCATCCTCAGAAGTGTGCCCTGTCTCTTCTTGGACCTGGATAGTCCGTTCCGCTCTGTCCAAGAACCGCTCAAGCTCCTTAATATGTTGCTGGTCTGATATGCGAGCCTCTAGCTGCTGGGCCTTCTCTTCCAATAGCGCAAACAGCTTGCACTTGCAGCAGATGTAGTTCTGCACACGCTCTGTCAAGATGACAAACATGGCACAAGTACTGCAGGTAACTACAGCTGCTCCCTCCAACTCCATTTTAACGAGTGCAATAAAATGTATTCAAGGTCTCAAAAAATGTAAACTTACACTAATTTTTTTTAATCTAGTAAGACTCTTTACTTCTTTTGTTGTTTATTCAAAATCTAACAGTGTAGGGGCCGCTAAAGCACTTCTACACCAAGTGCAAGCACGTCAGGAAGTTCCCAGTGCTAACTTGCTAATGTGTGTAGGATCTCCTCAGGAGTAGCTTGGCTTGGGAACTCAAATATACTCTCTTTTTTTGCGCGTGCTGCTGGGAGCAGCTATTTAAAGATAAAACTCCGCCCCTTACTTCCTGCAAAAAACAGGAAGCAACCTCTATGCCCTCTGGCCGTGTGCTTCCTCTATAGCCGTGTGCTTCTCCTCACCACCTCCTTCCTCTTTGCTGCTCTGCAAGAAAAGGACTGAGAGGCTGCTGGGAGCAGCTATTTAAAGATAAAACTCCGCCCCTTACTTCCTGCAAAAACAGGAAACAATCTCTATGCCCTCTGGCCTTGTGCTTCCTCTATAGCCGTGTGCTTCTCCTCACCACCTCCTTCCTCTTTGCTGCTCTGCAAGAAATGGACTGAGAGGCTGCTGGGAGCAGCTATTTAAAGATAAAACTCCGCCCCTTACTTCCTGCAAAAACAGGAAGCAATCTCTATGCCCTCTGGCCGTGTGCTTCCTCTATAGCCGTGTGCTTCTCCTCACCACCTCCTTCCTCTTTGCTGCTCTGCAAGAAAATTGATGTACAGTATTTCAATGCAATTCTGTACATCACTTGAAAGTGATTATGCTCATTGGGGGATTCTATGGACTGCAGTGCCACAAGATAGCTTTTCCCCCCAAGTTCTCATTAGAGAAGATCCATTGAAATCAGTGGAGCACAGGTTCTGCCTTAAGTCCCACCGATTTGCCCTACTGATTCCAGAGCATTCATTCTTAAGCATGACTGACTCTGGTTCCAAACCATCCAAAGAATAGTAGAAAATGCATGATGGACAGATAACGCTTCGAGACCAGCCTTCTAAGTAGTGAAGCCTCTAGTTCAGTGGTAACCAAACTTCGGCCCTCCAGGTGTTTTGGACCACAACTCCCACAATCGTTGTCATTGACAACACAGGCTTAGAATTCTGGGAATTGTGGTCCAAAACATCTGGAGGGCCAAAGTTTGGCCACCACTGCTCTAGTTAAAGGAGTTAGATGGTCACACATTGTGTATATGACTGTAGGTCAGGAGAATACTGTATTATGCTAGATCTGCTCAAGGAAACTGCAGTCTGTCTGTTTAGCAGATCCTGTGCTGGACCTATGGATCTCCTTCTTCTGGCGCCCAACTAGGCTTCGTTCCCTTTATTATCCTCCATATAATGATGTCTTTACTGCCTAGATGCCCTAAGCACATCCGATCTCGCCTGATTTCAGAAGCTAAGCAGGCCCTGGTTAGTACTTGGATGGGAGACCACCTTGGAATATCAGGTGCTTTAGGTGCCTGGAGTAGGAACTGGCAAACCACGCCAGTATTCCTGCCAAGAAAACTCCATGGACATGGAGTCACAAAGAGTCAGTCACGACTGTAACGGCATAACACACACACAATGATATCTTATACATCGGACCAAGCTGTTGGTATGTACACACACACACACACACACACACACACACACACACACACACACACACACACACACACACACACACTTTTTCTCCTGTTGAATTAAAGCAAACAAGCTAGATATAGTTGTGCTTTCTGGCCAGTGATTTGCGGTGAAAGGGGGGGGGAATGCTCCAAACACCCACTTGTGTTGGTAGGAAGATGGGTGGAGGTGAAAGGGAGACTTGGCCTTCCGTTTGCCTGAAGTGAGCCCTTCTTCACACAACAATTTAGCATTTTCATGAAAGAATTGCAGAGTTTCACGGTTAGCCTTAAAAGAGAGGAAGGACTTGAAATAATGCAGCCCATCTTTCTTTTTCTTTTTTGTAATTAATTTTCAAGTCACAAAGAAGACAAGAAGATTTTGAGCGTTTCCCACCTCCCCTGTTTTTCTTAAACAAAGGTAAAACGTGTATATATTTTCTTTTCTTTTTTTAAAAATTGCTGGCAAGCAAAGCTTTATTTGTATCTCCATTCAGCCAGTCATGTAACAACTTATCTTTGGTAAAGAAAAAATTTCCAAGGATGAAAGAAATGATTTATCTCTCCTGGATCCTTCATCCCTCTTAAAACAGAGCGACCTAAGATGATTCCATACTAGGGCTGAAAGAACGCCATGGCTTTTGTGAAGTTATAAGGTCCAGAGCACTTGCAAAATGTTTTATCCCCCCCCCGAAACCCCTGAGAGAGTCATCATAAGTTGGAATCGATTTGACATCACAACATCGTCATTAGCAATGGGCACGAATCCAGGACATCCTAGGTCAGGCATGTCCAAACTTTGGCCCTCCTGATGTTTTGGACCACAATTCCCAGAATTCTAAGCTTAGGTTGCCAATGGCAAAGCACTGTGGGAGTTGCGGTCCAAAACATCTGGAGGGCTGAAGTTTGGACATGCCTGTCCTAAGTTGTTGGGTGCCTCACACTCCCTTCCCCCCTACCCTTCTCGACAGCATCCCCCACTCACAAGTTGGTGCACGCTGCTTGTTTCCTGCCTGTTGCACTATCTTGCCAGGGCCAGCCAGGAGCACGGACTTCCCTTCTCTGCCTCCTCCAGCAGCAGGCTAATCAGCCAAGAAGGTGGGGGGCAAGGCTAGCAAGGATAATCACCATCAAGGAAACCAAGCTTTATGAGGAAAGACCGAAAGAACTGGGCATATTGAGCCTTGAGATAAGAAGTGGCGAGACTTTAGGACACAGCATGGTCCACATTAAATGCCATTTATCTCCCCCTGGCCTGGCAGAGGAAATATGAGGCTGGAGATACAGTAGGACATTTCAAAGACAGTGGTAACTTGTACAAAGGAATTAATTCATTCCAAATGAAATTCTGTTAAGCAAATTTTCCTTTATACAAATTTCCCATAGGAATGCATTGAAAATAGAGTAATCCCTAATCGCAACCATTTTTATGCTGTACGGATTCACCACCATAGATGATTCTTTTAAGCAAATTTCACCTATCTCCGGAATTTTTTATGTTGTACAGATTTTATGTTATACAAACCGTTTGTTATATGAGGGTCCACTGTACGTGAATGATTGTAATGCAGAGGGAAGGCAGGATTTGTTCTCAATCATAAGAACATGAAAATAAGAACCTAAGAAGAGCCATGCTGGAGCAGGTCAAGGGCCCATCTAGTCCAGCTTCCTGCATCTCACAGTGCCCTTGCCAAATGCGTCTGGGAGCGCACGAGACTAGATATCTGTCTTCTGATACCGCTCCCCTGCATCTGGCCCCTAAAGTGCCCTGGTTTTAAGATTCGATATTACACATCTCCATCATGGGTTGTAACCTGTGCCTGTGCTGGACTTTTCCTCCAGGAATATGTCCAATCCCCTTTTGAAGGCATCCAGGCCAAATGTCATCACCATGTCCTGTGGCAGGGAGTTCCACAGACTAGTTATTTATTTATTTATAACACTTGTATCCCGCCCATCTTCCGGATCAGAACTCTGGGTGGCTAACAATAAAGCAAAACAAAAAAGACCAATCCACAGTTGCAGTAAAAAGGAGGGGAGGCAAACCCTCCAGTGGGAATAACGCAAGCTGCAAAAAGATTTAAACTGTAAACCGCCCAGAGACTACTTGAAGTGATATGGGGTGGTATATAAGCAGAACACTTTGCTTTTTTGCTTCCTGAGACACGAATGGATTCTTCCAAGGTGCATGTGTAAATGGAAATATATATTCGCTGTGTGTTATTAAGGAACAGGTCACAACCCCAAGAGGCTTGCTGCGCCACCGTTAAAAGCCAGAGCTTGGGGAATGTTATTGTCTCCTCGGACTACAACTCCCAGCATGCTGGCATGGGGATTCTGGGGGCTGTAGTCCTCACCACCAGTAACAGAATCTATTTTGGCATAATCTTTGGAGCGCCACCTCCCCACATTCGGGACCTGGTGAGTGGTCAGGGGGGACCCCCCACCACAACAGAGTTGGTTTCCCTCATAACCACACACAACTAGCAATATGCTGGGTAAAAAAAAATATTTTCTTTTGTCTGTTCTCACTCTCCCAGAGTGCAGGACATGTAATAATGGGTTCAAGCTACAGGAAGGCAGATCTAAGCTGAACAGCAAGGGGGGGGAAACTGTTAGAGAAGTACAAGAATGGAATCAATTACCTCAGGAAGCAGTGAGCACTCCAGTGCTGGAGATGTTCAGGAGAAAACTGGATAGTGGAGATGGGCACGGAACGAACATTTTTTCATTTCCGTTACCGTTTGTCGTTTCCGTTATGTAACAAAACGACAAACGAAAATTGTGATGAAAATGCAACAAAACGAACAGAACCACGAAAATTGTGGTCGTTACATTTCGTTTCCGTTAATGGTGACGCGCAATGAAATGAGCTGTTTTAAATGTTAAAAAACGCCCTGGACATCCGTAAAAACACAGCGATAATTATTTATATTGTCTGATAATACCTACCAGGGGGTTGGGTCCTTAAAACATTTGTTTTTGTCTTCTCCCATCGCGATGTATTTTTCTTTTCCCTTTAAAATGGATGTCGCACCAGCCACAAAATGGAGGCAAGCCATGTGATGGGATCATGTTCAACCAATAGCATGCCCAGGTTGCAGACTGGGCGGGCAGGTCTGGCAGCCACAGAGGGCATAAAAAGCTCTGGCAGCCCTCGTCCTCCTTGCAGTCTCTGGTGGGAGTTAGGGTAGGATTGCTGTCTCTGCGACTCTAGCTTCAGTCCTACAGCTTTCCCTGTGTGTGTGCGTGCTGCGTACCTCTCGGTGAGTACCCTCCCTTGCCCCACAGTGCAGTCACTCTGCGGCTGCATTGCACCCTGGGCAACGCCCGCCGCTGCCTTTGCAGCCTCCCTGCATACCTAGTCTATACTGTGTCTCTGCCAGCATCCATTTTTTTTAGTGTTTTCCCTCTGGTCTGGGGCGTTGGGGGATCCCTGCGCATGGAAATGCTTTAAGAATTGCGCAAAAAGCGGGTAGAAACGATAAACGAAAAAACAAAAAACGGTAACAAACTTTTTCCAAAAATTCACGACAAACGGAAATGAACTGAAACAGACCTCTCAACAACAAATGAAAAACCGATACACCATTTTTTTGTTTCGTGCCCATCTCTACTGGACAGCCACCTGTGGAATTTGCTTTGATGTGGATTCTATCAGTGGTTTGAACTCAGTGGCCCTATAGGCCCCTGCCAACGTCACTTTTCTCTTATTCTGTGATTCTATGCTTGCAGCAAAAGTTGTGGAGGAGGATGAAATGATTCTGGATCTGCTAGTAAGTCAGAAATGTTCATCAGTGCTGTTTTCCGGTAACAGGGTCACTGAGATTTGAAAGGGATGGCTTTCACCTTGAACTCTTTGTGGCTCTCTGCCACTTAGGGCTTTATGGGTTAAGTCCAAGTGGAGGATCAAGGTTTGGCATAGTCAAAAGCCAGCTCTCAGCACTACCTCACTGATCCAGCATGGCTCTTCTTATGTTCACTCTTGAACGATGGTGTCTAAGAGGTTAACCAATTGAAGTTTATACAATTATACACGGTGTGAGCAAAGTAGATAAGGAAAAACAGTTTTCCCTATCACACAGCACTAGAACTAGGGGGCACTCCATGAAGCTTTGGGGTGTTGGATCTCAAACAAATAAGAGAAAGTACTTTTTCACCCAGAGGATCCCTGGTCTCTGGAACTCTCTGCCAGAAGAAGCGGGGACAGCTGTCAGCCTTGACAGCTTTAAGAAAGGATTGGACAAGTTCATGGAGAACAAGGGTATCAATGGCTATCATTATAGATGCCTAAGGATGACCTCCGGGTTGGAGAGAGAGGCAGGATATCTCTCAATGCTATTTGCAGGGAATCGTAAGCAGGTAAAGACATCTGCTTGGGAATACCCTGAAGCAAATGGTGAGCCACTATGTGAGACAGAATGCTGGACTGGATGGGCTGTGGCCTGTTCCAGCAAGGCTGTTCTTATGTTCTTATGATAAGAGTTGTCTGGACGTTCTTTTCCTCTACACCACTGCAAAGCACATACAGGGGACCTTATTTATTTATTTATTTATTTATTTATTTATTTATTTATTTATTTATTTATTTATTTGTTACACTTCTATACCACACCATCTTCCATAAGGAACTCTGGGCGGTTTACAGATTTAAATCAACAGGTAAACCAGGAAAAAGGAGAAACATCAATAAAAGAACAACAGTATGAGCAAAAAGAGGGGGAAATCCTCAACAAGATGCAGCGGACAATACACACAAAAGAAAAAAAAATTAAGTGGAAATAAGGTCACCATAAGCATAGTTTTTAAAGCCTTTTTGAAGGCGGGCAGGGACTTATTCTGGCTCAGGCAAAGATGGTGTTGAGCATCTCACTGTTTATTTGCCTCTACCTGGGAAATAATCAGGTGCTAGCAAATAGCAATGGTTAAAAGAGGAAAAAGGAGCAGGAGAAACAGCAGCAGGAGAAGGAGGACCCTTCTGTGGATAAAAAAGGTGTGTGTGTGTGTGTGGGGGGGGTGTCTATGGAGGGTTTTTTGACCAAGTGTACTTGAAAATCTGCAGGTGTCAGGGACTAAGTGCTTGAATGTTATGTAGCTTAAACTGAATAATCTGAGCAGGCATTCAAAGTGAAATCTGAAACTGTACATTCCCAACAAATCTCTTTCGGCAATCAAATTGTTTTGATATTCTGAAAACTCTTGGGATATTCTGTTATATACTTTTCTTCCAGGAAAGAAGAAACTTAACACATGAAGATTCCCAGTCAACCCAAAATGGTCTGACACATTTCAATGTGTCAGCCCCCCCCCTCCTGTAAACCTGCAAATAAATGTGCCGTAATAGCCCCCTAAATTGTCCCTCAAGATGGGCACGTCACATTGCCTATTGGCAAAATGATTTGGAAAGACTGAGATATCAGAATTCAGAAATACTGCTTAGCAGGACAACATATTACAGAATTCCACAGCTGTTGGTAGCCAGTGGGTATGTTGGGGAAGAAAGTTTGGGAGTGGTAGTTCAAAATTGGTGGTGCTTCCAAGTTTTAGTAGTTAACGAAAAGAGAGTGGGGTCTCATGCATTCAATAATCTTTATGATATGGGTTTTGTTACTGTAATTGCTGAGGTCTACAAGAAAGCTCTCCTTTCTTAGGTGGTTACTTCATGTCTGTTTTGTCTTGGTTAATATTGTGCTTAGGAGTGGTACAAAAAAGTTACTTCACATCCATCGCGCAACTACTGAAATTTGTCTTGACCATGCCCCCGGAACGGGTGTTAAGCACGACAGTCCTGTACCTGGTGCTGGGGTAGGGTTTTCGCTTGTCACTCTTTGTTCCCGCTTTCTGTTCCGAGACAAGACACCGTGTAGTAACAACTGTCACACAACAAAACATTCATTTCTCTCAGAAATTTTGACTTTTCAGAACCAAAATATTGAAAAAGAATTTTTTAAGCCTCCCCCTCAAAAGGAAAAAGGAAGCTAGGCAAATTCAGTGTTTGTCATGGTACAAGACCGTGAGGTAACACTTATCACGTGACAAGTTATCACGACCATGGGAATACTGAAACAGGGACAAAACCACAGGATCATGACCAACGCTATCACGGTACAAAACTAGTCGTGGAACAAAGAAGGACGTGAAGTAACCGCCTTAGTGAAATGGAAGGTTCAATCACAACAGGGTTTCTGCATGTAGAGTAGTACAAAAATATGCTTGCTGAGTAACTGTTTCCATGTTAATTAAACATTGAGGCACCTAAAATGGTGCAAGCTGGAAAAAAGTGTGTGCATGTATACATACATTTACATATAAATAATCATGTGCCATCCAGTCTTTTGGATAGCTCAATGGTTTAGGTAGCTGGCTGCAGAGCCAAAGGTTGGGAGTTCAATTCCCCACTGTGTCTCTTTGTCAAGGGGCTGGACTTGATGGTCCATATGGTCCCTTTCACCACTGCCTAGATGCCCTGATCTCGCCTGATTTCAGAAGCTAAGCAGGGTCACCCCGGGTTAGTACTTGGATGGGAGACCACCAGGGAATACCAGGTGCTGTAGGCACCTGGAGTAGGAACTGGCAAATCACTCCAGTATTCCTGCCAAGAAAACTCCATGGACATGGGGTCACGAAAAGTCGGTCATGACTGTAACGAAACAACACACACAACACATGGTCCCGTCCAGTCCTGCAGTCCTAAGTCAATCCTGACTTCTGCCAATGCTTATCAGAGTTTTCCAGGTAGGGAGTGCTGAGAATCAGTTTCCCATTCCTTTGTTCTGCGGGTGCCCTGGGATGGTGTGGCTTGCCCAAGGCCACACAGGCTGGCTCTTCTGGGATGGACAGTAGAGAGAACTGAATCCCCAACCCTTGCAGGTTCCTTCCTTGGATGGTGTGGATAAAAAAAAATCTTCTTTAATAATGGTTCCGTTTGAAAGGATTCAGCATGTGGGCCCAGAACTGGAGGTAATATCGTAATGCCACACCAGCAATGGGCAGAAAGGGAAGCTGGTTAAAGGATAAAAGAGTGAAAATCTCTGTGTCTCTCCGTGTCTCCATGTGTGTGTGTGTGTGTGTGTGTGTGTGTGTGTGTGTGTGTGTGTGTGAGAGAGAGAGAGAGAGAGAGAGAGAGAGAGAGAGAGAGAGCTAAATCTGTGAGATATATTTCTTGTATATCTTATAGGTTTTGTTGTCGACGCCTTTACATCTGCCAATCACTTTTCTCTAGAAACCCACATTGTTGGCCTCTCTTTAGGGAGGCCCAGTCACCCTCTTCTGCTAGTTTTATCTACAGCTCTCTGCCGGCTATGTGTCATATAGGCTTTGAGTGCCACCGCTCTCAGAAGTCATTGAAGGCTCTCCTGGCTCATAAGGCCATAACTAGATTCAAATCAGAGAAACTGATAGGAGAAAGGCCCGTACTCCAGGCAGTGGTAGCTCTTGAAGGGGATATGTGAGCATGGCTGATCAAAATAGAGAAATGGTACCTTCCCAAGTTCAAGATCCTGCCAATTTCTGCCCAAGTTCAGCTTGTTATCGTCAAGAGATGCAAACTTTCTACCGTCTCCTTCCCTGGGTGCTGGCTGGAATATTACAAAAATTGCCAAGCAAAGCCATGCGTTATAAGGCTTGTTGTGAGACAGGAGGCCATGCTAACTAGGTTTGGAGGCACTGTCCCTTTCAAAGTTTCCACTAAAACTCTTCACTTCTTCACCAGTGCCCTAAATTTCAGTGTCCTACAAAACCCAGACACCATACCAATACTGTAAGAACATCCCCCCAGTGTTAGGAAACTGTTCAGGAACGATCATTTTCATTTTCACTCTTAGGTTTAAACTCGGAATGTGTTTGCTGTGCAGGGATATCGGTCTGATAATACTTTGTTGTGTCTCCTTAACTATGGAAATTTGGGATCACTATTTTGATGAGTTGCTTGGCATTCTCTAGCACCATATATCATTCAGGGGAGGTCACACCAGCAATCACTACCTTTGTGAGTTTTACCAAAAATATTTTTAAAAAGCAATTACAAGGCTACATATAGTTGTGATTTTTAGAGAGAGTAGCTGTGTTAGTCTTCCCAAGAATTGCAGGCAAAAATCAAATAAAAACAAAAGAAAAGAAAAGACAATAAAACATGTGGCATCTTAAAGACTAACTTATATATTTTAATGTAACGTTTCGTGGACACGTCCACTTCTTCAGACATATAGCAGCAGAATGAGGCATGTAATGATGAGATATAAATTTCATACCAGATTTTAATTGGTGGATAGGGGAGGGGGAAGAGGAGGGAGAGATGATTAGTTGTAGAAGTGGTGGAAGGATTTGGCCAGGGGTCGTAGATATGTTAAGCATTGTTAATGGGTCTGTGGAGAAGGGAGAAATAAATGGTGGGAAGGAAGATTTGGCTAGGGGTCATAGATATGTAAAGTATTGCTAATGGCTCTGTGGCCAGGGTCTATAGAAATGTTAAATGTGGTTTTAAGGTAAATTCCTCAAGAGTCAGAAACCAGAACCAGATAGAGTGGGGTGAGGGTGCGTGTGGAAGAGAGGAGTGTATTGTATTGTGGTTACTTATGTCAAACTTGTAAGTAATTGGAAATTTGCCTACCAAGGTGTTCAGACTGTAAATGTTTGCAACATTAATGACCCCCCTCAAAAGGAGGAGGAAGGAAGATGATCTTGTGAGAGATAAGATGGCACTGATCCCTTGGTGTGTATGAATAATGTGCCACTTAGAGTAATCCCTCCGGAGTGGAATTTGTTGTCGGCAAGGGGCCCCGTTGGATTTCCTACAACAAGGGTCAATGAATTTCCTTTCATTGTGGCCACAGCAGATGTAGTCTTACAATCTGGAGATCGAAGTCCTTTGGAAAGTTAGTAAACAGAGTATTCTAGCTTTGTGCAAGCATAACTCTCCTCCAGCACATAAATCTCCCGAGGAAAACGTATCCTTTTTGGCCGGGCAGAAATGTACCTACACTGCTCTGTCCACTTAGCAGTAGTTGGCAAAGAGGGACAGATTTCAGGGAAGACTTAAACCAAAAATATTTCCCTCTGTTCTTTCTTGGAGCGATTAGTTTTTTTTGTCTTCCCTCCCCCACCCCGTGGGTGATGAAGGATCAGTTCTGTTTCCCTCTAAGCTTCCCCTCCCTCCACCCCAATTTCTAAACCAGCTCAATAGCCTCCCAAAGCAGGTAACATATAACCAGGTTCATTGTGATGCTAAAGAGTTCTATTTAGCCATATTTAAACTGGATATCGTGACTCCACACGATGACCTTTCACTCCCGAGAAGTAGTTTTAAATTCAATCCACGGCAAAGGAAAAATACTTCCAATTCATTGGCTGTGAAAGGTCACAAGTGAACTGTGTTTTGATGTTATCTCCAGCTTTAGTGGTTTTGGTTCTCAATATACATGAGCATGAAGGCGGACTGAATTGCTTCTTTGTCTTACCCGATGGAGCTGCAAGGAGCCTGAGAAAGCAGAGGCACAAGGAAAAAGATACCTGAGGGGTACGGGAAAGAACTGAGGTGAAAGGGGCTGGTGCTCCATTGTAGAGCACATGCCATAGAAGTAGGAGGTCCCAGGTTCAATCCCCCGGAGGTTCTCAACACCTATCATTACCAGGCCCTAAGGGCAGCCTAGGTGGGGTAGAATATGTTGGGTAAAGCTAAAAACCAGTTTTGGTGTTGTGCAGCGGAGCATGAGATCAGGCTTTTAGGCCTTATATCAACTCAGAGGTTTCCAAATCCTTCCCCAGCAAAGCTAGCCCTTTTCTCATAAAAGACAAGAGGCTTGTTTCTTCAGAAAATATATAAAGAAATAAGTTTACTCACAATCTCATTTTGTATCAGCAGGCTTTCTTAGTTTCATAACAAAGTAGATAAAAATATAGAAGAGTCCAGAAGAATATGGTCCTTTGTTCTCTACCCACGTGGTGAGGGGAGAACAGAGAGAGAGAAGATTACACTGTTCTCTCAGGTGGTAAAAGCTGGACTGAGGCCAAAATGGCTCTATACCACAAAGACCATGCGGTCAGAACAGGAAGAGGAGAGGCGTGGCATTTGCAAGCCCGGGAAAATTCAACTCCCTTAATTGGTAAACAAAACCAGGCCAGGTAGTGCCATGCATAACCCCTCCCACATGCAACATGCAGTTGAAAATCAGCATGATAGATTGGTTTACCCAACAGAATATTCGTGTAAAATCACTAGGAATTTATTAGCTTGTGTTCTGCAGTTAGCACAGCAGTTAACATTTACATTTCACAGCATTATGGTAATTTCAGCTACTAGTGGTAATTATGAGGGGTCACAATCAAGATGGGTGTGACGTGCCATGAATCTTAACACTAGATTTGCAAGTAGACGCTGTGTGACATTGTGTGCTCTTGGCTGTATTGCATGGCATGGATTCGTGTGGACACATCAAGGTTGGACACAAATTGCAGGACTTGTTGTCAAGTCAGACATAAGTCTCACTGGTGACTTGACAGTTGCTTTTCTGTTGTTTTCCCCAATGTCTCAAACTTGACTCAAGGCTGGCAACCCATGGACACCTCCATTTTTCCTAGGGGAGAAAGCCTGTTTTCAATAGGGACTTGGGACTTGGTGCTGGAGACTCTGACTCTGACTTGGGACTCGGAGCCAGAGACTTGCTGACGTCCCTGACACAGACTGCTATTAAGAAAATCACAGAAGCACTGGAAATATACATTTGCTACTGTTTGCTGCAGAATCCTTGGATTAAAAGTTTCTAAAAATGATCATAATTGGGTTCTTTATGTGTGTTGTGTGAACCCAACAATTTTTATTGCAGCTGAAAATGTTAGCAAATTAAATAAGAAGAGCCATGCTGGATCAGGCCAAAGGCCCATCTAGTCCACCTTCCTGTATCTCACAGTGGCCCCACCAAATGTGTCTGGGAGCGCACGAGAGTAGATATCTGTCTTCTGATACTACTCCTCTGCATCTGGCCCTTGAAGTGCCCCGGTGTTAACCTTGGTGATTAGACATCTCCATCATGGTTTGTAACCTATGATGGACTTTTCCTACATGAAATCTGAAATAGTGGATAATGGGTGAGTTCCCGGGGGGATTTTTGAAGTAGCATCTTAACAACCATGTGAGCTGACCTGAGCTTTACACTCTCTGTCTCTGACTGCTTTTTGGTCCACCACTGAGAACAGGGAGACTAGAGACACCTCTTTCAGAAGTCCTCCCTGGGATGTTTGGTACCCCCTTAATTTTATTCAAGGGCCAAATTCCATCTGGATGAAATGAAGGAGCCAGAGTAAGCCCTCGTTCTTGAAATCATAGGAACAGACCATTCCTGACACTGCATGGCTTATATTTCTCCAGGATATAACCAGTGGTAAGTCACCCTGTCAATTGTGTTATCCTTCTCCTAGTGTTTTAAGCATTCTATTACTTTTTTCTTATAATTGCTGTTGGGTCTCTTTTTAGTTTTTCATATGTATGTCGGTCATCTAAAAGTGAGATAACCTCTTCATGGTATGGTAGTCCACAGTATTGAGGATGTCAGTGTATCTTTCTTTGTCTGCAGGCAGAATGGTGATGTTCTCATCCCTGCTGAGGGATGTCAGAGCACTTCTCTCTTGACTAATTAGGTTGGATGGTGGTGGTTGAGCACTGGGGAATGTGGCAGAGATGTTTAGCCTGAGTAGTTCAGCTGGCCCGTCACCAAGCTTTAGGGGAAAGGAGGACTGCTGGGTGGTGGGAGAGTGCACAGCTTCCTCCTTCTGCTCCCCCTGCAGGTGCCCATGGATTGCTGTGCCCAGGGCAGAGGTACTCTTCTGCTCCCTAGATATACCCCTATTCAGCTCATAGCTGTCAAGTTTTCTCTGGCCCCAGCTGGGACAGGGGAGGTGTAATGTGTGCATGGGCAAACAAAGCACCCCTCCCCCCCGATTGCAAACCCCCCCCCCCACAAAAAAGCAGTGTCTTCCCCTCCCAGTTGCAAAAACCCCAAACAAAGCACCCCTATCCCTCCCCTTCCCCTCCGGCGCGGGGCTCCATCCCGATTGTAAACAAACAAACAAACAAACAAACAAACAAACAAACAAACAAACAAACAAACAAACCCACAAACAAACCCACAAACAAAAGCAAGTTTTGGATTTGAAAATAAGGGATCATGTTCACAGTATCCCCACCCCTACCACCTATTGAGCATGCTCGATGCTTCAAGCATGCGCAATAGCTGCCCCAACATGGCAGCACCCATATAGTTACCCCTAACATGGCTGCCACCATTTGTCACTTGGTCACAGTATCCCTGCCCCTACCACCTATTGAGCATGCTCGATGCTTCAAGCATGCTCAATAGCTGCCCCAACATGGCAGCACCCATATAGTTACCCCTAACA
Source organism: Phrynocephalus guinanensis (assembly GCA_037367245.1). Taxonomy (NCBI): domain Eukaryota; kingdom Metazoa; phylum Chordata; class Lepidosauria; order Squamata; family Agamidae; genus Phrynocephalus; species Phrynocephalus guinanensis. The sequence goes on along the minus strand of CM074735.1, from coordinate 129,811,457 downwards.
TGGCTGCCACCATTTGTCACTTCTTGGTCACAGTATCCCTGCCCCTACCACCTATTGAGCATGCTCAGTGCTTCAAGCATGCTCAATAGCTGCCCCCAACATGGCGGTGCCCATGCAGCAACCCCTAGCCCATGACATTCAGAGGATTTTTAAAAAATTATACAATCCGGGAGATTTACAAAAAATAATATTACGGGATGATGGTGGGAAAGATACCTAAAAAACGTGATTTCCTGGCTAATACGGGAGTATTGACAGGTATGGTTCAGCTTCTTCTGCTGGCAGATTATTGCTGTGAATGGCCGATTCTGTAGCTGTGATGAACAGTATTGAAAACCCCTCTCTCAACAGAGGTGGGGGGGTTGAGGCACAGTCTATCTGCCACTTATCAGGCAGCAATTTCAACAATACCCAGACATATCAAAAATACTTTACGCCTCTACCACCAAGGCCATATCTAACGACCCATAACTTATGGCAGGGCTGTTTAACTTTGAACAGGCCAAGGTCTACTTTTTTCAGCCGAAAGTGCCTGAGGGCTACTACACTAAAACCTCTACTTACGAATTTTATCCGTTCCAAGCACATGCTCATAAGTAAAAACTTTTGTAAGTAGAGCAGCGGTTTCCCATAGGAATGCATTGAAAACCAATTAATCCATTATGGAGGAAACAGACCTCAATGTGTCATGGCCCTTGAACTGCCCTGCTTGGCTGAGACAGTGGGCTGGCAAATCCAGAAATTTGCTGGGGCAGTGGTGGTCCTTGGGTTGGGGGAGGTAGAGGTGGAGAACTTATCCTCTCACTTTTTTTTAATTGATGGCCGGTGGGCTACTTTTGAACCCTTCGCGGGCTACCAGTAGCCCATGGTTCTACCTGTTGGTCAAGTCCTGCCTTATGGGTTTCAGCACCTTAGGACATTTTCCACCTAATGGCCTATTGAGGCTATTGTCCAGCTAAGGAACCTGTTCAGGCCATTGTTCAATTTATGAGCCTATTTCAGACTAGGTTGACCTGAGATCAAAGTGAACTATGAAATAGAGGACTCGCGACAAAACGTTTCACTCTCTCAAGAAAAGAAGTCCAGTTGCCATGACTCAACTTCCAGATCTTTCCTTATGGTTTAGTAATTCTTCTGTCAGGGCCATCTCTGTCATTAGGCAGAGTATGACAACCACCCCAGAGAGCAGATACCAAGGTAGGATTACAAGATCAGCAGCATCACATTTCCTAAGATTTCAGGCCAGATATGAACAGTGGGATGAGCCTTTGTGATGTCTCAGAAGTGGGGCAGGCAAAATGTGGGTTTGGAGTTGGGGAGTTGAATCAGTCCAATATGAATTCTGATTACGCTGGCAGAGGGGATTATCAGCAGATAGCAAAATGTGCCTTATATCTTCAGCACATGGCATGATTCCTATGTCCAATGAAGTGTTACCTGCAGCACACATGACAAAAGGGGAATTCCATTAGTCCCTGAATCCTGGGCTACTGTTGCCAGGATTAGTGCAACTAGGAAGCCCAGGAGTTGTGATGCTGCTGCTCCATTCTCTCCTTTGATATAAATAGGAGGACTGGCCCAAGTGCGTGCACCTATCATCATTCTCCCCAGCCCCCTCTCTTTGCTCCAGGTTTTTTAGTGTACCACTGAACTATGGGAAATGGAGATGCACAGCAACTCCTTGAGACTCAAGCTGGTGCCATGAGTCCTGGCAGTCATATGTTAAGGATTGGAAGGGAAGATCCTCGGGCTATTATTTCCCTCTCTGAAAAGACAGATATGTGGCCCCTGGCCCAGCTGTGCTCCTTAGATGTTGTACAGGATGCTACCTCCCTGAAGGAGGTGAAAGAGATGACTTGTAGGTCTAGGGCCTTTTCAGCAGCTGCCCCCAGGTTATGGAATACTCTCCCAAGTGACATCCACCTGGCTCTAACACTGATGACATTTCGGCGCCAGGTAAAAACCTTCCTGTTTCTGAAGTTTTTTAAACTGACATAACATAGATTGTGGGTCCTGGTGGCAATTTTTATTGTTTTGTGTTTAAATGTTTTTATTGTTTTAATTGTCCATTGCCTTTCTAACGTCTGAACTGTTTTAACTGTTCATTTTAATTGTAAGCCACCCATAGACCTTTGAGTAGTGGGTGGCATATAAGTTGTATAAATAAATAAATAAATAAATAAATAAATAAATAAATAAATAAATAAATAAACTACAGTTCCTGCCAATTTCTGTATGTGGAATGGTGGAGGGGTGCCGCCATCTTGGCTTTTGCCTCAGGATGCAGAACATGGTTTCAGACATTCCCATGTCCGCTTGGTGTAAGGTCAGGTCAGAAGGTCACTGTTTGAAACTCTTCAGGACCTCGGAGGCCCGTAGCACTGTACGACTATCCTCAGATTCCACAGAAATTCTTCATTCTTACATAAAGATCTCCCTTGTAAGTCCACCACACTCAGTCAGAGCTTCAGATCCCGTGGCTCCCCGCGGCTAGTTGAAACTTGCACATTCAAAATAATGGTACTGTACGTTTAGCATTCATAAATTAAGGCTCCCCTTTGGCGTCCTCCTCTGCCCTTCCTGACTCTTGCCCTCCTCTCCCAGATCCCTAAAGAAAGCCCCATTGTGCAGGAAAATGTCTGACAGTTCACATATATTAACGAGCAACCAGCAGATCCAGCCATTTCCAACAAATTGGTCTTCTTCGTCAAAAGTATGCAGGGAAATATCCATTTAGCTTTGAATGTGAAAAGTTTCAAAAGACACACACAAGGGAAGAAAACAAACTATTATGAGGCTTTTCCTCCCCCCCCCCCAAATATGGGCTGCACAAACATTTTTGAAGGTCAACAAATACTTTAAAATTTCATTACTGAGTTGGTTCCTGACTTTTTGTGCAATCTCTACTCAAAGAAATAGAGTGTTAGGGTGATGCAGCTTGCATATTTTTATTTTATTACATTTGTTTTTTTATTATACTGTTACATTAATTATTGTTTTATATTATTGTATTTGATTTGTTGATGTAGGATGCTATATGTTTGAGCAAGTTGTTCTTGCAACATGTTGTACACCACCCTGAGTTCCTTCGGGAAAATCGGGCGGTTAACAAATACAAAACTAATAAATAAATAAATAAATAAATAAATAAATAAATAAATAAATAAATAAATAACTGGTGTTACTCAAAGGGAATACCCAGTGTGGGGTAAAGATGCATTGATGGACTAGGACTCAGGACACCTGGGTTCGTATTCTCACTTTGCCATGGAAACTCACTGGAAGAGGATGTAATAGTGGTAAAACCACTCCTTTAACATCAATAGGATCTCACTTGTGTATTTGTAAGTTTGTGTAACTTGCTGTGGCGGATTGAGGCTAACTAATGGAGTTCATCTTGGTTGCAAGACTGGCTGTGTGCCTGACTGCACAACTAAAATGTAACGTTGCACCTTATCAATTAGATGCAGCAAGTTATGCAAATCTTAAGCAAATACCAGCAAGATTCATGTCCCATGCTTTGTCCGTAGACCTCTGTGAGCAATGACACAGCTCCCTGTTGTTATTCAAGTTTAAGAACAGGGAATTGGAGGATATCTTACAGCGTTAGAAGGCAACATTAAACTAAAAGAGAATGCAAGCAGTGAAGAAAAGAGTATAAATTCCATGCAATCATGTACGGTAGGCCATCTAAAAGTTATAACGGGATGGGAACTAAGATAACAGTGTCAATGAATTCACACAAGGAAATATATAAACACAAAGTTATAAGTGGTTATAAACACAAAGTCTGTGTAGCCATGTATGGTAGATTTATATAAAAGACACATCATAGGTGTTCCATCATTCAGGGAAAGCTTACCAGAAGAGAAAAATCTTTGTTTCCAGAAAGACACAAAGGATGGACGGTCCTGGCCTCTAGAGGGAGGGATGTGTGTGTACTCTCTCTCTCTCTGTGTGTGTGTGTGTGTTTGTGTGTGTGTTGTGTCGTTACAGTCGTGACCAACTCTTCGTGACCCCATGTCCATGGAGTTTTCTTGGCAGGAATACAGGAGTGGTTTGCCAGTTCCTACTCCAGGTGCCTACAGCACCTAGTATTTCCTGGTGTTCTCCCATCCAAGTGCTAACGTGGGCTGACCCTGGTTAGCTTCCAAAATCAGTTGAGATCGGATATGCTTAGGGCATCTAATGTACTGTATAAGTCCTCAAAAATAAAAAATAAAAATCAGACTCAGAACATGATAGCTGTTGTGAGTTTTTCTGGCTGTTTGGCCGTGTTCTGGAAGTTTTTCTTCTGCCAGACTCTGTAGCGGGCATCTTCAGAGGACAAGGAGCTCAGGGAACCAAACTTCCAGAACACAGCCAAACAGCCCAAAAAACTCACAAGTTCACAACAGGTATCAGATTCCTGGCTGTGAAAGCCTTCGAGAATACATTAGACTCAGAACAGTTTAAAATATCTGGTGGGAAAAATGTTATAAACTTTTAAAGTGTTGGTATAGAGAACAAGTAGCCCCTTTGAGAAGAAAGGAATTCTGCTCTCCCTCTCGCTCCGGGTGGCCACACCTAGAGGGGCCCAAAGGATTTCTAACTGGAATCGGGCATTCTCGGTGGCCACCTCAACATACTGGAACAAACTGCGAGTGGAGATTAGGTTGTCAGATTTGCTCCCGGCCTTCAGAAAGGCATTAAAGACATGGCTTTTCAGGGAATGCTTTGGGTGACCTTTGAGCATACTGTGGTTCTATTTAGAGATGGGCACGAATAAAAAAAAAATGGCATTTCGGTTGAGAGGTCCGTTTCAGTTCGTTTCCGTTTTTCGTGAATTTTTGGAAAAATTTTGTTTTCATTTTTCGTTTCTATCCGGTTTTTGCGCAATTTTTAAAGCATTTCCGTGCACGGGCGCCCCCCAACGCCCCAGACCAGAGGGAAAACACTAAAAAAATTGATGCTGGCAGACACAGTATAGACTAGGTATGCAGGGAGGCTGCAAAGGCAGCGGCGGGCGTTGCCCAGGGTGCAAGGCAGCCGCAGAGTGACTGCACTGCGGGGCAGGGGAGGGTACTCACCGAGAGGTACGCATGCACGCACACAGGGAGGCTGTAGGACTGAAGCTAGAGTCGCAGAGACAGCAATCCCACCCTAATTCCCACCGGAGACTGCAAGGAGGACGGGGGCTGCCAGACCTGCCCAGTCTGCAACCTTGGCATGCTATTGGTTGAACATGATCCCATCACATGGCTTGCCTCCATTTTGTGGCTGGCGACATCCATTTTGTCATCCTTAAAGGGAAAAGAAAAATACATTGCAATGGGAGAAGACAAAAACAAACGTTTTAAGGACCCCAACCCCCTAGTAGGTAATAATTTCAAATAATTATCGCATTATCGCTGAGTTTGTACGGATGTCCAGCGCGTTTTAATACCCAAGAAATCAATATTAGGCATCTGGGAGCCATTTTGGGTCGATGTCCCCTAACTCCCCTTAAAGGAAAAAAATACAGCGATCTGAGAAAAGACATAAATGCACGTTTTAAGGACCCCCCCCGGGTAGGTATTATCAGACAGTATAAATAATTATTGCTGCATTTTTATGGATGTCCAGGGCGTTTTTTAACATTTAAAACAGCTCATTTCATTGCGCGTCGCCATTAACGAAAACAAAACGTAACAAACCCAATTTTCGTGGTTCTGTTCGTTTCGTTCCATTTTCATCACAATTTTCGTTAGTTGTTATGTAACGGAACGAATAACGAATAACGGAAACGAAAAAAGTTCATTTCGTGCCCATCTCTAGTTCTATTATTAGTCTGTATGTCTGCGGGTCCCAGCCCTCTCTTGCCGGATCTTGTCTATGCTATATGTTTGTTGATGTGCTATTATTATTATTATTATTATTATTATTATTATTATTATTATTATTATTATTATTATTATTATTATTATTATTATTATTATTATTATTATTATTATTATTATTACTTGTATTTTGATGTTGTACACCACCCTGAGTTCCCATGGGAAAATCGGGTGGTCAACAAGTACAAAAATAAATAAATAAATAGATAGATAGATAAATTAGGATGGACCAACAGGCAAGGACCCATCCTTTGCTGTTCAATGGTATATCTTCGATTGGTAAGATAGCTGGATCAGGGTTTGGGCAGTATTACTGAAATGCATTAATTTCTTGTGCTGCTTTAAAGCAATATAATAATATTAATTAAAAAAATTCAAAAACTCAGAACTGGTTTCTAACCCCTATGAAATATTAGTTCAGCCCAAAGGGGTGGGACTGAGAAGGGGTGTGAGTCTGAGTAAGAGTTTTAAATCAGAAAGAGTGGGAGAAGGCCCTTGCTAACTCGATCTAGGTATAATTCTATGTTTATATTGGAAAGGTGAATCCACATAGTGAATTCATGAAATGCATACAGTTGAATTGATATTTTATTCCAGAATTCTGAAGACTGCATATGGAGCAGATTCTTCTATGTTATGGATACCCAGCCCAGTTGAGGAAGATATCTTGGATTTTTGTCCTGCGTTTGAATTCAAAACGACAGCTGAACTTTTTCAGTTCTACAAGCAACTTCTGTACTGGTGCTGTTGCCGAGGATAATGGGTGCACAAATTGTAGCGATCTGCTATTATTATGCTGTAATCGCTTGTGTTTTATGTTATAGAACTGTGAACAAGGAGAGACTCATCTGATGAAATTGCATTTGTAAGGTTTATTAATAAATATCTAAGCAAACAAATCACCCCACAAAACTCAAGAAGGGTTACACAGGCAGGAATTGCTCCAGGGCTTGCAGGTAGTGGACAGCAAGCTGTGCAGTGCATTGCATCTGAACTTCATGTGCATTTATTGCCGTTCAGAACAGTATTATTTGTATTCTCGAATAGAGATGGGCACGACTTGAAAAAAATTTTTTTTTTCCGAGTTGTCGTTAGTCGGGCCGGTTCCGTTTCGGCTCGTTTCCGTTTTTCGCGAAAATTTGCAAAAATTAGTCGGTTCGTTTTTTCGTTGTTGTTAGTACTGGTTTGGGGAGGGGGTAGCGGGCTCCTAGAGGGAGCTGCAGGAGTCAGCCAGAGCCACAAGTGACGGACTGGCAGACTCTTTGCACCCGCTGTGTCTCATGTACTTGCATGTAGTGCAATGCAAGTAGATCTGGCTTAGGGTTAAGACTGGCTAGGGTTAGGCTAGTTACGGGTGAGGCTAGGGTGAGTATTGGGGTGCACCTCTGGGTGCCTCTCTGACCCACTTAGAAGGACAGTGTACTGGCGTATGGGTTAGGCTTAGGGTTCGGGTTTGGGCTACGATTAGTGGGCTGTTTATGCCCGATTGGCACATCCCAGAAGTCTCTGTGATCAACCTGGCCAAGTGGCCATGCGATTGGTGGAAAATTTGCATGGTCTACTCCCATGGGCAAGCCCATCATTGCAAATGTGCAGGTGTAATAAAATAAAATAAAATAAAATAAACTAAAATAAAATGAGACATTTTTGCAAGAAAAACCCACTGCTGCTACTGTAAAAATTCAAGCATTTTAAATAGCTAATTTTCGCATGTTTCTGTGGTGCTTTGGTGGGGTTTTGGGCAACGATTTCAAAAAAAATATTGCGGTCGCCATTTTGGATCCCCCTCCACCGCATGGCAAATGGATGCGCCCTCCCAGCCTGGTACAGTCAGCAAAACCTGGCCACGCGATTGGTGGAATGGCTCCAAAACTTTGCATGGTCCACTCCCATGGGCGAGCCCATCATTGCGAATGCGCAGGTGTAAAAAAATAAAATAAAATAAAATAAAATAAAATCAACGGAGACTTTTTTTGCAAGAAAAACCCACTGCTGCTACTGTAAAAATTCAAGCATTTAAAATAGCTAATTTTCGCATGTTTCTGTGGTGCTTTGGTGGGGTTTTGGGCAACGATTTCAAAAAAAATATTGCGGTCGCCATTTTGGATCCCCCGCACTGCATGGCAAATGGATGCGCCCTCCTAGCCTGGTACCAGCAGAGCAGCAGTAGCAATAGCCAAGGAGAGGGGGGCGGGGAACCCCCCCCCCCAAATAAAACACCCTTCTGGCCTGGTAGGTGCCCTCAGACAGTTTTCGCCTACTTTTAGGGCCGGGAATTGGTTTTTTTTTAACTTTTAAAAACCTTTTTTCTGTGCCGCTTGGCATTGCGCGATGCAAGTAACGAGCACGACAAATCAGACCAAATTGTTCGTTCGTCGGTTCGAGCTCGAATTCTGGTGGAGTAATTCCCGTTTCCGTTTCCGTAGAGTAACGGATATGAGTAACGGAAACAGAAACGGGAATACCGCTAAGTCGTGCCCATCTCTATTCTCGAAGGCTTTCACGGCTGGGATCTGATAGCTGTTTCGAGTTTTTCAGGCTGTTTGGCTGTGTTCTGGAAGTTTTTCTTCCAGAACATGGCTAAATAGCCTGAAAAACTCACAAAAGCTATGGGATTATTTATTTATTTATCTTGAAGTGCCAAATGGAGCTGGGTAAGGGAGGGGGGTGTTATATGACCCATGTTCCTTTGTTTGAAGAATGGGGGTGTGACTTAAGAAGCAGCTTTTTACATCTGCCCTTCTTGCCTCTAACAAGACTCCTGCCCTGGCTACAACATCATCCAGCCACAGATTTTAAGAACATCACCTAACCAAGGACTTGAAAAGTAACCTCCTGGTGAAGAACATCTTTCACCATGTCTGAACTTCTGGGACCTGCTTTGAAGAAGGGTGATTTACACTCAAGAGCTTGCAATGTTCCTTTTGTATTTTTTATTTTTAATAGTAGCCTATAAAGGTATCTCCTGTAACCTATTTTTGCATTTGTGTTTATTTATTTAGTCACTGTTCTCAGAATTCCCTAGCCACTGCAGCAACTAATTTTGCCCATGGAGCGGGGCTCGGGGGAGCTCTAGAAAACAAAATACATGCACCCTCCCTTCTAAACACCTTTTAAAAGTTTTATCTTCTTGAGATCTAAGAGAGGAAGCTAAAAGCTGAATAATGACAAGGCCTGCCGCTTCAGATTCACCTTAAATAAATTACAAAGCTCAGCCCTCCTGGGACCCCAGTGCAAAATAAGGAAAGTTGACATACATCAACATCGGGGACCATGGGATTGACTGCTCCCATATATATATATATATATTGTGAAAAAACTATATATATATATTTTTTCACAATTTGTATTGAACATGTGGACAGCTTCCTCCTTAGAAACCGGGGTGATGCGGTTTTAATACTGTCAATAAAACGTCTTTCATGGAGACCAGCGAGGCAATAACAGGAGCTGCTAACCTAGTGTGAATAGGAGAAGGCCAGCAAAGGTTAATCATATGGCTGTCTGCTAATGACCTCTCCAGCCCCTGGTTTTAAACCCTCTGCTCCTTGTAAAGACCTATCACGTGAGCAATTTCCTGTATGAGGGCTGCTTTTGTGGAACAGAAGAAAAGCCGGGCTCTATGGTGTAAAAGAGAGCACCCAGCAGGGGAAGAGGAGGCTATTCTTTTTAAGCTTATCTAAACACCTGGGTTTCCCAGTAGAGCATATTAAACTTCCTCCATTATGTCTAAATATTTCACTAATTCCCAATACCGCACTACTAAGGTATTAGTGCGTAAGGCAGAGAAGATGCAGAGATGTTGAGAGCACAGGGGATTGTGGGTGGGTGGAGGATAGTGGCCTGTAGGGCGCACAGCAGGTGCGGTTGTGGTGGGCATGGGACGTTGTTTGTGTGAATCTATGAATTCTTATTCCGTGCACCCAGCGGTGCCGCTATTTGGGAAGGGTCCTTCATGGGGATCAGACCGCATCTCTCTATGGGCGTTTATACACGACCCCTAAGCTCCGCCGCAAATGGCTGCAAGGTCCGGACCTTAAAAATGTTTACCCACCAGCTCCGGACTTTGCAGACAATTAAGTGCGACCCCGCCCACTTTAGCGCGATCAAACTGCACTTTTCTTGTACCTGCTTTTTGGATGAGACAAATATTTGATCCGGTGCAAGGATAGTGAGTGCGGGGCTCTCCTGGCTTCTGTTTGTTCTTTTTTTGCGCCCCGCCCCTTTAAGAGATCTGTATTATGCTGCCGGGAACAAAACGGAGGTAAGGGCATTCTTTTCTTTCTTTTCTTTCCCTCCCTAAGGCAGCCAGCAACCAGGAAGTGCCGAGGGGGGTGGGGGCAGAGGAAGAGCGAGGAACCCCTAAGATCTCTGGTCCGAATTTAAGTGGCCAGCGGATCTTAGGGGTCGTGTAAAAGGGCCCTTAGACTCAGCAGTGTGTGGCTACAGGAGGATCACTTGCCTCACCGTCTTGGTTGCTTGCCTTTGGTCACTTGCCATTGGCCATGGTTGGGTTAAAGGAGTCATCTTAGAGCAGGCATGTCCAAACTTCGGCCCTCCTGATGTTTTGGACCACAACTCCCAGAATTCTAAGCTTAGATTGCCAATGGCAAAGGACTGTGGGAGTGACTGTCCAAAACACCTGGAAGGCCGAGGTTTGGGCGTGCCTCTCTTAGAGGGTACCAGCCCAGAACTTGGGAAAGATGATTTGATTGATTGATTGGTTGATTGAATTTTGACAACTCCTGAGATATACAGGTGCACCAGGAGTGAAGTTCTAATCAAGAAAGGAACACATCCAAGCTCTCTGTCAACCACACAGGATTGTCCTGAAGCTTTAGCAATGGCAGTGTTGTTGAGCAAATGTTGACCTCTCTCTTGGACGTCCAGGGTCTGAGCTTTGGCATAACAAGACAGCCAGGGCTGTCAGCAGTGTCCTCTTTCCTGAGATTTCAGGGATCACAATCGAAGACCAGAGGGTTGGCCCTTGTGAAATCATAGATGAGAGGCCTTTCTGTAACACGCAGAAGGCATGCAGCATGAGAGAGAGAGAGAGAGGGGGGGCTTTTAAAACAACCCCTAAGATCCGCTGGCCCCTTAAATTCGGACCAGAGATCTTAGGGGTTTGTCGCTCTTTGTGCATCTCCACCCCTCCGTACTTCCTGGCTGCCGGCTGCGTGAGGGGAGGGAGGAAAAAAAGGGACAGAAGAATAAAGCCTTACCTCCCGGTGTTGGTGGACGCTGCCGGGGGAGCCCCGGTCACTTCCTGGTTCCTCTTAAAGGGGCGGGAGGCAAAAAACAAAAACAAAAAGAAGCGAGGAGAGCCCAGCACATCCGCATCAAATATTTTTCACCTCCCAAGAGCAGGTACAAGAAAAGTGTGCTGGGTCGCGCTTAGGTGGGCGGGGTCGCACTTAATTGTCTGCAAACTCTGGAGCTGGTGGGGAAACATTTTTAAGCTCCGGAGCTTGCAGCCATTTGCAGCGGAACTTAGGGGTCATGTATAAATGCCCAGAGAGAGAGAGAGAGAGAGAGAGAGAGAGAGAGAGAGAGAGAGAGAGAGAGAGAGAGAGAGAGAGAGAGAGAATAAATTTGGGGAGTTTTTACAACCTCCTCTGTTGCCTATAGTTTGTTTAGGGATCTTTCTGGGCTGGAGTAACTGCCAATACATCCAGTGGCAACCAATAATTCTTTCTCTGCCCCTGAAATCAAAGAGAGCCCCGCCTCTCTGCTTGGGTCTCTCTTTCCCTCTCTTGAGTCTGCTGAAGTTCTGTTGCTGAAGGCAGTCTGTTTGCAAATTTGCTGTTTTATCTTTTCACAATTGTAAGTGGAGAAAAATGTTTTTTTTAAATTATACCTTGTACTGACGCCAGTCTCAAAGCAAGGTTTTGAGACTGTAAATGCCAGTTAATGAGAGAGAAAAAGGAGTGGACTGCTCTGGGGAACTCAAAGCTATTCTGCTCGGCAACTCTCCACACTCCTACTGTGCAACTAGAGGGATTCCATCCAAAGCTTCAAAACTGCAAGGACAAACGTGAAAGTCCTGCTCCAGGTGCTAAAGAAATATTATTTGTGAAGCACTGCCACCCCATGGGTATGGGAAAGAGATGGGCATTGGGTAACCAGGTCTTAAAGCCACAACACACAATGCAGTTCAGTGCGGACACCACCTCCCACCCTCTCTACCCAGAGACGTGCAAGTAAAACCACACGAGATGAGTTATGTGCCTTTTTCTAAAAGAAATTATTTATGGTTTCAAGAAGAAAAGAAAATAAGGATGTCGCTGTTCATTTTCCTTACAATCACTGGTCAATTCAGGCACAGTTGCCCTGTCCTACTTACAGACCTGCTAATGGGACATGAGTTTTTGTCGTACACTTGTTGACTGTGGTTTGCACTCTTTACCCTGACAAATTGTGGATCATTCTGCTGCCTCAACTATATCTATGTGGCAAACAAGCGTGACATTAAGGCCCTTAATGAGACCATGGTGAAAATTGCCGGCATCTAGTCACATTGTTTAATTATTTTAATTGTTTATTTCAGAGAAGGAAATCGGGTTATTAATGTCTAATGATCATTATCGTCTCTTATTTCCCTACACAGTAATTTCCCTGGGAATTTTTTTATTTTTATTTTTCATTTTCATTGTGAAAGACTACTCCTGGCTTACAAAACACAGATGGATTACAACTGCACAGTATTTCCTTACAGGACACATTATTCTTCTTTTAAAAAATTATACAGCATTGCCTTTGTGCTGTATCTTGTGTCTTCCAGATATTCCAAATAAGGTCAGAATAGTCAAAGCTATGGTTTTTTCAGTAGTGATGTATGGAAGTGAAAGCTGGACTATAAAGAAGGCTGATCGCCGCAGAATCGATGCTTTTGAGCTGTGGTGCTGGAGGAGAGTCTTGAGAGTCCCCTGGACTGCAAGGAGATCAAACCTATCCATCCTGAAAGAAATCAACCCCGAATGTTCACTGGAAGGACAGATTTTGAAGCTGAGGCTTCAGTACTTTGGCCACCTCATGAGGAGAGAGGAGTCCTTGGAAAAGTCCCTGATGTTGGGAAAGACTGAAGGCAAAAGGAAAAGAGGTCGGCAGATAAGTGGTTGGATGGTGTCATCGATGCAACCAATATGGATTTGACCAAACTTCGGGAGGCAGTGGAAGATAGGAAGGTCTGGCGTGCTCTGGTTCATTGGGTCACGAAGAGTCGGACACGACTGAATGACTGAACAGCAACAACAATGAGAAAGGGGTGGACTCTGGAAAACCTATAGCCTCCCAGTTCTGACCAGACCCAGCATTTGCATATCACGGATTTTCCATTATCGTGGGTCGCGTCGGATCCCTAACCCCCATGATAAGCGGGGGAATTACTGTATTCTCTCATGTGGATCATAGAGCACTCTTTGATAAGACCTGTGTGAAGTAGATTGAGAAATACCTTAACATAAAGGCAGCATGTATATGAAATAAATAATTAAATAACTAAATAAATAAGCAAGAAGTCTAATCTGAGCTGCCTTGGGTCCTTTCACATTATAGATAGATGAATAAATAAATAAATAAATATATAAGCAGATGGATAATCAATAAATAGTTTTTCTCCAAACATTTTCATCCATAGTGGTGGTGGTGGTGGGGTTCTGTTAAGTTTTGTGCACATAAGTTGCTAGAATTAACCTCTCTCTCCAATGTGTCTAGATGTTAAATCTGTTAGAAATCAATTATACCCCCTTTAACATGACATCTTAAGTGGGGAATGCAGGCTTCACATTTCTGCTACAGGCCTCTGCAAATGTAAGCAGAGGAATTCTGATAATAAAATCTTATACACGTCTACTCACACTCAGAAGGAAACCTTATTAGATACAAGAGAAATTATTCTCAGATGTACACTGGTACCTCTACTTACAAGCGGCTCTACTATTTGACTTAAGAGTGGAAAACCATTGGCATTTTAACTGCTGCCTTACAAACTTTAGATACGGTCTGCTCTATTTACAATTTATTTTTTATTTTTATTTTTATTTTTCAGATACAGCTGCTCTACTTACGAGTTGTTCAGCATGCATTCGGAACGGATTAAACTCGTAAGTAGTGGTACCACTGTATATGAGTGCTGCCTGAGATCATTTTCATTGCTCAGCCGCATTCGAGTTTACAGGACAAAGCAGCCATGACATACTTCAAATAGCGCCTAACCTATCTGAAGAAAAGTTGAAGCTGAGTCCAACCTTTGGGGTAATGTTCCAGAGCCTGGGAGTAACCACTGAGAAGGTCCTGTCTTATACTACCACCAAATGTTCAGTGAAGATGGCAGGGCCAAGAGCAGGGTCTTCCCTGAAAATCTAGGGCCATGGTTCTGAAACTTGGGGTCCCCAGATGTTCGTGTACTAAAACACCTCAAATTCTTCACCACTAGCTGTGCTAGCCAGGATTTCTGAGAGCTGTAGTCCAAGAACATCTGGTTTCCAGTATGGGAACCACTGATCCAGGAGACCAAACAGGATCTTAGGGGGTGGGTGTGTGATCAGTTCCAAAATCCATGGGAGATCAAATCCACTATCTACTGTGGATGCCTGAAACCGTGGATACAGGGAACCCAATATACAACATACAAGGGAGCAGGACAAAGCCCACAAGGGAGTGCCTTTGTATGATCTATATAGGGCCATGGCAAACCACAAACAAGTGAAACCACTGATGTTGATCCCTTGGATATGGGAACCCTTTGGCACAGACCCAAATGCCTATTTGTTTTTAAAGGAGTGGTAGTAGTAGTAATAGGAAATATCCAATCATGCCTTCCTCTGCCTTCACTCGGTAATTATATATGCCATTATCCTTTCCGCATAATATAGATGGACACTAAGCCATTATATATATATTTGCATGGATAGATATGGATTATATATATGGATTATATATATGCATATATAGGCATGGAGTTTCTTGGCATATATACAGTTTTTCGGAATATAGATGGACACTAAACCATTATATATATATATATGCATGGGTATACATGGATTATATATATGGATTATATTTATGGATTACATATAGCATATATATGCATGGAGTTTCTTGGCATATATTATTTATTTTTACAATTTATATGCCGCCCACTACCCAAAGGTTTCTTGGTACACACACACACACACACACACACACACACACACACACACACACACACACACACACACACACACGATCAATATGAGCAAAAAACTTATTGCATAGCTCTCCCCTGGGATCCAAAAACTCCGGAACAGCAAAGGCAATACCCAGACATGGAATGCTCTGCCTATTCTGTTGGGCTTTCAGTAGACCGTGTCGAGAAACTCCATGCATGGTGAGACATGGGGTTGGTGCATCTATTTAACAGGTACAGCAGCAAAGCCAGCCCCGCAACCCCTTCAAAGGTCAATAACTATGCCACTCAACATTTTTTTGCCCTCTGTATGCATATATATTTAACCGATTCCATAGGTATCTACTTCGTTTAATACAGAATAGCATCTTGCCTGTCATAAGACAGCCTGCAGCAGGACGTAGGGTACAGTCAAGTGCTGATTAACACTGGGCAGTTCTCTTTCCAAGGTTGTGTGTACCTCATTTTACATAGAGACTGTGGTGCAAGGACCTAATTAAAAATGGGGGCTTGCCTCCAGCCTAATTAAAAATCCGCATTGGTCTCTCCCAGCCCTCCTAATTCTCTGTCCCTACCCCCTAATTAATTGAGTGCCTATTTTCTTGGCTGGTGGAGAAGCGAGAAAAGTTTTGGCGCCCTTAAGGAATTTTTTAAAGTTTGTTTTGATCTGTGTGAGAGAGCCTCCTTGCTATTCCCAGAACGCCACGTTGAGATGAACGCCGCTGATCCGCAGGACTTGGACGCATGAAGCTGTGGAAATAAAAAGGAGCCCTTTCTTCTTCCGTCCTCTTCTGAGGCACCCCCTTGTCCACTCCCCTTCCGCGTTTACATGGAAATTTAGCCAAGAGCAGATCATACCCTGTCTGTGGCCTCTGCATTAAAATGGAACCAGTAGTAGACCCTTCCCCCACCCCACCCTCTCTTTATGGCCCCTCTCTGTGGAGTTCTTGAGTTTAGCCCTTCTTGAGAGAAGTGTTCTATCCCTTCAGATGAAACTTCTTTCATAGGTTTCTTCTTTATTTTAATTTTTCTTTTTAAATAAAAAGGGTGGACTTTGGGCGGCGGCTTCTCTCTCTCTCTCTCTCTCTCTCTCTCTCTCTCTCTCTCTCTCTCTCTCTCTCTCTCTCTCTCTCTCTCTCTCTCTCTCTCTCTGTGTGTGTGTGTGTGTGTGTGTGTGTGTGTGTGTGTGTGTGTGTGTGTGTGTGTGTGTGTGTGTGTGTGTGTGTGTGTCCAGTTTTGAGAGTTGTGCAGGCAGGAGGGAGAGGGAGGGAGGGAGAAGACCAGAAAGAATGGCTTGTTTGCATCTCTTGAGGTAAAAAACAGCCTGCCAGCCAGCAGGTGCAAAATCTCCAAACAGCTGTTTTACTGCTCTTGAGTTGAAGCCGATCACGTCCCCCCCCCACCACCAACCCAAGAGCTCTTCATTTAATCCTCTTCTGCAATTCACACTGTAATTGCAGGAGATCCAGACAGCCAGTGGGACTCTTTTTATTAGTACTATCCCCCCCCACCTCCCTCACCAATAACAAGATCTAACAAAATAAGGGACAAGGCCTTTTAATTAGTTTTTGAGATTTCATTCGGGCAGCATCGGCTGGGGCTGTCAGCTGCTGTAAAGCTTTGTTGACAGTAAATGGGAGTTTTTGCACATGTCGGCTCTTAAGTGGGCTTCTGCAGGAGGGCCTCCGAGTGGACTCTTGCCAAAGGAACTCACTCAGAGCCGGGCAAGGCAAACGCCTCGTCTAGGAGATGTTTCACGGTGAACTGGCATCCGTGGAAATGGTCGCCAAAGTGAGTCACTCAGAGTACCTCAAGCAATCTGCATCCCAATTTATAAAACGAGTCTCCATGGCAGAGAAAAGATTTGAACTCAGGACTCCTAAATCCTAGTCCAGTGATGGCGAACCTATGGCGCGGGTGCCAAAGGAGGCACTCGGAGCCCTTTCTGTGGGCACCCAACATTGCCCCTTCATAGCCACCTGTATACAGGTTAAATTACTGTATTGGCACTTTGAAAAAAAAAGTGGGTTTTGAATTGCAGTTTGGGCACTCAAGTCTCTAAAAGGTTTGCCATCACTGTCCTAGTCTATTGCTCTACCCACTGTACCACACTCAGTCCCACCACCTTCATACATGTGTCTCATGGGTACATAGGAGAGGACCTTCCCTGTTGCTACTCCCACACTTTGAAACTCCCTCCCACAGGCGGCCAGCCTGGCCCCATCTTTGCTGTCCTTCCACAAGCAGGTTAAGCCCTTTCTCTTCAAGCAAGCGTTCCCTCAGTAACTAGCTATGTGTTGTGCGATTTTTCGATGGGTCTGACGGGATCTTTAGTAATACTTGTGTTTTCCATCTCTCAGAGAGGTATTTTAACGCAGTGGACCATCGTATCACAAACGGTTTGTATAACATAAAATCTGTACAACATAAAAAATCCCAGAGATAGGGGAAATTTTCTTAAGAGAATCGCCTATGGGGCGAATCCGTGCAACATAAAAATGGTCGTGATAAGGGATTATTCCGTTTTCAATGCATGCCTATGGGAAATTTGTATAAAGGAAAATTTGCTTAACAGAATTTCATTTGGAATGAATTAATTCCTTTATACAAGGTACCACTGTATTTTTATACTTATTGTTTTAGCTTTAATATTATTTATTAATGATGTAAGCTGCCTCTTCACACTCAATGCTCTTAGCCTTAAATATTGCATTTTATTGATGTAAACCACCATTGTATACTCATTGTTTTCCGCTTTAAATATTGCCTTTCAAGGACTGCCTTGGGTCCTTTTAAGGAGAAAGATGGAGTGTCCATCCATCCATCCATCCATCCATCCATCCATCCATCCATCCATCCATCCATCCATCCATCCATCCAGGGATTTGTTCTTTGTCCAAGTGCTTAAAGCACACTGAGATTGTTAGAGTAAGTACAGCAGTCTTGTAATTAAATTAAGCTGAAGTGAGAGAGATGGCCAGGAGTATAGCCAAATGGATTGGGTCCTTGGCCTTGCATGTAAGTGACCATCTGTTGGTTTTTGCCCTTGGGTTGTCATCTTCTAGATCACTCCCCTGCTTTTCATATACAGTAAATGGCTTCTTCTCCTTTTGCAGTAGGTCAACCCTCAATGTGTCCTCTAGAGCAGTGATTGCGAACCTTTTAGAGACTGAGTGCCCAAATTGCAATTCAAAACCCACTATTTTTTTTTGCAAAGTGCCAATACAGTAATTTAACCTGTATACAGGTGACTATGAAGCGGCGATGTCGGGTGCCCACAGAAAGGACTCCAAGTGCCACCTTCGGCACCCATGCCATAGGTTTGCATGGTCTAGAGGCTTTCTCATCAATGGATCCTTTGCAACAAAGCTTTTTTTTTTTTTTTTTTTTGCTAAACCCTTACTGTAAGCATATCCATAAGCTCATTTTATTAGCTTCCTGTATGCTACTAAAATAAGTACCATACCTACATAGAGGAATTGAGGATTATACCAGTTTAATTCTGCAGTATAGCTAGGCACTCAGGGAAATTGTATTTTAGGACAGTAGACCAGAACCCCTTGATAGAAAATTCTTGGACTCTCACTAAAATATAACTCTCAAGATTCCTTAGAGTGGAACCATGAAAATGGAGATGGTATGAAATTCTTATAACGGTACAATGCCAACACACCTGATGTCTTTGTAGAAACCGAGAAGAACATCTGCAAACATTTTTGTATCTTATTTGCTTTACAAGAAACACATTGGCTACTGAAATTTGAGTCATGACAACTGGACTTCTTTTCTTGTGAGATCAAAACATTTGACTGCTCATCTAAGCAACTTTGTCTGATTCAACAGCTTGGATGAGCAGTTAAACGCTTCCATCTCACAAGGAAAGAAGTCCAGTTGCCATGACTCAACTTTTGGATAACCTCACCTGGATGACTGGGAAACTTCACAGACATTGGCTACTGACTTCTACTGTGTTTTTTTATGCAAATGGGTGAAGCCACACTTTTCACCGACATCATTTTTTTTAAAACTTGAGAGAATTAAAAGTGGTAGCAAGTGTGACCATGAGTGTGGGCCAATCAGTGCCATTGCGGTAGAAGGAGTGGAATGAAAGTTGTCAGCTGTGAATGCAACCTGTAAGCTTATCGAGGTTGGACTGGAGAGATTCCCTGGCACATGGCACGGTTGCTTTAAACTCCCTGCTCAGTGTAAACACTAAGTTGTGAATGTTTTTGTGAATGCCCTTGTGTTGAGTTATTTTCGCTTGGGAGGAACCTTCAAGTTGTGAGAGATGGGCACAGAGGACTGATTGCTTCTGAACAATGTTTCCTCTCATTCTACACCACCGCTGGGCAGGGGCTTCACCCTGCATGCATGGAGTTTAGGCTGTGACCGTACAAAATAATACAGGGCAGGAGTAAAGTGGATAGAGGGACGCGCTCTTCTCCCTCTCACAAAATACCAGAACTAGGGGACATACACTCAAACTGAGGGCTGGTAGAGTGAGAACAGACAAAAGAAAATATTTTTTTTTTACCCAGTGTGTTGTTAGTCTGTAGAACTCCCTGCCACAGGATGTGGTGATGGCATCTGGCCTGGATGCCTTCAAAGAGGATTGATCAGATTCTTGGAGGAAAAGTCCATCACAGATTACAAACCATGATGGAGATGTGTAATCTCCAGGCTTAAAACTGGGGTACTTCAAGGACCAGATGCAGAGTAGTAGTATCAGGAGACAGAGATCTAGTCTTGTGCGCTCCCAGACGCATTTGGTGGGGCCACTGTGAGATACAGGAAGCTGGACTAGATGGGCCTTTGGCCTGATCCAGCATGGCTCTTCTTATGTTCTTATGCTCTTACCAGAGCCAGGTGAATGGCAGTGGTAGCTGTGAGCAGCACCAATACAGCATGGCACCAATCCATGCGGCTTCTGAGTAAAAAAACCTCCCACCCTATTCCATCTTTCCACATGATGGCCCTTCAAATACTTGAAATGTGGTTCTTACGTCACCTCTGAGTCTTCTCTTCTCCAGGCTAAGCATGCCAGATTCCCTTGACCTTTCCTTGTAGGGCTTGGTTTCCACATCTCTGGCCATTCTGGTTGCTTTTAAAAGTGGAACAAGTAGATCATTTTGCTAAGTGAAGTGCGGAGGCACCTCTTGTCTCAGAAAACTCAAGGGCCTTTGAGAAGCAGCAGCCGTACTTGGTTGCATTTGGAAGAGAAGCATGTTAGGTAGCTTGAGCTAGGATAATGAGAATGGAACGGATTTGCTCTCTAAGATCATACCAGGCAATTCCCTCCCTCCACAAACCCAGGTGTCATGTTTATCCATTAGATTCACACACCTGATGTTGATGGACAGATGGTGTTCTAGGTGTAAAATCAAGCCAGATAGCCATTTCTGGCTCCCCATTAGTTGTGTAGCTGCACCATGTGTCCTTTTGTGATCTCTAAACTAAAACGCAGCATCTCCTACAAAGAGGAGACGCTAGATACACAGCTTTGAGATTCACAGGAATTGCATTTTGCTGTCCTCTGGAAAAGAACACTGATGTCTGATACCAAGATCTTTAGGAATTTCTGACTACTAGAGATGGGTACGAAACAAACAGTGAACCGCGAACCAGAAAAAAATGACGAACCGAGCTGGTTTGTGGTTTGGTTGTTGAAGCAAAACAAAACACTGGACATTTTCGCTTTTAGCGCTTTGCTTTGTTTAGCAAAAGGGGTTGCATGGCCACCTGCTACTGCAGCTGCCACCACTGCCACCAACATCCTTACATGCACCCGGCCTGTCTTCCCTGCCAGGAGCTGCCTCTGCGCATGAGCCTCGTGGTGCAGTAGTTAAACTGCTGTACTGCAGCTTTAAATGTGCTCTGCTCACAACCTGGGGTTCAATTCCATGTAGCAGACTCAAGGTTCACTCAGCCTTCCATCCTTTTGAGGTCAGTAAAATGAGTACCCAGCTTGCTGGGGAGTGGGGTGAGCAATGTGTAGCCTGCATAATTACCCGTAAACCACCCTGAGAGGGATTTAAGCCTGATGGGGTGGAATATAAGCAGCATGGTTTGCATGTGCCCGCTTATCAGTTGGGTTGCAGGTCAGAGGCGTAGCTAGGATTTTCAGTGCCCAGGGACAAAATCAGTTTTTACGCTCCTGCCCTTCCCCCAACCACTGGAAGAGGCCAGCCGGTCTCCTTCCACGTGGCCTGACCTCGCAGGGCTGTGAGGAGGAGAGGGCAGGGGAGCGGGAAAAGGTGTGGAGCCCCACTGAAGGGCTGGCAGGGGGCCATGGGTGGAGGGGTAATCATGCGCCCACCTGCCTTGGCAAGCCCTTTCTGTGACAAGAGGAGGGAGGGAGGGAGGGAGGAAAGGCGGCCGGTGGGTATTGGGGGAGGTGAGGCCTGGGTAGCCCGCCCGCCTCCCAGGCAGCTTGAGGGATGGTGCCTTCAGACCCCAAGGGATGTGCCTGCCCTCACCAGGCCACTGCCGTTCCCTTGCTGGTGCTGGCGCTGCTGGTGCAGCTTCCCGGCTCCGGACTCTGTCTCTGCAGCGCCCGACAGCCCAGCCCAACCTCAACTGGGTTCCCTCTGTGCCCTGGGGCTGGAGCCCCTGTCTGTCCCCCCTAAATATGCCCCTGCTGCAGGTGTATGCTCAGAGGCAGTGGCCAGTTCTGGGAAGCTTATTTTATGGGTAGCTCATCTCCACTGACTGTCCATAAATATGACATAAGAACATCGGAGACAGAGAAGAGGGGGATACGATGCTAAGGGTTTATTTATTTATTTATTCATTTTTATACCGCCCGTCTTCCTGAAGGAACTCTGGGTGGTTTCTGAGATGTAGTACCTTCAGGAGTTCAGTGGAAGAGAAAAAGAATGTTTGAGAGTATTTATGCCTTGTCTATTGTGCGCAAAACAAAGTATGATCCCAAACACACATGTCTGTGAGGATATACTACTATATACACACTTTCTACCCTTCCCTCAAAGTAATGTAAACTTTATTCAGACATTCATCTTCAGCACAAGTCGAGCTGTGGAGGCGGGTTAATATGTCTGTTTTTAAAACATTTCAGATGGACTGTTAGCTCTCCCATGGATTACAATTACAAGGTCATTCAATGGGACAGTTTTGATATGCTGAGTTCCAGAAATGGCTAGCTGTTAAAATAAGGTAGTTGGAACTTATTTTCTTCCTTTGCTTAAAAGATAGGCTGTATTTCCTGAGCTCTAGATGGTCTGGTTTTCCACCAGGGCTGACTTAATTTCTAATTATGGGAGAAAGAAGAGACATAAAACAAATAGATAATAAAATCCATCTCAAAACTGCAATTCACCATGCCTAGGCTTGCTACAGTAGGCGTACAATCAACGGTTTGGCCCATAGAGTCAGCGCACCCAAATGGATGTTATTACTGCCACCAAGGTTCTATAGTCTTTGGTTTTAGTAAGAACATCCATTTGGGTTCGCTGATTCTCTGGGCCAAATCGTTGATTGTATGAGAGATTATGGCAGTTCTGTTTGCTGAACTGACTCCAAGCATTATTCTGGACAACAGATAGCCTGCTCTGTTGCAGACCTTTGAAAAATAAACCATTTATTCTCCCCCGATATTCTCCCGTTAGCATGATGGAAAAACCACAACTTTTCCAACTTCTGACCTTAAACGATGAGGTTTGTTTGTGGATAGCTCTGTTCTGCTTCCTAAAGGACCAGGATTCCACAATCCAAATGTGCTATTAAAAGGAAGGGAAGTTAGTTCTTGAGGGTTGCTCATGGTTTCCCTTTTCATCCCATTGCTGTTTTATGGATTCATCTAGTGATCCAAAGTCAAGATGCAATTGGTGGGTCTCCGGGTGTTTTGGTTGGAACAAGAAGGGCTCCTAAGAGAAGTAGCTTGTGGAGCATTTATTTTTTGCAACAGGGCTGCTGAATCCCAGCTAGACAATTCCTGAGGATTCATGGGAAAGTTTGCCAAATAACCAGCCAGCCAAGAGAGCGGTGGACTTGTTGGGGGTGGGGGGTGGGGGTGGGAGGAGGAGAGAACTTGCGTCCTGGCACAGAATCATGCAAATAGGGCACATTCTTCAGTTTTCTCATGATGGATTGTTTCGGGGCCAGGCTGCTGAAATGCAAATGAGGGGGGACGCATCAATGAGCCGTGTCATCTTGGAGGCTTCAGAAGGGGAACTAGGGTAGAGAAGCCGGAGTGGGTGCGTGGGGGAGGGTTGGAGAAAAGAAAAGAGGGGGAGGGGCGGTGACAGCAAGGGGCCTAGAAGGGCTATGGAATCATGAAGATGGTGTCGGACTCTGAAGGTTAAATGAAGAGATGGATTAAATGGGATCGGCAGAACCCTCTGACTGACACGTCCCTTTTGGCTCCTCAAGTGGAGTTTGGAAGCCAACGGCCTGTTTCCCTTGGAACAGAAATTCTCCCAGGATCTGTAAATGTCCCCCTTAGGCACATACACTGCTGCCTGGTCCCATTCTCACTCCCTCTCTTTCTCTCCCTGCTGGTTTACTCCACATCACGTCTAGAAAGGAGGAGGGGACATAATCCTTTCAATAAAGAAACTCCAGTTGATAAAGGGGCTCTGCGTTGGCGAAGGCCCTGCAAGAAGTGAGGTGGCCAAGTTTCCAAACAAGGGTGTGTGCTGTGTGTGTGTGTGTGTGTGTGTGTGTGTGTGTGTGTGTGTGTGTGTGTGTGTGTGTGTGTGAATCACTCCCATGCTAAAATTGTTTATTTTTAAAAAATCTCCCCAGAGGGATGCACTGTGTTGTATAAGTACACACTGAGCGCTCAAATTACACTCATCTGCCACTGTGCAGATTCGCTGGCCAAACCATCCCAGAGAAATGTCTGCAGATGCTCTTGGTCTTTGAATGGCAACAAGCTGTTTAGGGTAGTTAGAACAAAATATCTCTAGACGGGGAGGATGGGTCTTAAAATAAAACAAAATCGCCGTCATCTTAGGCTGCTTTCACACGACCACTAAAATCCACTGCAAAGTGCTCGCAGATGCGGATCATAAAATTGTTTTCCCACGAGTAGCGGACTTAAAAAAAAAATAAAGTGTGACTACGCCTACATAAGTGTATCCCAGTGCATTTTACAAGTACCTGGTCTCGAGGTGGTAAAATCCTTGTCACTGTTCGGAAGCAGATTTTAAACTGTTACTCAAGTCCTTGGGAACACAGAAAATCCACAGCAAAACATTTTCGCCCCTGTTATGGTGTCTTTGCTGCGGTTCTCAGTTGTGGGATCAGAAGGGTTGTGGATTTTCAAAACGCAACCATGGGAACAATCCACAACATCAACCACATGACTGTTCCGGGGGACAATCTGGATCAAAGTTTGCTGTGGATTTTAGTAGTTGTGTGAAAGAAGCCTTAGAACGGCAGTGGCTCTATGGATCACCATGTCTAGTCTTAGTCCAGGAAGCTAGGCTTCCCCTAGGCAGCGGTTTCTTCTTCACTTCATCTGCGGTTACCCTTAGATCATGCAGCTGTCCCACAGCTATGCAGGATGGCTCTCCTCTTGAGAAGCACAGTGAGAAATTGAACTGGGGAATGCAGTTCAACGCTTGCAAAATAAATTACCGGGACCAAACCGTAGCAGGTGGCCCACCCAAACCCTGAGGGAAGCACAGAAGGAGAGGACAAGATCATGCGCCCTTCTCGGTGGTTGCCCCACATTTGTGTAACAATCGACCGCCCGAGCATCATCCTGCCCCTTCTTTGGAATCCTTCAAACAAACAAACAAACAAACGAAACAAAAAACTACTAAAATATGGCTATTTTGTCAGGCCTTCCCAGATTAGTGGGGACTATAATATCTGGTCAGCCTGCTGCTTTCCCCCAACCATCTAATTCTAATTTTATTTTGTTTTTAAATTGTGATGCCCATGCTTTAATTTAATATTTTTTTCAATCTTTGGATTGTGTTATTTGATGTGTAGTTCAGGCCTCATTTCTTTTGGTTTTTAGTTGATTGTATTCTTATAGGTTGTGGCTGTTTTAGGCCAGTAAGGTGGGATGCAAATACAATTAACAAACAAACAAACAAACAAACAAACAAACAAACTAATCTATTTTTAAACAGTCTTTGAAATTTATTTATTTTTATTTATTTATTTACAAAACATTTTTAGCCGCCCCACTACCAAGAGGTCTCTGGGCGGCAAGAGGTTTTCTATTCACGTTAGGTTAACTGCACACATATGTCGCCAGTTGGATCATAGCTGGGAATGATGGAGGAGGAAAAGGATCCTGTTTTGACTGGTAGCCTGATGGAAATGTCCACCAGTGAATTTTATAAAAGAGCATATTTAACATTGAGGAGTGTTAGATAAATAATAGAAAATAAAACTGGCCATATCGTCATTAACACCTTCATACACATCT
Source organism: Phrynocephalus guinanensis (assembly GCA_037367245.1). Taxonomy (NCBI): domain Eukaryota; kingdom Metazoa; phylum Chordata; class Lepidosauria; order Squamata; family Agamidae; genus Phrynocephalus; species Phrynocephalus guinanensis. The sequence continues at coordinate 129,786,028 of CM074735.1, read as the reverse complement.
CTGGTGAGACCACATTTGGAATACAATTGTGAGCAGTTTTGCTCACTGAATTTTATATTTACTTTTTTTGTACACCTGGAAAAAGTTTTTAAAAGGGCAGCCAAAATCAATTGGCAGAAGCAACGTGCTTATGAGAAAAGTCTACTAGGTTTGCGGATTTTAAGCTTAAAAACAAGGCAAGTAACAGGTATATAATCTACCATTATATATGATGTGGAGAAAACAGTTCTTGTGTGGCATCAAGTTGCTTCTGATTCATGGCAAGCCTATGAATTTGTCTCTGGAATGTGGTTTAGTGGGTAGAATAATTGACAAAGACCCAGTAGACCTGGGATCAAATCCCCACTCAGCCATTGGAACTGATAAATCCACTCCTTAAATATCTCACCTACTTTGAAAACCCTGTCAGGGTTTCTCTAAATCAGTCCCAGCTTGACATGAATTAGTGCTTCTCAAAAAGTCCCACTGCCAAGTGAAGTGATTGGCCATATACATTTGTTATGAAGACCATCTCAGGGCTCAAGCCAGGGAGAGATGTGGGACAGCAGCTGGTGGGCCTCTCGACTTTCCTGTGTGAGCTGAGAGCAGTGAGGTTTATCATGCAATCCCATTTGTGTTCAAGTGAATGCAAAGTGAATATTCCCTTCGATCTGTGAGCTTAGCACAACAGGCTCCACAGTTATAGAGTTCTACACACAGTCACAAAGAACTGGCATGCCCGAGAATGATGATATCAAGTCTTGAGAAGAGAGAACCAGATGTCATGTTTTCAAGTTACAAGAACCAAGGTTTCCAATAAATATCAGGAAGGAGGTCCTAACAGGGAGATTTTTTAACAGAAGCTGGTTGACCACCTATCGGAGATACTTGAGTTGTGGATTTCCTGCACTGGCAGAGGGCTTTGCTAGATCATGCTCAGGGTCCCTTTCTGCGCTACAATTCTATGATTTTCAATGGAGCATCATCTAATCTGAATGTAGCCGATATCATAGCCTGTTTACTAAAAGGGTACACACAGTATTATATGCCAGTGATTCCAGCTCATGTTTACTCTAGTATGGTTGGCCAAGGCATGTGAGATACTTAGGTGGAAGCAGCTTTACCACTGGGAGCCCTTCTCCATGAATTTCCATGGCTGAGTGGGGATTTGAACTCAGCTCTCCTGATTCTAAGTTTGACACTCTATCAACTAGACTATCCTGGGTCTCAGTAGAAGAGCAGAGGGAGGTGAAATGAGTTCCCCAGAGACCACACTGTAGACATCCCAGCATTTCCCTTTATGCCCTGTAGGGGACATAGGATAATCTTGCCCTAGGGATGGGCACAAAACAGAAAAACGGTATTTCATTTCATTCTGTTTCGCCCTGCCCACATTTCATTTTATTTTGTCTCGTACAAATGTTTACAATGAAATGAAATGAAAAGTCTCATTACCTGCAGCAGCGACTCCAAAGGGGCCTTCCTCTGGCGGTGGCAGCGACTCCGGCAGTGGCGGTGTGGGGCCCTAGGCCAGCCTGCCCAGCTGGCTAGTGGCAACTCTGCCTTTGCCAGCGGCCACGGTGACTCCGGTAGCAGCTGTAGCAACTCCAGATGGCCGCTCGCCCTCTCCTGCTGCCACGGCAGCAGCTCTGGTGGCGGAAGTGGAGGCTCTGGCAGCAGGCCTAGGCTGGCCTGCCAGCCACTCACCCTCTCCAGCCTGGCTGGGCGGTCTCCGCAGCAGCGGCGGTGGCAGAACACCTGCTGGTAAGCCACCATTTTACAGACAGAAGGAAACAGTTTGTTTCAATGGAAAAATGGCCGTTTAGTTTCATCTGTAACAAAATGCTGCTCGATCATTTCGTTTTGTTTTGTTTCACTTCGTTACGTAATGAAACGATGGAACAGCAATTCGTTTCGTATCTTGCTCTGTTTTTGACCATGGGCTTTCAAAACTAGAAGCCCCTAACTCTTGGATTTACTGTTGAGAGAAAAGGCAGATGTCTTTTGGCCTAATGATTTTCTAAAACGATCTTAACTGCCATATACAGTATGTGCAAGCAGAGAACTGGACAACATGTAGCCACATAGGCATATTCTACTGCACTGCAACTATGGCATGTGGGGCCTAAAATATCACAATTTTGGAAGAGCACCATAGTATCAACTCCAATATTCCATTGCTGAAAGACAACAAAATGTGCCCATGGCTCCACAGATAACGAAACAACGTTAATAGATTATTTAGCAGTAAAAAGCACATGCAGTTTCATCTGCCAGACCTCAGCATGGGCGAAAATGCATGAAGGGTTGCCACTACTTGAAATTGACTTTACGTCATGTGATGATCATTAGTAAAGGGAATATCTCCTTCTCCTAGATGTACATGACTGGTCCCTTAGTTCATTGCTAGCAGTTTCTGACAAATGGACACAGGTGGCTGCAAGAGAGTTGTCTTTCTCATTGTGGCACCCCTGCTTATAGAAACATCTCAAAGAGGCCCACTTGGCACCTACCACGATCCATTCAACGTCTAAATATTATTCTTTTCCCTTGCAATATATTTTTCATTAGCTAGAACATTTTGAAGAAGGAAGGTCAGGACGATGGGAAACCGAAATAATAATCCTTTCTGCTCATGCCCCCCCCCCAGTGCTCGGGAACTAAGGGCTCCATGAACAATGCAGCAGGTAGTAGAGTAGGGAAAAAGAAACTGAAATGATTATCTTATTAGGACAAGTAGAGAAAATTACTTAAGATGGTAAAAACAGAGAATATTTTGAAACCAAGAAAAATAAAGGCTCAATGTAAGAAACAACAAATTATGAGCCTCGTGGCGCAGTGGTTAAATGCCTGTACTGCAGGTAAAACTGTGCTCACGACCTGGGTTCAATCCCCGGTAGCAGGCTCAAGGTTCACCTCAGCCTTCCATCCTTCCGAGGTCGGTAAAATGAGTACCCAGCTTGCTGGGGGGGCAATGTGTAGCCTGCACACTGTAATCAAAATTGTAAACCGCCCAGAGACTACTTGTAGTGGTATGGGGCGGTATATAAGCAGAACACTTTGCTTTGCTTTGCTTTGAAAATAAATTTAAAAGTTGGAAAAGCAAACCACTATGTGGGTAACACCTGAGAAATATTGATGGAAAGCATGATAGTAATTTTACATGAACGTGGCTAAAACTGGGGACCATTATGAATGAAACTGAAGACTGCATAAAAACAAGCACTCCAAATCAAAAAAGGAAAGCTAAGATTGAAGGAATTATTGCCAACAGCTAATGTTGACTCTGCCAAGAAAAAGATGAAATTGTGTCACATTTCATCACAGATTGCAAACTTAGACATGATGGAGTGGCATAATCAGTGCACTGGTAATTAAACACAGCTCTCTCTGTCTAGCCTTTCTTATATATATATGTAAAACTTGCCAGCCTCCGAAACCCCATGGGAACATCACGGAGAGAAGGTCAGAAAATAATAAAGTCAAGATCTTGTGGGATCCAAACTGATAGATACCTTGTATATAACACGAGACTTAGTAGTAATAGAATGAAGACACGTTGGATCACCAACATTGCAATTCCAGGAATGCTAGAGCTGAAAATTAGGAAGAACTTCCTGAGGGTTAGAGCTGTCTGGCAGTGGAATATGCTACCACAGAGGGTGGTGGAGTCTCCCTCTTTGGAGGTTTTTTTTTTTTTAAGCAGGGGCTGGATGACCATCTGTCGGGAGTACTTTGATGAAGGTTCCTGCATGGCAGGGGGTTGGACTGGATGGCTCTTGAGGTCTCTTCCAACTCTATAATTCCATGATTCTATCAAGCTAGAGAATTGGAAAAACTAACAAAATATAGAGAACTGGCAATCGAGGCATCTTGCTTGTGGATGTAGCACAATTCAGTGGTCCCCATAGTCACTGGGGTTTTGGAACAATGTTAATTAATTTCATACAATATTACAAGCAGGGTGGCGAACTCAGAGATAACACCAGCAGAGCTACCAAAGGGCACTATTAGGAACAGCATGCGTACTGCACCAATATTTAACATATACACTGGACCCTCGTATATAGAGATGGGCACGACTTAGCGGTATTTCCGTTTCCGTTTCCGTTACTCGGTTCCGTTACTCTACGGAAACGGTAACGGGAATTACTCCCCCAGACTTCGAGCTCGAACCGACGAACGAACAATTTTGGTCTGATTTGTCGTGCTCGTTCCTTGCATCGCGAGATCGCGCGATGCCACACGCGGCACAGAAAAAAAGTTTTTAAAAGTTAAAAAAAACCCGGTTCCCGGCCAAAAAGCAGGCGGGAAAATGCCTGCCGTGCCTCAGGGCACCTACCAGAGGGGTTGTTTCTGGAGGTCCCCAGCCTCCCCCCTCATCCCCCGTCCTGGGCTGCTCTGGTGGGACTCGCCGCAGGCTCGCAGCCAGCAAAAAGCCCAGTCTCGCCGCCGGCCGCCGCAATTAAAGCGCAAGCAAGCGGCACGGACGGCACAGGAAAAAACTTTTAAACTCTCCCCCCACCCATTCCCGGGCCAAAAAAGCAGGCGGAAAAATGCCTGCTTGACTAAGGGCGCAGGGCACCTACCGGAGGGGTGGTTTCTGGAGGGGGGGGTCCCGCCTCCCCCCCGTCCTGGGCAGCCGGACTCGCGAGTCGCCATCGCCATGCCATGCGGTGCGGGCGGGGGATCCAAAATGGGGCGGCAAACGCAATATTGTTTTTGAAATCGTGATCCAAAAACACACAAGCACAACAGAAACACGCGAAAATTTATAAACTGCCAGATTTTTCACAGTAGCAGTGGGTTTTTTCTTGCAACAAAATGTCTCTCCTCTCCTCCTCTGTCCTCCATTGATTTTATTTTATTTTATTTTATTTACACCTGCGCAATGATGGGCTGGCCAAGTGGCCAGCCATGTGGGAGTGGACAACCATGCAAATTTTTGGAGCCATCCCACCAGTCGCATGGCCACTTGGCCATGGAGACTTCTGGGATGTGCCAAAAAGCCCCCTAAAACCTGCCCTAGCCCTAACCCTAACCCTTGACTCCGTACCCATACGTCACAGACTGTCTTCTTAGTGGGTCAGAGAGGCACCCAGAGGTGCAACCCACTAGCCCACCGTAACCTTACCCGTCACTAGCCTAACCCTAGCTCTTGCACTAAGCCACCTTAAAGCCAGATCTACTTGCTTGCATTGCACTACACGCAGCAAGTACAATTCCCTTCTGTGTGAGACATGGTGGTGCGGGAGCCTTGTGAAGGGCGGGCATGACCCTATCACTCTCACACTGGTGTCACGTCTGCACATTATGTTATGCAATATCCATATGGCTATTGCATAGCATTTTGCAGCAGCAGCAGGTGAGGAAGGGAGACCCCCATGTAGAGGGGTCTCTCTTGGAGCCTGCTTCCCCTTCCTAGTGGCAGGAGGCACCCACGGGTGCCTCCAGGAGCCCACTTTCCCTTTATAGCGGGCCAGAGGAGGCACCCACCCCACAGAGGTGCCTCCAGGAGCCCGCTCCCCCCCAAAAAACCAGTACTAACGACAATGAAAAAACGAAAAACGAACCGACTAATTTTTGCGAATTTTCGCGAAAACCGGAAACGACCCGAAATGGGACTGGCCCGACTAACGACAACTCGAAAAAATTTTTTTTCAAGTCGTGCCCATCTCTACTCGTATAACAAACGGTATGTATAACATAAAATTTGTACAACATAAAAAATTCCGGAGATAGGGGGAATTTGCTTAGCAGAATCATCTATGGGGTGAATCCGTACAACACAAAAATGGTCGCGATTAGGGATTACTCTGTTTTCAATGCATTCCTATGGGAAATTTGTATAAAGGAAAATTTGCTTAACATAATTTCATTTGGAACAAATTAATTCCTTTATACAAGGTACTACTGTACTTAGGTTTTTGGTCAAAACTTGCATCTGTCAATTTTTAAAATTTTGATTGGCGGTGCATGCTATATTTTGAATAATAATAATAAATCATCTTAAAACTGTACAGCTGGAAGCAGCCCTTTTCAAAGAGTAAGATTGGGAATTCAACATCCCAGCTTCTGTAAAACACTGAGCTATTCAGCAGTAGATGATTCAAGCAATACAATTATTCCATTTTGGCTTTTTCCAGAACAGAACCATAAAGCCAACTGAGACTCCAACCCAAACAGCAGATTAAACGATGAAGTTCCTTATTTTACGCAAGTTACATAACATTGCTTTTAACTATGAGAGCATTCCTATGATGTTTTTGACATGTGGGAAGGTTGTAAAGGGTTGCTGTTATTCTGGCATTAATTAACTCTTGTCTTTTTTTCTTTCAAGAGTTAATGTATACATCTGGGCGCATTCCAAACTTAAAAATATCTCTTATCCCTCTCCAAACGTTTATATCAGGTTATGGAGTTCATAAATATAATGTGTAGTGTACTGTTCTAGGGTACTTTAACGAGGTGAAACAGGAATTATCCTGCAGCAGCTTACATGTCTGAAAAAGAATGTCCGCATGTCTCTTTAACTCCGAGTTGTTTCAGGGCAGAAGGAAAGATGCTGGCAAGAGAGGGGATGAGAAGAAGAGATGGTCCAACATGCTGACCTTAATTAACAGAAGATCTACTAGAGCCAAAGGTGAGGAGAGGGGGTAGATTTGGCTCTTAAGCAAGTTAGGGCTTCCTTGATCCTTTCCCTGGGTGTAATGAGGGGGGTTCTGGTTCATTATAGGCAGCTGAGGCGAAGGGTCACTGGCGGTGGATTTGTAAGGCCTGCATTGAGAGTTTCACTCCATGCTGAGCGGAGCTGGCCATGCTCTTGGACACCTGGTCATTAACATTGCTAATTAGTAGCCATTAATCAGGGCCCTCAGGGCCCCCCTCCTCTGTTGCATGGCACTGGCTCAGAAGAGGCCAGGGAATAACAGAAATGTTTCATTACCTCCACAAGAGGTGGAATGAAAGCCGTTCCCATCAACTCAAGTTGAGATGGATTAAGGGAAAGGTTAGACAACAGTTTAAGATGAGCTGGAGGGAGGGCAAGGCAGGGGGAACGTTGGGGTGGGGGGCGGGAGACCTGAGCTGTCCTCGGAGGGGAAAACCAGTCACCTATAATTAATGACATCTTCCGTGACCTAATTCTAATCACCGTGTGAGCTTTCCACCAACAACTGAACCTCTGTATTTTAGAAAAGAGCTCCAATTTATCTGTTTGCACATGAAATTAGTCTAGGAGCCAAAGTGCCTTGTTTAAATTTTCCATATTGAGTGCAACAGGTTTTGGCAAAATGAGACTCTGTCTGCTTATATAAAAATACCCTGCCGGTAAGATACAATTGCATGTATGGGTCACTGTAACAAAAATAAATAAATGCTTTTTCACCATCCCAGATCCCAAAAATGTATCCAACAGAATGTTCTTACATATTAATCCCCTCACATGCTTTTCTTTTTATGTTGCATTTTCGTTGACATGAAGAGCAGACAAAAGGGAAGAGAAAGACCCCCCCCCCACAACATATTAATTGCAGGTTACAAAGATATGAAAACAGAAGCCAGATAAACCTAGGAGCTTATAACTGTAACATTCATGAAAATCTTGTACAGTGTTTCTGTCAGTCCCAAACAATCTGAATTGTAAAATGCTAGATACACACGTCTTTTTTCAAAGTTTAAGTTTCGTTAGATTATCACGGACTCCTTCAATTCATTAATGGAAATGGATATAAATTCCTTAACAAAAAAAGTTTTCAATTCTTTCAGCTGTCTCAAATGCCGGACTATTTCTCATGCGATGCTTTCCCTAAAAATTTCAGTAAACCCAATTACACAAGAACGTACAAACTGTTAATGAGGATTTCTACACCAGTGTTGGCTTCATGCCATTTTGTGAGCTGCTGTTATATCTTGTCTAGCAGTGATTCCTATGGAGCCTGAATTTTACAAGATCATTTGAATCAGATAAAGAACTCTATTATCTCAATGGTCCTCTTTGCTCGAACAGTTTCACTGTTGTCAGGCTGCTCTAATTCTGATCATGGGGTGGGGGGAAGGTCTCCAAGAACTTGAGCTGGCTAGATTGGCTAGTGAGATGGCCATTTTACATCCTTAAGGTTGCCCCTAGACTTTGTGTTACATAAAGTAGCAAATGGTATATTTGCTCAATTCTTGGTGACCAACACCAGCCATGTTACTTGGCACTGGTGACACGGGAGAATAGTAAAACAATGAGACAGTACCCTGTTTTCCCGAAAATAAGCCCTACCCCAAAAATTAGCCCTAGCAGGATTTCTATACATTTGTTAAATATAAGCCCTACCCCAATAATTAGACCTAGTGATGGACGTGGCTGTGCCTACACACACACACACACACACACACACACACACACACACACACACACACACACACACACACACACACACACAGTGCACGTTGCCCCTCCCTTTCCATCCATGGTCCTTTGGGCCACCAAAGTTACCATACTTTGTAGCATGTTTGCTTGCAGTTCCTGTTTTCCCGAAAATAAGACCTACCCCCAAAATAAGCCCTAGTGTATCTTCTTGGGAAAAAATAAATATAAGACAGTGTCTTATTTTCGGGGAAACACAGGTATTATATTGCCTGTATTGCTATCACAAATCTGCTATCTGAGATGGCCCACTCACTTTGCCTAATGGTAGGGTAGGGTGCCCTCATCTTGGAGACTCACTTCACCACCTTGCAGAAGAGGAGAAGAGCTGAGAAAATGGCATGTGTTGCTCAAGACGAAAATAACCTAGTGTTTTGGGAAGTGATGGAAAAGTAGGATTAGAAGGCAGGACAGAGGGCTGTCCACTGTTGACCTCAGGGGCTGATGAAGCTAAAATTACTTAAAAAAAACCCTACAGTGGTACCTCGAATTACGAATTTAAACTGTTCCGAATACATGCTCTTAAGTCGAACTACTCTTAAGTTGGGGTACTACCTATTAGACATGGGCACGACCAGAAAAAATGACGTTTCGAGTTTTCGTTTGTTGGAACGGGTCCGTTTCGGGTCGTTTCCGTTTGTCGCAAAAATTTTCAAAAATTTGTCATTTCCGTTTGTCATTTCCACCGCGATTTAGCACGATTTGACTTCCCAGAGCATAGGGGCGTCCTGCAATCTGGGCCAGCGCTAGATGTTTTTGTGCCCTAGGCGGCGGGTGGGGCAAGCGGCGGGGGGGGGAGGTGCGGGCGGGCGGCGGTGGCGGGGGGCTATGGGCGGGCGGTGGCCGTGGGCGGGCGAGTGGGCGGGCGGGCGGCGGCGCGGGCGGACAGGCGAGTGGGCAGTTAGGATATCACTTAGGATAGAGGTTCTGTTCTTGGCTTGCACCCCAAATGTGTGTGTGTGCAAGCAAATTGAAGTTGGGAAAATAGAAAATAAATGGTAGTATATAATATATATTTAAAATAAATCCACACCTCCCACTCCCAGTCGAACCTCCCCCTTTATCCAATATCAGAAAAAAATCCTCAAACTGCCAGAGAAGAAATAAAGAATAAACTGCTATTCCCTTCAGCAGACAAAGCTGCAGGGAATCAAAGAAATTATTTTCTAAATTCAATTCCCTCCCTTCCTGCTTAACTTAAATCCTAAAGCCTCCAGCCTCCCTCCTCAATCTCGATCAGATCACACCAGCGCCAGCAGCCAGCCCTCCTCCCTCAACCACATCCATACACCGACCCGACTGCGATTTCTGGAAGGTGCCTTGGCTTTTTATGCCCTCCGAGACATCCAGAAGTGTCAGTCAAAAACCTGGCGATGCCATTGGTGGAATGGTTCAAAAAATTGGCATGGTCCCATCCCATGCCCAGCCCAAATGGGCAGGTCTAAAAAAATAAAAAATAAAATAAAATAAAATAAAATCAATACGACGTTTTATTGCTATAAAAAACCCACTGCTGCTACTATAAAAATTCAGGCATTTAAAATAAATAAATTTCACATGTTTCTGTGGTGATTTGGTGTGTTTTTTGACCACGATTTCAAAAGAAAAATTGCGGTGGCCATTTTGGATCCCCCCCCCCGCATGGCATGCAGCGAGAGACAGACGACGAGGATGACCCTCCCCCAGCCTGGTGCAAGCAGCCCAGGACAGGAGAAGAGGGGGGGAAAGGCCGGGGACCCCCCAGAAACCACTCCTCTGGTAGGTGGCAAAGCCTCAGGCAGGCATATTTTTGCCTGCTTTTTTGGCCGGGAGCCGGGGTTTTTTAAAAAAAAACTTTTAAAAACTTTTTTTGTGCTTCGCATTGCGCAATTGCCGTGATGCCACAAACGGAAACGAAAAACCTGACCAAATTTTTCTTTTTTCGGTTTGAGTTCGAGTTCTGACAGCTTAATTATCGTTACCGTTTCCGTTACGTAACGGAAGCGATAACCGAAAACGGAAACGACAATTTCGCCGAGTCGTGCCCATGTCTACTACCTATCTAAAGAAATTGAAAAAATAAGTTAAAAAAATAAAAAATGGAAAAAACATGTTACTCGAGCAGACCATATCTAAAATTTGTAAGGCGACAGTTAAAATGGCAACAGTTTTCCGCTCTTAAGTCAAATTGCTCTTAAGTCGAGCTGCTCTTAAGTCGGGGTACCACTGTATAACCATACCCACAACCTCTATATTTGAGAAGCAACAATGTATTCAGGTCTCCATTCCCCATCTTGTAGGTTTATAATGCAGCCAAAATAGACTTGCATCCTACTAGGGGCTTAGAAATTTTATTTTTTAGACTGACAGAAATTAGTGATGGGATTTTTGAATTTTCTGGACCTACCACAATGCTCTTCAGTTCTGGGATTTCTTCAAAACTTGCAGGCACCTGACAAACACATCCAAGTGATACTCCTGGATGAAATGCCTAAATTTAAAAGGTTTTCAGGCTTGGTTAGGCCAATCCTAATTTAATATTCCTGTTCCTACTGCGGTGTTAGTTTGGACCTTGCTTTCTGAGCATGCTGGTTCGCCTAGTTAAGCCTCAAAGTCTTCTGATTTAGGCTTTTATCTGAGATATATTATATTGGGATGTTTGTGAGGTGACTGTAAAAGAGATAGAACTCCCAGGATGAAGAATTGTGGTATTGTGGTCTGGAAAATCTAAAAATCCCATCCGTAACTGAAACACCCCAAATCTCCATGCCAGCATCATGCTAGCCCAACATTACTGAGTGGAAGAAGGCTGTCCACACACATTGCATGCACTGGCTAAAATTGTTTTCCTTTGCATAGTAAATTGAACTAGAAAAGGTCCAGTGAATCAATGGAGTTTGGTGTGTCAACTCTTCTGTAAATTTCATTGATTCAAATGGGGCAATGACTAGCCATGGGACACACTAATAGGCAAAGTACAGGTGTGAAATGCTCCAACTGTGACAATGAGATGCTTTCAGCACTTGAAAAATCCCTTCCAATGATGGGATGGATGTTTCTTAGAGTCGTTTGCCTATGTTTGTCCACATTTTATTGCTTTGGGATAATTACATGAAAGCGAGATACAGTAACCCCCCGTCGATCGCGGGGGTTAGGGACCCACCCCACCCGTGATGCATGAAAATCTGCGATATGCGGAAGCAGGTGGGGTGGGGGCGGGGGCGGGGGGCGATTGTGCGGCACGCTGCGGCGGCAGAGGGATCTTACCTCCCACCGACGCTGCCCGTCCGTGTGGCCCCGAGGCTTCTCCGGGGTGTGTGGGAGGGCCGCGCGGAGCAACCGGATCACCCACCACCATCACCCTCCCACACACCCCGGAGACTTCTCGGAGGTGCGGGGGCGGGTGGCGTGGAGCGACCCGCCCCCCACTGCGCCCCATGGTGCAGGTACTGCGGTCCCGCGATGTAGCGGGACCGCAATACCAGAACTGTGAAATGGTGGGGGGTCACTGTATGACTTGATTTATCCTGCTACTTCTTTGAGTGAGCCTCGTGGGGCAGTGGTTAAATGCCTGTACTGCAGGTAAAACTGTACTCACGACCTGGGTTCAATCCCCAGTAGCAGGCTCAAGGTTCACTCAGCCTTCCATCCTTCCGAGGTCGGTAAAATGAGTACCCAGCTCGCTGGGGGGGGGCAATGTGTAGCCTGCACACTGTAATTAAAAAATTGTAAACCGCCCAGAGACTACTTGTAGTGGTATGGGGCGGTATATAAGCAGAACACTTTTGCTTTTTGGTTTCCCCATTACGAATGGGAGAAATGCAGCCCCAGGAACTCAGTTTCCAGGCAAAACATGGCAGAGAACTTTACCTCAATTGTCCAAATGCTAGTAGAGTCAAATTGAATGGTCGGCAAAGCAAACCTTTACATATTCTTAAATATTACGGAGAAAAAAAGGCTATATAACGAGGACTGCTAAAGCCTCCTTCGCTGAAATTGAATATTTCAGGTCCATATTCTGAGTTTCAGGGTTTAGACCTGAAGATTTGAGTGTTGATGTTGAAGCATGGCATTTAGACATGCTCAAATGCTTCCTTGTCTTTTTCATTGTCTTCCATGTTCACAGGGCCTACTTAATTAATCATTGCATCCATGCATTGTTGTTCTGTCACATATCAGCACCTCCTTTTTACAATGGGTGATGATGAAGGATTGATCACAGTGGACTGCCCTCCAGGACTGGCCTTCGGCACTAGCCGTGAAATCTCAGGGAATGAGATGCTGCTGAATTGGCGAAAACAAGGAGTAACGGAACTGTTAATTCTTAGTTTGTAGAGAGGAGGCAGAAGTTAGAGAAAACCTTTAGGCCTCATTCAGTTGCTAGGCAACATCAACCCAGGCTTGTATCCGGGCATGTGAATTGCCTCTGAACCCTAGACACCCTGTGCCAGTACATGAGCTAATTGCTGCAAAGCTGTAAAGAAGAAACTAACCCTTCAGATGCACTTTTTTTTAAATTTTGCTATTAACAGCCCTCCCAGTAGGTAGAATGAATAAGATTGCTATATTGCCCATTTAGATGGTTTTTACTAGATTTTAGGCTGGCTGTTGTTTTTTATTCCCTAGGAATGTACAGTACATGGATGGCTATTTTACAGAATTATCTATTATTTTTCAAATACAACCCTGTAAGGTAGGCTTGTCTGAGAAGAACTAAACGGCCCAAGCTTTGTGACTAAGCATGAATTTGAACTTAGTCTTAGTCTTAAAAATAAACCTGGATCTTTCTTTTCCAAATCTTACCCTGTAAACCAGGCATGTCCAAAGTCAGGCCCGGGGGCCAAATGTGGCCTCTTTTCAAATTGTGAGTGGCCTGCAGCCTCTTCTCCCCCCCCCCCGCTCAGCCTGTCACACATTCCTACCAGCTGGCCCCTCCCCATACCGGATGGAGACATCAGCTTGCAGTTTTACAGTTTGCCTGCCCTCCATGCCTCTGTTCACCCCCCCAGCCACCTGCCCAGCCTACTTGCCCCCAGCTCGATTGCTGCAGCGTCCTACCCACTTCTTGCATGTCCTAGAAGTTTGTCCAAATCTGGCCCGGGGCCAAATGTGGCTGAATGGTCGGCCCCCACACATTTTCACCTTACCAAATCTGGCCCTCCTTGCAAAAAGTTTGGACAACCCTGCTGTAAACTATGACCCTCTTTCTCATCAGTGACTGCTGGGTGAATGACACTGAGCTAGAAACATATTATGCAGCAAAGTGTGTCCCTCATTTGCATAATTTAGGAAGGCTACAGTAATTTGAATGGCATATAAATTTGCAAATCATAAAAGTTAGCCAGGTAATCAGCATAATAAGGGAGGGTGCCAGATGTTACAACCCCAAAGAGCAAAGTAACTACCCCAGATGCTGATAGACATCAGTGGCGGCCCACTGGCTCTGTTTTGTGGATCACCCAGCTCTTTTTGTACAACGGAAGACAGAACTGAGGGTGGCACATAATCACTGTTTCCTGAAGTTACTTTCTGCCACTAGGTGTGATGGGAGTTGGTTTTCCATTTACACTTCTGACTCGCAGTTTCATTTGGCAGTCCAGTCAGCTTCTATCTTCAAATGACGGAAAGTTTGGCATCTTATGCTTTGACCTAGGCAGAAGAATGTCTTTTGGTGGCTGTGATGCCAATAATCTGTAACATATTTTAAAGATGTCCAAGGATGTATGGATGGGGGACAGGTGGTATTCCCTGCTGACAGACACTTACCAATAGATTATGCTAATTATCTTTCAGTGACTGACTCACATACTGCTCAAAATTTTTTGTGAGTTCATAACCTCCCTTCTGGGGCTTTTACCAAATGTTAATCATCTGCTGTAACATACATACAGAAGAAAAATTAAGGTTGTCAGTCACTCAAAGAACGGTTAGTCTGTGAATCATGCCGAGTTTTGCTTGACGCATTGTTAGACTAATTAAAATTTGTATTAAGTTTTCATGCAAATAATTACTTGGTTTATTTTAAAACTGACGTTAAAAATAAGCTTCTGTTGTGGAGATCTGTCTCTTTTTGATCCATGGGTTCCTGTGGTCGTCAATAACAAATACTTGCTTTGGTCTAACACAAATGGAAAAATGTCCCTCAGTCCACCTTGGATAATATATATATTTTAAAATCAAACTGATCTGGAGAATATTAACGTAGTGGTAACTCTACCTGCAGGATACAAAACCCGGTGCATGTGTATAAGAGCTGTTATTAGTTTCGTTAACCTTTCACTAACTCTAATGGCTGTTTTGTCCGGACATATGGAAATATAAAAACAAGCACCTGTAGGATTTAAAAAGCACTCAGTACATAGTTGTCCATAAACCCATCATATAAATATAAGCTCAGCAAAAAATGTGTCAAATATATCAACACACATTATGCTGCAAAATAACAATATCCCATAACAACAGTTCCCCCTCTTTTTTTTTTTAGCAAAATTCCTTTAACAGCCCCTAGTAATACTTTGAGTTGTATAGTTGTGATTGCTTGTGCATGGTTGTGTTCTCCGTCCACTTCTCATGCTTCAAATGTGACCATCTGTTACAAATAAGGGTGGTCTGCCGTCAGATATGTTCCTGCTGTCAATGATAAAGTGAATAGGTTGTGCTAGTATCCCAAATCTTATAACATCCATATTGAGTAAGTATATCCCATTTCGGCTGTTTTGTGGGATTTATTCTGCTATGTCTGTAATTCCACACAGTGTAGCCATCTTTTGCTGGAAGTGGGAAATCGAATGAAAGTATACTGTGAGGCGAAGCCAAGCTAACCTGAACCCACGTGAACAATCACCAGAAAGTTTTATTTGGTGACCTGTGTTAGTGTTGACCTAGGAAGGATAGAAGGCTGAGTCAACCTTGAGCCTGAGATAGAGCTCAAGTTGCGAGCAAAGGCTTCACTGCAGTCTTGCACTTTAAGCACTACTCTATGACCAGCTACTACCTGGCTGTTCGCCAAAAATGTACCCTCTCTGGCCTGCCTTGCTTGCCATATTACCCAGTTAACTGTGTGTTCTTTTGTCATTTGGATTTTGACTTTTCCCCTATACCCACTTCCAGAATCAGTGGGCCTCAAAGCAGTTCTTCCTGCTTCCCATACCTTGCCTGCCCTGACAGGAATCCAGTGGTGTCATGTTATAAAGGGCTGCCCCATGACATTACAAGAACCATGCTGTGACATTATAGAAGACCAGCCTCTGGTTTAGATATTGGCTCCAAAAACTTATAGAAAGGGATTTGATTGACCTGCAACCCTGGTTATCTGACTGACATTTTCTTGGTGTTTTTTTAAAAAAATATATATTTTAATAGATTAGATTGGCTGTATAGCTCAGTGGTTTAGGTATCTGGCTGTGGAACCGGGGTGTGGGTGTCAAGAGCTGGATTCTTAACTACGCCCCTAAGGCAGTGGTGGCGAACCTTTAGCACTACAGATGTTTGGGACTACAACTCCTAGAATTCCAAGCCTGCACTGTCAGTGACAAAGGACTGTGGGAGCTGTGGTCCAAAACATCTGGAGTGCTGAAGGTTTGCAACCACTGCCCTAGGGAGAAGACCCAGCCTGTGTGGCCTTGGGCAACCTGCACGGTCCCAGAGCACCCCCAGAAGAAAGGGAATGGCAAATCTGTACTGGACTGTATATTATCCCTCATTACTGTAAGCCGCCTTGGGTCCTTTTCCAAGGAGAAAGATGGGGTGAAAATACTCTAAAATAAATAAATAATTCACTTAGTATTCTCTACCTGGAAAACCCTGAAAAGTGTTGCCATCAGTCTGAACTTACTACTATTATAAATGGATTGAATCATCAACAAGATTGTATAAGAAATGAAATCTCTGAAGGAATATTTCCTTTGGGTTTAGGCTTTGAACAGTTCTGCACAGCAAATACCACTTTGGAAGACTGGTACCTCCTTTGGTTAAACAATGGCATGAAGCAAGCTTTCAACTTGAAGGTTGTTTCAGCTTCAAATTCAAATCTAGAATAAAGATAAGGAACCTTAGAAGGAGGAACTGTGTTGAAACTGACCACTCCCCCCGCTTAAAATCAAACCAAACCCAAGGCTGCTTTTATAGAGTAATTCCATCCCATATTTGGCATTCCTCCTCTGCTGCTGCCTTCACCTTTTCCTAGCTTTATTGTCTTTTGGGGGCAGCCGTGATGGTTGACATGCTTACAAGCGCTTCTTCTGTAGAGCTCCCTAATGCTTGCCTCCAGCACCTTTTCTTCTAGGTGCAGAGAACTGAGTAAGAGAAGACTTATTCCCGCTAGGTCGTGCTTTGGAGACAAAATGCCGCTGGTATTAAATTAGAGCATTTGGGTAACATTAAGCTTTGTCATACAGTGCATAGGAAGAACTGTGAGTCAAATGTTGGCTCCGCACAAAGCAACCCCACCCATACCTCCCACCTGGAACATTGCATACGCCTATGTGCTCCTGCATGCTGGAGAATTCCCCCTTTTGAAGTTTTGCCCAGCAGTCCACCATGTTTACTTTAATAATTGGGACATTAACTTGCATGCTTGCCTGTCTCCTCAAAGAGGAGGCTTTCTCCCCTGTATAAATTTTGACTTTACATTTTGTTTTTACTTTTTTTAATGACTTGATGGTTTTATCCACCTTTGACAACAAAGGGATTGGATATGTTTCCTCACCTCCTCCTCCTTCTAGAGTTTTTTCCCCTCGCAAGAAACACACCTGGAATGAAATTTTGCCTGCCAAGAATTGGAGTGCACACCTGGAAGCACTAAATCACTTTTTTTTGGAGGGGGAAGGTAAAAAGTCAGTATTTTAGTGGGAAACAAAATCTCCTTGAGCTTGACTTTTATGAGTACAAGTGTGCCCTTGTTGCAAAATAACTGCTGTCACCACAGTGCATAATTTGTGGAAGGTTGTTTCTGGGCCTTGGACACTTGTTAAAACCAAGAATCCCGCATCCTAATCCTTCAAACATTCCAAATAGAGATGGCCACAGACATTAGACAAATGTGTACAACGGAATGAATCTGGGGTAATTATGAATTCATTATGGAGTAATTACAATTCCTTCATTCTCCATCTGGCATCCATGGGCTTTAAAGCTCAGTGATATGAGAAGTATTCACCCTCAATAGCTTGAGCTGCTGATGCCAAAGGAGAAGGTGAGCGACAACTGAACCCTCCCCCAATAAAGACCAAAATCTCCCTGAACACTCTTACCAACTGACACATGAGAGAGGGCTTAGAGTGAGAGATCTCGCCCAGGGTCGGCGCTTCCATTAAGGCAAACTAGGCAGTTGCCTAGGGCACCAAAATGGAGAGAGGGCACTAGACAACCTGCTGCCCCCACCACTGCTGGCCACTGCCGTCCGTCCCCCCACCACCCGCCCGCCGCCCCCCGCACCCATCGCCGCCCACCCCCTTGCCTGTTGCCGTCCCCCATCCCCCGCCCTGCCGCCTCCTGCCCCGCCGCCCGCCCTGCTGCCCACCCGCTGCCCCCCGCCCTGCCCCGCCCCACCCCCGCCACCACCCTGCCCACCCCTACCCCGGCCCACCCCCTGCCCCAGCCCACCTGCTGCCCACCCCACCCCCCCACTCCTCACCTAGGGCGCAAAAAAAAACCCTAGCACCGGCTCTGATCTCACCCCCTTGTAGATGTTCCACCAGCTGTTTCATAAAGCTGCAGGGCAAAGTGGCGGAGTTCCCCTGGCATCTTGTTTGTAGCTGGAGGTTCATGTGACCTCAGAGTGCCTGGGGCTAGGTGTGGCTAGACCACCAGCTGCAACCATTCTTGGGCAAGGATAATGAGCCACAGTAGTCCGTGACAATTAGGCTACTGCTATACATTCTACATCGGGCTAACCTTGAAGATGACATGAATGTTGCAGCAGGTGCAACACATGAAAGCTAGATTGCTAGCAGGAATACATTTCAGTACTCTGATGACACTGATTCTGAAGGATTTGCAACAGCTGCCATTATGCTTCCAATCTAAATTCAAGGTGTCGAGCTACTAAATGGCTCAGGACTTGGAGATCTGAATGAGCATCTCTCCCTATATAAACCTCCCTGGTCAATATCATCTTCTAGGGAAGACTTCTTCTGTATCCTACTACTGATAACGGTTCATTATGACACAAGGGAAGGCTTTTTCTGCCATAGCACCCCAACTGCGGAATGTTCTCTCCTTGGAAGCTTGATGTAGACTTCACTGTAGAGCAAGTCAAGACTTTTTCCTCCTCCTCCTCCTCCTTATCATTATAGACTTTGAGAGCTGAGGATCGTGGCCTGCACAAGTTTTAATGCAATATTTAAGCTTTGTGAAACAGCTGGTGGAATTTTTGTTCTAAAATGTTTTAATCTAAAATAGTGGTCAATATCTTATGTTTTAAAAATGTTTTTTATGGCTTTGTAACCTGCCCTGAGATCCTATGATACAGGGTGGACTGTCAATGCTTTAAAATGATAGATAGATAGATAGGTAGGTAGGTAGGTAGGTAGATAGAGGGAGGGAGGGAGGGATATTAGAAATTATATTCTGGAACCTTTTGACTGCAGTTTGTTTGTATTCTAGACCCCTTGGGCTTCAGAGCTAGGGGTGGAGGCGTTAGATATTAGAAGCAGAGAAGTAGGGCCAAGGAGTGAGAATGATGGAGAGAGCCTTTGTCCCTGCTACTGAGCCTCGTGGCTCTCAGAGGTTAAAGGGTAGTATTGCACTCAAGTCTCTGCTCTTGGTCAGCATTCGATCCCAGTGGATTCTGGAAGCTGTCTTGAGCTTCACTCAGCCTTCCATTCTCCTGAGGTCAGTAAAATGTGCACCCAACTCATGTTTGTAGCCTGTGTACTTAAATTGTAAACCGCCCAGAGCGTGGTTTAAGCATTACATGGCGGTATATAAGCAGCACACTTTGCTTTTTTTTGGAATGTGTTGTTTCGCATTGGGAAACTCCATGACTCCATGATTATAACAGTATGTTGGTTAGTAGCCAGAAATAAAAAAAAAATTCTTGGGGTTTTGGCTGCTTTCCTTCCCTGCTATTTAGCTCCAGCCCTTGCACGTTAAGGTTACAATCATGATGGAACTGTACCAGGTTTTATGTTTTTTGCTCTTTTGACAAAAAGGGGCAGATTCATGTTCCTGGCTTCCTGATTGCCACTTGTTAGTGCAGAGCAGGCCTGCCTAAAGTCCGGCCTGGGGGCCAAATCCGGCCCGTCAGGCCATTGTGAGTGGCCTGCAGCTGGCTGGCCTGCCCTTCCCTCCCCCTCCTTCAGCCCCCCTTTAAAAAAAAAAAAACTTCCGCCAACACTGACACTGCCGGGAAGTTTGAGGGTCTGGGTGGGCCAACCGGCCGGTGAGCAGAAGCTTGTGGGGTGGGCGGGCAAGGGGACGGGCCACCACCACCAGCACCGCTGGGAAACTTGTGAAGCTAGGTATGCGCGCAGGGTGGCGCACAGGCAGGCCACTGCCACTGACATAGCCGGGAACATTGTGAAGTTGGGCGCACACGCAGTCAGTGGGTGGGGCTTATGGGTCAGTGGGTGGGGTTTGCAGTGGGGTGGAAGGGTCAGTGAGCAACCGGCTCCTGACACATTCTCAGCCACCAAATCTGGCCCTCCTTACAAAAAGTTTGGGCACCCCTGGTGTAGAGCATATTCTGGCAGGGTAAGCAGTTGGTGGGCTTCTGCTGTGCAGCTGATTTATGGGTTGACGTCATGTTCTCCTCCTCCTTAGGAGATAAGAAACACAAGGGAATGTTAAAGATATGTAGCACTTCTATGTTATTGGCTTTTCCATAAGGTTCACAAGGTGGTTATGTGGTCCTCCAGGTCTCACATTGTCTTAAACAACAACAGATTCATTTAGCAGGCAAAAAATGCGGTAGTTCAAGTCCTTGTGTCTTTTGGTTTAGGCCAGTGGTTCTCAACCTGGGGGCACCCAGATATTCCTTCACTACAACTCCCAGAAATCCTGGCCAGCTCAGCTAGTGATGAAGACTTCTTGGAGTTGCAGTCCAGGAACATCTGGGGACCACTGGTTTAGGATGTCTCATCACAATGAGATACCTACCGACTGAGGAATTTACTATTGCAATGCCCTCTACGTGGGGTTGCCCTTGACCCTGGTCCGGAGGTTACAGCGGGTGCAAAATGCGGCGGCCAGGCTGGTGGTGGGTGCTCGTAGATTCGAGCACATCACCCCAGTCCTGGTCCGCCTGCATTGGCTCCCCGTTGTCTTCCGGATCAGGTTCAAGGTTCTGGTCTTGGTTTTCAAGGCCCTCCACGGCTTGGGACCAGGATACCTGGCGGAGCGCATCTCCCTGAGGGCATCCGGATCCAGACCCACGGGATCGTCGCAGGCGCGCTCCTTGAGAGTGGCCACACCCAGAGAGGCGCGGAAAATGCGTACGCGGAACCGCGCCTTCTCTGTGGTGGGGCCCTCGCTCTGGAACCATCTCCCTCCTGAGCTGCGCCTGCTGGAGTCCCTGCCCGCCTTTAAGAGGGCTTTGAAGACCTTCCTCTTCAAAGAAGCATTTGGTGTCCTCATTAGTTAGTTTCTCTTTCTTTTCTTTGCTCTTACCGTCTGCCGCCATCTTGCCTTCCGCTGCCCTTGCTTGGTGGCCTTGTTATTTTTAGCTTTTTAGCCTTTTTAGCTTTTTAGCTTCTTGCGCTGTTAGCCGCCCAGAGTTCCCGTTGGGATGATGGAGCGGGATATAAGTATTTAAATAAATAAATAAATAAATAAATAAAGCCCAAGATTCCTCAACTCCAGCTAAGAGTGAGAAAAAGAGTTCCAACATCAAAGGCCTAACTGATTTCTATGAAAGGTGGAAGCAACCCATCCAGTGATTTAAACTGCAAATTTAATTGCCAATATGGCAATTTACTTAATTCAGCATTTTTGCACAAAAATAAAAGGAAATGCAACAACTGTTGAGATCACTGAGAAATCTATTGTTATCCTTGTTGTGAAAGGGAAGAATGTTGTAATTCCATCATGGGGGAGGCTAAGACAAAGTAGGATATACATTCTTCTTTTTCTTAGCATTTGTCCCATTTGATGGTGGGGTTTGCTATTCTTGTTTTTGCCTTCGACTTGGCATGGTCATGGGCTAGATTCGGGTGAACCCGAGGCAACTTCATGTCATTGTCATCCAGTGCTGTTTTACTTATATCCTCGGTTGGGATCCACTGACCTCCGGGGTGAGACTCTTTTATGGCTAGAGTTTCCTCACTGGCACGCAATATGTGTCCATACCAATGTAGTCAGGATTCACAATCTTGTTGCCAATTGGGGCAATGCCGTATTTTGATCGGATGTCATCATTGCGCACATGATCCTTTCAGGGAAAGTTGGAGGTCCAGCGCAGCATCTTTGTCTCCAGGACCCCAAGGCAACGTTCAACTTCTTTAGTCGATGGCCAACATTCTGCACCATAGAGGGTGACAGGTTGTACAATGGTATGATATATCTTTGACTTAAAATGATTGCTGATCTTTTTGTTGCACATGATGCTTGATGGTGTATTCCATTTTAGCCTGGGCCTGTTGGTCCTTGATGTGACTTTGTAATTCAGAATCCCATCAGCTGTGGTTGTGGAATTGAGATATTTGAACTCCTCAGTTCTTGGTAGATCAACATTACCTATTTGGCTCATCCCACATTCATTTGGGTTGGTCATCAGATATTCTGTCTTCTTCACATTCAGGCACAGGCAAGGGCTTTTAGGGAAGTGAGATGTGAGCATTCATGGCTGAGCAGGGATTCAAATCCAGGCCTCTTGAGTCCTACTCTGTTACTGTATTATAGCTGCACAGCAGTGCAGGTGTGTTATTGTGCAGCAGAGTAAATCAACGTTCTACAAGGCAGTTATAAAAATGGGGGCATCATAAACAAAAAATTATAAGTTTATAAATTATAAAAATTGAAACTGGGTTTTGGAACAGCATGAAATATGCCACAGAAGTAGCATACACTCTGCTCTTGCTCTGTGCCAAATTTGAGGAAGTTTGGACAAATGGCAAACTGCTGTTCAGACCAGTGGAAGCAGTCAAGATGGTCTACAGGATAAGCTCTTGCACCCACTGCCATTCACACAGTTTGACTGCTGTCATCGATGTTGTCAATATTCAGGCTGCCCTTTACTATGTAAAGCTTGGCATCCTTTATCTTGCTGGTGATGCAGGTTCAATATTGTACAACAATAATGGGGCATATCTTGGCATTTTGAATTGTAGATACAGAAGCATAATATCCCACATTCATAAACTGGAGGGTTTTTACAAAAATAATCTGTGGCAGTGGAATATGCTGCCACGAAGGGTGGTGGAGTCTTCTTCTTTGGAGGTTTTTAAGCAGAGGCTGGATGGCCATTGTTCAGGAGGGGGGTTCCTGCATGTCTTTTCCAACTCTATGATGCTATGAATCTGCTACCACACACTGTGTAGTCCCATCTTTGCTCATCTGTTCTGACAGAACGAATTGGCTCATGTCAATTCCTGCTGTAGCAATTATGGTTTCCTCCATTATTAACAGCAGAGCAATGAATCTGCCAATGCACATCAAATCCTTCTGTACTTCAATGAGTTAAACCAGCTGCTGGGAAAGGCACACAGAAAAAAATAATGCCATATTTCAGGAGAGGTTTGCATGTGCAAAGTGGAAAAAGGTTGAGTAGCTGTTGATCATATGATCTGGTTCATTGCACGAATGCTGAATTACGATAGTTTGGGACAGAGTTGTATGGAAGCATTTCATTATATGTATTAGCTTTTCTCTACACAACTCTTCGATCATATGTTTCATTAAATATTTGTCTCACTCGTGCTTTGCCCCATCATTTCCTACCCAAAACTCTCATGAAACAAAAAAATTCACTTTTCCTAAATAGATTTTATCTAAAATAAGGATTTGAAGATTTGATACACACACATATGCACGCATGCGCACGCACACACACACACACACAGAGTCTCAACCCATGTGTCAAAATAGCATACAGTAACTTATTATATTGTTATTTTTAATTTGTTTTCTGATTAGCCACAATCAGAATTTTTAAGGGTGGGTGGGCCTTTCCCTTTTCTTCATAAGGATGAGTGCGCTTTCCCCTTTTTCTTGGTATGTCTGGTGGTTTGGGTGTTTTTATACTAATTTCATAAGTCACTCAGAGTAGTGGCATGGCACTACATAGGTGGGAAATAAAAGCCGAACCAACCAACCAACCAATTTTTGCATTGGGATAATTAAAGCTCACCTCTCTGAAATTCCAAGAAACAAGAAAATCTGCATATGTTTGCTTATTATAACATTGCATTTGCCTTTTATTTATAAATGTTACAGGATTCTGCACAGACCGCTAATGTCATAAGTAACCCCCTGCTCTTTTGCTGTTCATATTCTGCGGTCCCGGTATATTGCGGGACCGCAGTATATGAAAAAAAGCCTCCTGGGGTAAGCGGGAAAGGCCTGTTTCAGGCTTCCTGTACTTATCTCAGGCCTGGTGCTGCCCCGAATGGGCCTCTGACGGCCTTCCCGGGCCCGTTGGAGCCCCACCCCAAGTGCTTCCTGGCGAATCAGAAGTGACTTCCAGAAAACCGAAAGCGACCTCTGGATCGCTGGAAAGCACTTTTGGGACCTCCGAGGGCCTTCCTGGGCCTGTCAAAGGTCCCAGAAATGCCTTTTCAGTGAACCAGTTCCCAGAAAGGGCCTCCATTCTGTCCCAAACCTGCATCCGCATATCGCAGATTTTCAATTATCGCAGGTTGGGTTGGGTCCCTAACCCTTGCAATAGGTGGGGGGTTACAGTTACTGTACCATCTGAAAAAAAAGTCCAGAATCCTGAAAGATGATTCTGAGTGACAGCTATTCTTCTGTCAAAGAAACTGGGAGTGGGGTGACTGATTTCCATTCCCTGGTGTGCCCCAAATCAATATAAGAACACCCACCCACCTAAACTGGTTTTGAGGCAAATGTGGAAATGTGCTGAGAGAAAGAGTGGCAAGGGGAAGAAAGTTCTGCTGACGAACCAGAGACATATTTGTTTTAGGCCTCTTGCTCCTTTATGTCTGACAAATACCTCCAAAGGTAATCTTTCCTTGAAAGTGAAGAATAGAACTATTTGTTTTTACTATCTCTGAATCCATTTCTGGTCCATTAACTAGGTGAATCACGAATTCTAGCATTTTATTATTATGAGAAAGAGAAAAAAAACAGTCTCCGTCTCTACTGTCTGCACATCATTCATAATTTCACCAGCCCCCAGAATGTCTGTTCCATCTCAGTTTATTTTTATGAATGAAAAAAGAAATTAAAAATCTGTGGACACCTCTTGCCTTCCTTGATGGCTTGTGTGTTCCAGTCCTTTGGAAATCCCGGTTTTCTCAGTTGTGTCCACTTGCCTGGTGCGTAATATCCCTGGGGCGACCAGCACTGTGAACAGATTCAATTACTGC
The DNA here is from genome assembly GCA_037367245.1 of Phrynocephalus guinanensis. Classification (NCBI taxonomy): domain Eukaryota; kingdom Metazoa; phylum Chordata; class Lepidosauria; order Squamata; family Agamidae; genus Phrynocephalus; species Phrynocephalus guinanensis. The sequence goes on along the minus strand of CM074735.1, from coordinate 129,761,170 downwards.
TTATCAAATAGGCAATTTTATTAACTCTGGCCGAGTTAATATGAACATCTTCGACTCTCATATGCAGGTACAGTACATTATTATTATTATTATTATTATTATTATTATTATTATTATTATTATTATTATTATTATTATTATTATTATTATTATTATTATTATTATTATTATTATACTGAAGTATATACAGTATACCGGCCAAGCTCTAAAGGGGCTGGGGGTAGTAACTGGCAACATGTGCTGGGAGTGTGGAGGCAATAAGGTAGTTAATACCATAGAGTAAACTCCCTGATTACCTATACAGTCTCTGCACAGTTGCCAATACTACCCCCAGCCCCTTTAGAGCAACATAACTAAGTCCCCTTACCCCTAAAATTTTCCAGATTTCACGGGGTTCCCTAAAATCGCTTTCTGGAAGGTACCCCTGCTACTTTGTAGTCCCAAGGCAAGTAAATTTTAATTGCATATTTTTAAAAATAATTTTCGAGTGCATATTTTTTTAAAAAAACATGCACTCAAAAATTACTTACCTTGGGGCACCAAAGTAGCAGGGGTACCTTAAGAAAGCGATTTTAAGAAATTCCCTGAAATTTGGAAACATTTGGGGATAAGGGGGCTGAGTTATGAAGCGCCAAAGGGGGTGCCCCTGAACCTTCTAATTGGAATCATAAGGGAAGCGGAGGCAGCGCTATCGCTCGCCTGATGAGGACTTATTTTATTTATTTATTTGCTTATTTATTAAATTTATATACCACTCCATCTAGCTACAGGACTTGCCCTCCACCCTTCCCAAGCAGTCTGAGCATCTAATTTTACCCCCAAAACTGGGGAACGTATTGACTCGAGTATAAGCCAAGGGCTTTTTTCCCCCAGCCAAAAATAAGGGCTGAAAAACTCGGTTTATATTCTAGTACAGTGATGGTGAACCTTTTAGAGACCGAGTGCCCAAACTGCAATTCAAAACCCACTATTTTGTTTTGCAAAGTGCCAATACAGTAATTTAACCTATATACAGGTGGCTATGAAGGGGTGATGTCGGGTACCCACAGAAAGGGCTCTGAGTGCCACCTTTGGCACCCGTGCCATAGGTTCGCCATCACTGTTCTCGTATATACAGATTTCATATTGAACAGTTAGGTGCTGTCTGTCTGTCTGTCTAGTTCTAAGTAGCAAAAAAGAAGCTTTTTATAAGCTTGGGCCAGTTGCTTCCATTGGAGCCCAGGTGTCAAGGAGAATGACACAACAAGAATGTCCATGTAGGACTTATCTCCTATTTAGGGTCTCTTCTTTCCTCTCTCCCTTGCCATGTAGAAACGTGAGCTTACCCTTATAACTAACAGGTTGCGAGCTGTGTTTACATTACTTCGAGTAACTGGAGTAGAAGGTACTCGCGGGAGCTGAAAGATTGCCCTTCGCCCATGGGTGATGGCAAGGCTAGCTGAGTGAAAACTCCACCCCTCTATCTGTTCCTGTGCTGACCTCCTGGCTTACCTTAAGCTTCTCCTTCTCTGATAGGACAGATTGCTCCTACCTGCTCCCTGGGCTTCTGCTGTTTTTCTTCTTCCTCCTCCTCCTCCCTCCTCCTCTCTTCTTCGGCATCTCTGCTTTCCTCCACAACATATGGAAATGTGAGCAGGCCCTTGTGGCTGCAGATTGTTGGCAGTGTTTACACCGCTTCTAACACTAATCCCCATTAATGTTTGATATAGCTCCCAAGGAGTTGAAATAGATGTCAAGTCCCAGATCTATTGCATATTGGTCAGGAGTCATCGTGACTCCAAAACAACAACAACAATAACAACAACAAAAGGTATCATATTTACCCAGTGGATTAGGGACTTTGTGCCTCTTCATGCCTATTGTTTCAAGCCAGCTTTTATCTTAAAAGACCTTAAAATTAGCACATGTAATGTCCAACATGTACTCATATGTGTCTTCAGGACAACCGTTCCCCAACTGGACGCTTTCTCCAGAAACAATGATCAAGCGTCCTTTTTCTCAAACGCTCAATGGCTTCTGGAATACATTTAGTACTGCCCAAGTGGTGACTCGTCAGGCCAACACAGACCACAAACTGTTTATTGTGTGGCCTGACAAGAGTGGGATAATTTCTCCTTGGTCCCAGGCTGGCAGCAAAAGCAGGATGTTTATTGAGACCCCGAGCAAACTTCGAGCATCGTTCCACACAGTGGGACACAATTTATGCAAGCCGGATTTTTAAAAAAAGAAGGAAGAACCGAACCTCCCAATGCCACATTTCCTAAATTTTAAAACAGTATTCCTGTGTTTCTCTGCTTACATGAAGAACAGCCATTTTCTACAACTGAACCTCCCTGAATAGATAACTTGGAAAAGTTATTCCTTTAAGAAAATACCTAGAATCCTCCAGGCCAGTATAGCCAAAGAGATCTAGCTGGCTGGAATGTCCTGGCCCCTGGGCTGGGAGTTTTATTCTCACCCTTTCTGCAGGAGCAACTCCCAGTTGTCTCAATCAGCCTATGGCAGGGGATGATGGGGGTTGTAGTATAACATCATTAGGCATCAGACCCTTGCCTTTGAGACAAGTAAGCAAACCAATAAGCAGCAAACCAGCCCTTTTGGTATTAGGATTTAGAGCTGTCAGCCTTTTCTTAAATTGAGTCATGTGCAGTGCACAGTTGCCATGTGCCTGGAAGTTGGGTCATGGCAACTTGACTTCTTTTTCTTGAGAGATTGAATCAATCTTAATCAATCTTTCAAGAAAAAAGAAGTCCAGTTGCCATGACTAGGAATCTTCACAGATCTGCCATGTGATAACTCATGTGAGAATCTGTCATGTGATAACTCAATCACTTTCCCTTGACTTGTGGATAGTACAGCTCAGTGGTTAAGCACTTTTCCTGACTTCTGTCTGAGAAAATCAGGGCTTTGCTTGGAAGCTCTGGGAATTTCTTGTGAAGGGAACTAGTTTCCCAGGCTCGTGTCTAGGATAAAATCAAAGCTCCCTTTTATTGAATGATAGTATTGCATGCTTCAGACAGGTTTTATTTAACTAAAAATAAGAACTGATGGATAGCTGAGTGAGACAGAATTTGGGAGGAGTTCAATTCCCTGCTGTGTCTCCCTGAAAGGGGCTGGAGGACTCAATGATCAATAGGGTCCCTTGCGGCTCTGCTGCTTTAAGATCCAAGATTATTGCAAAGTAACTCTGAGATACAGAGACCTCCGGGCTGTCCTTATTATCCATCCCAAAATTTCAGGAGGTTAGATTTCACAGTCTTGATGTTGGAGTTGCTCTCCTGTTACAAATCCCAAGTCCACATCTGAGTCTCTATTAAAAGCAAAGTTTCCCCCTCCCAGAAGAAAAGGGAGATGGGGTGAGTGGATTCTTATACATGTTTTATTATGTCTTTGAACTTTATTTAATTTTTTTAAGAAACAGAAAAAATTATCACAATATAATGGTACAGTAACCCCACATCTATCGCGGGGGTTATGGACCCAACCTGACCCGCAATTATTGAAAATCCACGATATGCGGGTGCAGGTTAGGTTGGGCCTGGGGGGGGGGCGCACACGATTTTTAAAATGTCTTTAAGCCCATTGCTTAAAGTCATTTTAAACATCGCTCACTGCTCCCCCGCACCCTGGGGGTGTATGTGGAGAAGCGGCATGCAATGTTTAAAATGACTTTAACCAACAGAGCCAAGCACTTGGCTCCATTGCTTAAAGACATTTTAAACATAGCACACCACTTCTCCCAACCCCCCCGGGTGGGGGAGCGGTGTGCGATGCCTCCATGGAGGCAAGCCCCCGACTCCAGCTGATTGGTGCTGGGGTGGGGGAGAAAAACCTTTTGTTTCCCCACCCCAGCACCAATCAGCTGGAGCCCAGGACTTGGGGAAGGCAGGAGTTTAAAAAGCCCAGGCTTTTAAAATCCCCCCCTCCCTCAAGCCCTTTCGGGGTACCACTGTACTGCAGTCCCACAATATAGCTGGACCACAGTATATGAACCGCGAAAGGTCAGGGGACCACTGTATACTGGTATAACAAAAAACAATCAAGGCAATGTACAAACAGTTTTACTTCCTTATCTTCCATCATCTTATTTTCCTCACACCTTAGTAGTACCTTTCTTTATTTTTATTTTGTAGTCGTATTAACAATCTGCTTTACTTTTATTATCTATCTCAACCAATATCAGGAGCAATTCTTCCTCCAATTTATACCTTTTAAACTACAGATTTTAATTCTTTTTTCCATCTCTCTCTGAAATAATTCTTTACTCTCCCCCATTGAGATTCATGTTCCCTTTATGAAGGGTGCTGACTTACAATGTTTTTATTTGCATTTTTAGTTTTGTATTATGTTCCTCTTGTATTTTGTATTGTAACAGTTTGTTTTATGTTGTGAACCATCCAGAGTGGCCTTTGGCTACATGGGCAGTATATTATTCCATTAATATTAATATTAATTCATGTACTTTTATTAAGCAGTCCTCTACTGAAGGACTTTGCTTTCCATTGTTTTGCCACTTGGCTGCTCCTAATATATAATATAAACAAATTTTCATCTCCTGTCTCGATTTTAACTTTATAATATTTAACAAATATGTTTCAGGTTTAATTTCAATTTTTATTTTTAAATCTTTGGTGATTATTTTTTTCTATTTCTTTCCAACATTTTCTAATATATTTACATCCCCACCACATATGATATAAAGTACCTTTTGTTGTTTCACATATCCAACACTTATCTCCCTTTTCTTTCCGGGTGAGTAGGTTCTGATTCATGAGTTAAGTCTGAGTCATTAGGTGAGGAAGAACTAAGTCATCAGTACGACTTAAATTTCACACATTTTATTTTATTTTATTTTATTTTATTTTATTTAATTGAGCATTTTTACCCTGCCTTTCTCCTTGGAAAAGGACCCAAGGCAGCTTACAGTAATGAGGGATAATATTCAAGTCCCCATATCTGGATTATACAGTGCTAATTCCTAAATTGGTTTTGGATTTCAGCTGCATGTAGGCATGAAGTAATTTTGGAAAAGGGGGGAATGGGGCCAAGAACATTAAACTCTTGATCCTAAGTCTTGGGGAATTGGTGATATTGATGGCAAGTGGGGTGTAGGGAGGAGAGACATATTGTGAGGCCACTTAACAGAGTTGGCCCCATATGTTTCACAGACTGAGGGACAAAGGAAGATGGCAAAAGCTAAAGGAAACAGCACAACATATGGTGACACTGAAGATTGAGAAGGTTGCTTGGGCAGCTCTCAATATTACCACCCAATATTTGCTCTGAGAAACAGCTAGCTTACGATGTCCATTGGTAGGACCATCTCCGGTGTATAATGTTGGGTTCCTGCAGGTGGATTCAAATATTGATAACCACGCCACGATGAGCTCCTACCCATGAAATATATTGCTCTTGCGCTTTATTTTATTTTATTTTTATAGTCAATAAGGCAACATTTGCTGTGACACCTGAGGTAATCTTTGATTAACTGCAGGTATGATTGTCAGTAGTCAATACTGTTCTTGAATTGATTCCATCTGAACAGGAAGTGACTTGACTCTTGGATTTTAATGGGTTGCTGTGCATAATGTTTGGATGCCTTTCGTGACTTAATGATCAGCAATAATTATTTTTAATTATTTTATATGGCTTTAATGGGCGTAAGAAAGAGGGGAGGGGAAGGGAGAGGAGGTACTCTTATTGTGTAGGAATTATTGGGCTTGCTTGAAATATCTTGTCTCCAGACAGGAAAAGAGTGAACCACATTGCTGGTGGGCACTTCATCGTAACACTGCCTGCCAGGAACTTACCTCGGGTGTCATATAGTCATAGACACAGAGTTTGGGAGTTATTTTCTTATACCCACTGAAAAGCAGGCTCAGTTTTGTTTAGTTCCAAGCTAGATATCTTTTTTTGCACTACAGCTCCCAGTCATCCAGCTGGGGGGATCGGGGAGTTGTAGTCTGTCAAGTCAGTTTTCCTGTTTTCAGCATAGATAGGAATATGTGGATCTAGTTACAAACTGGGGAAAATATGCATTTCCTGCTCTTATACTTTCCCTCTAGGCACGCACTTCTTCCAACACTCCATGCCTGAGCCCTCAAGCCTTGAAGTCTAGCCTGTGTCTACTTCCTGATGACTAGAGAAAAGCAAGCTAATTTGCAATGCATGGAGGCCGAGAAAGCATGCTAGGATAAAGAATCTGATGGAACTTATTGGGCTCTTAGATGCAGAGCTCCCAGGCATGGGGAATCCAAGTGAGGAAATGACAAAAATCAACTAGAACAGGATCCGTCCAGAGGTGGGAAATGTCACTTTTAAAGATAATGTCCTCTAGGATGGCCAGACATTGAATCAAAACCTACCTCAGAAATCTGCTTCTGGTTTAACCTTTTCTGTCGATACAAAATAGATCCATGTACATAATGGTACCTATTCATTATCTATTTATTTCTCTCCCTTTTCTCCCCTTTCTTGCAGTTTCCATGTGTTGGTTGGGGAAGGGGCTGGGGCATACCGGGAAGCGGATGAAAGTCCCCACCACCACCACAGCACGTTGTGTACTTATTTTACCAACCTCAGAAGAATGGAAGGCTGAGCCAACCTTGAGCCAGCTACCTGAGCCTCTTGGATCGAACGTAGGTCATGGACACAGTCGTGACCGCAGTTCTCCAGTTTAACAAAATGCACCACAAGGCCTTTAGCAAAAGGGCACTGTGCCGCTTATATCACTTTTCCTCCAAAGGACTCAAGGGCAAGGTTCTTCTCATTTCAACTCCAGGCTGTCAACATCTCTGCAAGATAGGAGGAGCTCACCAGATCACTCAGCATCAGCAACATATGTGGACTAAGTGCAGATTTGAATCCAGGCCTAGTCTTAAATTCTAGTCCAGCATGAACTGTTATACCACAATGCCTCTCATATCTGTCTGTCTGTCTTTTAGTGACTGATCTGGACAAGGCCATAGCTAACGACCCATACTTTATAGGTTTCAGCACCTTAGGCCATTGTTCACCTTAAGGCTATGGATACTATTGTCTCCCTAACGAGCCTATTCAGGTCATTGTTCAGCTTATGAGCCTATTTCAGACTAGGGTGACAAGAGGTCAAACCTGACTATAAGATGGAGGACTCGCACTAGCTGTATTCAGTCTGATGAAGCTGTTTGGATAAGCAGCGAAACGTTTCTGTCTCTCAAGAAAAAGAAGTCCAGTTGCCATGATTCAGCTTCCAGATATACTCACCTGGAGGACTGGAATCTTCACAGACATCTGGACAAAAAAGGCAGGGATTTCTCTTGAGCAGGCACCGGTAGCAATGGAGTTAGAGGAATATCAGAGGAGTTTATTAAGACATAGATGCAGTAATAAAATGTAGCGCCTTCTGGATCCTGCTGCTGTCTTAAGTTGCTGCAACAGAAGGAGAGGCCCCTGATCTTGTTCATTTATATTAAAAGGACACTGCCTCTCCGCTTTTAATTACCAAATAATTTGATCTGAGGAAAGACACATATTCTGCATCCAGCTCCCTCCCCCTCCCCCATCCCTGCTGCCTGGTGTTTTGTTTTCGTGTGACCGAGTTCAGCTTGGGTATAGCTGGGCCTCATTATGTCCTTAAAGGAGTTCAAATTTCCAGATAGCCAGCCGGAGAACCAGGTAAAGCAGGCAGAATTAGTATCCAAGCCTAATAAATGAGTGGGAAAAATTGTATCTGTCACATAGTTCTGGTTCCCACACACTCTGGTTACATCATTACTTAGTCCATAAACGCGGAGGCCAATTAGAGGAGGGCGCTGCCGTCAGGTGACCAAAACATGAAAACGCACCCGAAACCTTACCTGAAAGATGGGATTTCAGAAGGGCCCCTCAGACAGTTGACTCCTCATCTACAGCACGGCAATTTTCGTATTCCGTTTCACCGCTGCTTTCAGGCTAAGCGCTTAGGTACCACAGATTGATGGTTCAAGCTGCCCTTGTTGATATGTCCACCCTCCCCCCCTCCAATCTCCTGCCTACCTCAGAGCAGGTGCTTTGGGCAAAGTTATTTCCTGCATCAAAAAGTTAGATAATTGGGTTTCACCCCTCCCACCCTTGCCCTGTGAATTCCCCCCGATAGCCTGCAAAACTAAGACAGCTCCCCCAGCAAGTCTTCAGCCCAAGATTAGTGAATTGGATCCCTGTTTTACCAACCCAATTCCCCACTGGATTAGCATGTTGAGCTCAAGCGAAAAGGTGAACATGAGTAACCGGACCATCCAGCTAAGATTTCAGAGCTCATGCCAGATTTTCTACAGCGGCTTACTTTTAACCAGCATCTTGTTGCCTAAATGCAGAGAGAAATGACAATGCTGTAAAATGTTTGTCCTGGTCCGGCAAGTTGCGCAATCCATCGTATGACTGATCTTGCAACTGGTACAAAAAGAAAAGAAAAGAGGCACATCCTGGGGAACTTATTCAGTTCAGATCAGTGGTTCTCAACCGGTGGGTCACCAGATGTTCCTGGACTGCAACTCCCAGAAAGCCCTTCCAGCACAGCGAGTGGTGGAGGCTTCTGGGAGTTGTAGTCCAGGAACATCTGGAGACCCACCGGTTGAGAACCACTAGTTTAGAGAATGGGATACTGGCCTTTATATCACTGCATTTTTTTCATATTTCTGGGTTCTGTACTTCAGAATGATTTTTGAAAAATATAAATTAATTAGAAAATTAATTGCTGGTTTTGTTGGTGTCTATACTTTACAGGGATTAAATAACATGGATATTATAATACTCATCTGAACACATTTCTATTCCTAATTTGTTTGTGAGCTACCCTCAAGGCGTTAAGGCATATGCTTTCTTTTTCCAGTGAATGAAGGTGTGCATGCATGTATGAATGCATTCACATATTTTTACATAGATATCAGAGGATGATCTCTGATGTGCATCCACAGAGTGAGTTGCATATAGCATGAAGGGGAGATGCCTTCTCCATTTCATGGCATTTTGGTTCACCCTGGCCAGCATCATCCATGGTAAGTTTCAGTCGAAAACACCATGAGACCTACTCCTAAGATGCAGGCATCCATTAAATAAATATGAGTTGACTAAATTAAATCTGATTGATTTGAAGAAGTGTGTGCAAACCATAAGTCCAGATTCATCACATTGGCTGAATACACACGTGTTTGTGTGCGTAAAATCAATCAATCAATCAATCAATCAATCAATCAATCAATCAATCAATCAATCAATCAATCAATCAATCAATCAATCAATCATCAATCTCTCTGTCTATCTGTCTCTCTGTCTTTTCCTCTGGCTCCCAGCATCTCACAAGGGCCATGTTGGGTGTGGTGTTTTGAGCATTTTAGTGCAAAAAAAGGACATTTAGCCAGTTGTCTTCACATCTATGGGTGAGTGGATTGGTGGGATTTCACAAAGGGATAGAAGAATTGATTGGGTGTTCCCACTGTGTAAGGGTGGGTCAGGAACCAAAAGCAAGCCAGTTGCCAGATGCACTCAAGATCAATGAACGAATCAAGATTTAAACCATCGCACAGGATCAAAGAGGAAATCAGGAGACAGGATCCAATAATCCCTTAACGTGCAGGTGCGCATAGATCTTGACACAGTTATGTCTGTTTGTCTGTCTATATCTATCTATCTATCTATCTATCTATCTATCTATCTATCTATCTATCTATCTATCTATCTATCTATAAATGTTGCCCATTGATGGTTCTGATAGACAAGGAAAACCTTTAGAAAGATCCAATAGCTACTCCTATTGAGGACATTATACTTCAGTGAAAAATACGGTCACCTTTAGTTCAGTAGTTATCACACAATGGGATATAGAGAATGATGAAAGCCAGTAAGCTCACACTGCTAATGAAGAACATTGCTGGGTGGCAATGCCTGGAGGGTGGTTAGGATTGCAGAGTTTCAGTCCTGTGCCTGGAGGGTTATTAGCAGAGTCAAGTGGAGCTGCTGCCCACCTCTACTATCATCATAACCATGGAGAGATCCCTTGAGAGCTGCCATTTCTACAACCTGGGAGAAATTGAATCTTTCACAAGAGGACTTAAAGCACCTTGAGTGGCTCCTGATGTCTCGAGAAGATACACGTAGGCAGCTGTGCCTTGTGGTTTCAGCGCTTTCATTGCTGCCTTTCAAGCAAGAACACAATCATCAGTGCTATTCACTTGCCCTGGCAGCAACACAATAGCCCCTGACAGATATTATACAGATATATAATGTGGAAGTGCCATTTACAAGGACTGGTGGATTCTTTTCAGACTACAGTCGGACTCCCATATCTGCTGGGGATTGGTTCCAAGTTCCCCAAAAGCTGAAAACACCATATACAGGCCTTTCCATAGATAAGGAAAACCACGGATAAGGGAGAATGCCACCCCCCCAAAAAAACCTGCTGTTTTGTGACAGTAGCTTGATTTATGGCTGCTGTTTTGCTTTACGGCTGATGTTTAATGACAGTAGCTTGCTTTACGGCTGCTGGATTATTTATTTTATTTTTTTCCTCTGCCAACAGTGAATAACTGAATCAGTGGTTAATGAATCAATAGATACAGGGGTCCTGCTAAATATATCATGGTAAAATGTGAAAACACGAAGAGTCGGTCACGACTGTAACGACATAACACACACAAAATGTGAAAAAACCATGGAAAGTTATTTTCACATGCATTACCAGTACATGCCACTAAAGGGTGCCAGAGATTAGGCTATGTGCTCTTCATTAGCAAATGTTCATAGCACAGCCTCTAGTGGCCGGTTCTGGCAATACATTTGAAAATAGTTTTTCTAGATCTGGAAGTTGAATCATGGCAACTGGACTTCTTTTCTTGAGAGATTGAAATGTTTCGCTGCTCATCCAAATGGCTTCATCAGTCTGAGGAAAGCTAGTTGCGAGTCCTCCATTTTATAGTTCAGTTTGAGATCATGTCAGCCTGGTCTGAAATAGGCTCATAAGAGGAACAGTAGCCTGAATAGGCTCCTTAGGTGGACAATAGGCTCCTTAGGTGGACAATGGCCTAAGGTGCATGAAATTCCCACCTTTAAACTTCCCAACACCCATTAAGTATGGGTTGTTAGCTATGGCCTTGGTGGTGGAGATGTGAAGAATTTTTTATTTGTCTGGGGATTGTCCAAACCGCGATAGAGGTGGAGGGCTTAGGCACAGTCTATCTACTACTTCTCAGGCAGTGATTTCAACAATCTCCAAGCAGAAGTCCAGTTGACATGACTCAACTTCCAGAAGTCCAGTTGACATGACTCAACTTCCAGATGAACTCACCTGGATGACTGAGAATCTTCACAGAATCTTCACAGACATAGTTTTTCTTAGATTTGTTTTTCTCTTTTGCTATTTTTAATATTTTCCAATTGTGGGTAAGTGAAACTGTGGATATTGTAGGTAAGGGGTCCTCCTTTATATTCTGACTCTAGATGCAAGGCATGGGCATGGTCCATATATATATATATATATATATATATATATATATATATATATATATATATATATATATATCTATATATATATATTCAGGTATATTCAGGGCATCTGACAGGGACTGATTTACCTTGCGGTGGTGGCAGTGGTGGGGTTTCATACCCCCTTTTGTTTTGCTGTTGCTGCTAGTAAACAAACAATGAAACTCCAGGCTTAGAGCATTTTTTCACTTGGCTCCAAAATTCTAGAACTTTCTTTCCCAATACTTTCATAAGGAACATGAGTTGGAGAAGTTTAAACAAAGTTTGAAAACCAATTTGTTCAGCAGCAGCAGCAGTAGCTTTATTGTGGTTAAGGCCTAAAAACATCAATATTTGTTCAGCTTGGGACCATAGGTTAGCCTTAGTGCAAATTTGTCATTGTTCTGTTTATTCTTCATGAATGATAATTGATTGCTAGTGGTAGATATGGATAGACAATTCATATCAATGTTATATATTTTAAAAGTATATTAATGATATTTTTATATTTTAATGCTGTATTTGCATGTCTTTGATCACTGGAATATGTTCTGGTATAGAGTGCGATACAAATGATGATGATGATGATGATGATATGAAATCTCTGGTTAGGCTCCATGTTGATCATGCTGATTCTGTGAAAAGGAACAACTGGGGCTGCTTTTACACAATCCCTAAAATCCGAGGCAAAGGGCTCCCAAATGCAGAGCTTAAAATTGTTTTCCCAACAGCAAAGGACTAAAAAAAAAAAGTACGCCCACGCCCACTTAAGCGCGCCCCAGCGCATTTTAGAAGTACCTGGTCTCTGGAGGTAAAAAAAATTCCGATGCGGATTGTAAAGCTGTGGATGCCGGGCTCTCCTCGCCTTCTGTTTGTTTTTTTGTCCCCGCCGCCCCTTTAAGAGACAGGAATCCCTACGGGGCTGCGGCAGGCGGAGGTGAGCCTGCATTTTTTCTCACTTTTTTTCTCCCTCCCCTCACCGCCGACAGGAGCAATGGAGTTTGGAAGAGTGGGAACACAGGAAGAGGAACAAACTCCAGGATCTCTGGTCCGATTTAAGTTGCCAGTGGATTTTAGAGGTCGTGTAAAAGCGCCCTGGGTTGCAGAAAGAGAAGTCTGTAACAACTCTGCCCTTGCTGAAAACATGAAAGGAGGAGATGAATGGAAGTAGCATCAACCCTTCCCTCACTCTTGGATGCTTCTTCTCAAGTATTTGATCCATGAAGTGGCGAACTACGAATGTCGAGGGGGAGTTCCTCTATACAGGCACCCTCTCCCAGCCCAGTCACTGCTGGGAGTGGGGGGCAGGGGCTTAAAAAGTGAGCGGGTACCCAACAAAGCCACCTCTGAATGCTCTGAAACTTTAGATTGTGAATTCCCCCATTCATGGCCTCTGTGTTCACCAATTTTGGCTGATGACCATCAGAGGAAAGAGCCGAATCAGAAAGTCTTTGTTTTCTGTTTATTTAGTGGACCAAGCGATTTTGTCCCCGTGCAAGGATGAGCAAACCACAGTCTGGCCGGACGGCTGCCAACAAGGAGGACAGGGTGCTCACATGTCTTCCATGATAAGTGCCTCATTATTAATTCATGGTCCAGGACCTCTCTGTACATGCAGTTACTAATATTAGGTTTCGACAGCATAACAGCAACAACAAGAAGAAGGAAGAAGAGGAGGAGGTGCAGCAGCAGCAGCAGCAGCAGCAGCTTAGGGAAAAGAGGACAGAGAACCAAATGACCACCAGTACTGCAGATCATTTACAGTGGAACCTTGACTTACATGCTGCTTGACTTGCAGCATATTTGACTTGCAGCAAGAAGGGGCCTGTTTGACTTGCGCCACGGGCTCTGACTTACAGCTCGGAGCCCTGGCACAAGGCCCCAGAATCGGGCAGCAGCCATGACCCAGCATCGCGGCTGCCGCCTCCAAACTGCTCCTGCCTTCTTCCTATCCTTGGGCAGCGGCGGCTTCGGTAAGGCCAGCTCCGAGCACCTGGAGCTGGTCCACGGCCTCGCCGAAGCTGCCGCTGCTGCCAGAAGAGAAGAAGGGCCAGGAGCTCGGGGCCGGCCTCGCTGGTTAGACAGTCGGCTCAGTCTTGTAAAAAATCTGGCTCCAGAATTCTGGTCCACAATGGAAGCATGTTAGTTGGGGAGCTTAACAGTTATGGGACTCTAATTGTAAGCATAGAGTTGTTCAGAACTTGAACGTCAGGTTAAAAATCAGTAAAATTTAAATGTTAGACATTGTTGCTAGTAACATTAAAAAGTGGAGGCGTATAACTTGTGGCCTATAATTCCACTTCCTCCTCCTCTCTTTGAAGAGACATTTCATTTACATCCCTGGAAGGAATCTCCTATCCCAGTCAAATTTGTGTTAAATTGCTGTTTTCGGGGGTCTTTTTCATCGTCTGGAATGGATTAATCCACTTTCCCCTTACTATGGGAAAAGTTCATTTGACTTAAGGCATGTTTGACTTATGTCTAGACCTCCGGAACAGATTAATGACGTAAGTCAAGGTTCCACTGTAATGGGGTGGCTAGTAAAGAAACTTAATTCATGAATATTAATTGGGATTTTAAATAATAGGTCCAGCTGAGATAGAGACCCAGCTAGAGCTTGAAAGGTTAATCTCAAGCATGAAACAATGAGGTTCGGAAGTCACGACCTGGGGGTTTAATCCCAGGTAGCAGGCTCAAGGTTCACTCAGCCTTCTGTCCTTCTGAGGTCAGTAAAACGAGTGCCCAGCTTGCAGGGGTGGGGTGGAGGAATGTGTAGCCTGCATAATTAAATTGTAAACTGCCCAGAGAGTGCTTTAGGTACTATGGGGCGGCATATAAGCAGAACACTTTGCCCTTTGCTTTTCTCAAAACTGCAACTGGGTCAACAAGAGGACTTGGTTGGGAAAACAAACCTTTGTAGGATGTCGTTCCTTTGCCAAAGAAACATTTCCCCAACTCTTCAGCTCATATAGGGGAGTTGAATCTGAGGTCTGGCATCTCATCGGGATTCTATCCATTTATGGCTACAGCTGTTTCTTAGATGCTGCTTGCACAGACTGGTAGCAAGCGCCATTATACAAATGCAGGGCAAACAGAGCCATCACCTCCCTGTCATACCTGTTGGCGCAGAGACAAGAACAAAGAACACACAGAGAAAAACAGTGAGCAGGGGATAGTTGGATTTCACACAGTCACAACCACCTCACTCCGGAGTCACATATTACAAACCTGGCAGTCATGTGTTTGGGGAGCAGAACTAGATGCTACAGGGAGCTCATGGCAAAACGCAGCAGTTCCTTAAGTAATAAAGGCCATCTGATTGTCACCCTGCAGGCTTTTCTATTGGCCATAGCTTGGAAATGGACTTGTAAGGTTTTGTGACTGGCCCTCAGGAGTTAAGCAATGGCTTAGACAGCTTTCTGACTTCTCAGACATGATGGTGGAGAAGGACCACATGGCTGAAACATCAATGTGTTTCCCTCTTCTTATGATGTGCAGGCTGTAGTGTTAGATTTCATAGATTCATAAAATAGTGAAGTTGGAAGGGCCTACAAGGCAACCAAGTCCAAACCCCTGCTCCACGTAGGAATACAAATCAAAGGATATCTGCCAGGTGGTTGTCCAAACATCTCTCAAATGCCTCCAGTGTTGGAGCACTCACCCCCTCTTGAGGTCATAAGTTCAATTGCTGTACTGCTCTAACAGTTAGGAAGTTTTTCTTGATATTCAGCCAAAAGTTGGGTTCTCTTATTTGAACCCATCGTTCTGCGTCTTACACTCTGGGTTGATCGTGAACAAATCCTGCCCCTCCACTGTACAAGAGCCCTTCAAATATCTGAAAAGTGCTTTCTTTTCTGTAGGCTAAACATCCCCTATTATTTGACCTCCTACTACTGACTGCACATCATGACTCTCCTGCTTAACCAGCCGTTGCAGAATATTTATGTGGGTTGCGCTGATTCAGCTGGTGCCTGCCTTTTCCATCAGTTCTGTTGTAAGGGAATAGTGATAGTGTCTGCAAATTTTGGCCAAGCTCATCCCAGGTTTCTTTGCACATTTCTGGCAGTGTCTTGTTGGGGCTGATTTGTACTCCTGTGTCCTTGCCGGGGCCCTGTCATCTTCCTCCCCCCAACCCCCATAGCGAAACTGTTCTGGTGCTATTACACTGAAGGGCAGAAAATGCAGAATCTAGATAGGCATTTAGAAGAGTCCACCTGATTCAGTTTTCCTAAGATTAAGAATGCTGCAGAAGGAAAGTTTAAGGGAAGCTTCAGAAATATATGACTGGTGGCCACCATTATGTTCCATTTTAAACATCCCAAAGTAAAAAGCTGATATTGGCCACAACCACTCTGCACAATTACATGCATGCAACTTGAGGTTGTGCCAGCAGTGAAATTGATGTATGAGCTCTGAAGCACCTCCACTACTGCACTGGCCAATCAGTTGTGTAAGAATTATGCCATGGATAGTGAAGTTGAATCATGTTCATTGAGCGTCTTAGGGAGCTGGGAATGTTTAGCCTTACAAAAAGAAGACTGAGTGGGGGGACATGATACCTATGTTTAAATATTTGAAAGGATGTCACATTGAAGAAGGGACTGGTTTGTTTTCCATGGCTTCAGAGACTCAGACGCAAGGCAATAGTCTCAAACTGCAGGAAAAGAGATTCCATTTAAACATTCCGAAGAATTTCATGAGAGTTAGAGCTCTTCGGCAGTGAAATATGCTGCCACGGAGGGTGGTGGACTCTCCTTCTTTGGAGGTTTTTAAGCAAAGACTGGATGGCCGCCTGTCAGGTGTCCTGTGATGGGGGTCCTGCATGGCAGGGGGTTGGATTAGAAGTTCTTCCTAATGGTTAAATTAAATCTATTTTCCTATAGCCCCACGTCTAGTCTCTGAAGCCATGGAAAACAAACCAGTCCCTTCTTCAATGTGAGTTCCTTTCAAATATTTAAACATAGCTATCATATCCCCTCTCAGCCTTCTTTTTGTAAGGCTAAACATTCCCAATTCCCTAAGCTGCTCCTCGTAAGACATTTCTTCCAGATCCTCAATCATCTTGGTCACTCTCCTCTGGACCTCTTCAAGATTGTCAACATCCTTTTTTAAACTGAGCTGCACAGAACTGGTCACAGTACTCCAGGAAGGTGAACTACAGAGGGATTTTAAAAGGGCAACAATCACACTCCTCTTGATTTCCTGCTCAGAGGTGCCCTGCAAGGAACCTGTTCTTCCTCTATACAACCTGGAATTCCACCTCATTGTCTCCTTCCTGAAGCTCCTCTTCCGTGATCCAGCAGAAAAGCAGATATGCCTGTCCATGAAAACAAAAACCTAGCTGACCTGTATTTTGGATGATAAAAATTAGAGAAACCTTCCAGTCCTGCCTCTACACTTTTGATCCTTTCTCTGTTTCCCTTTCCTCCTCTTTCCTTGATGTGAAATTAGTGGTGCTGCAGCCCCATTGTTGGAGGTGCAGAATGCTGCATGCCTGCAAGTACAAGCCGGCAAAAGCAAAGTCTTGGAGGAAGTAAAGGCATGGAAGGTCAATAGCATGCTGTCCTTCTCCCTTGGTGCCAACTCAACGTCATCATTCATTTCCATCTTCTTTTCCTTGCTTGTAGTCACATTATCTTTTTTTTTTGACAAGATTAACTCCTTGAATATAGGCCCGAACACAAGGGATCTCTCTCTCTCTGTATGTGTGTGTGCCATTTTGCCATTTGAGTTCCTCTGATCTCCACCATCCCCGTGAGTGCCTAGAAACACACCAATACTTCTGATTCAGTTTCTATACACACTTGTCTGGGGCTTGTGCAGATATCTATTGACAACTCTCCTTTCTCGGCCCAGCTGTCAGAAAACTCTATTGTCAGTTCCCCATCATCACTTCTTTAAGATGAGTTACAGCAGGAAATACCAGGTCAAGAGACACTGCTGCCTTGCAGACCCTTCATATGTAAGTGCTTCTATTTCAGCCCATCTGCAGTGGTGGCATGAACAGCATTTCCAGAGTCAACGGATTAACTTTATTGTGCACTTTTTTTGCCTAGCAGATCTGGCAACACAATAGAGCACTTCTAAGAACACAGCTTCTTCCCAAGACAGTGCATCGTTACTGTGTTGATCCACTTGAAGATACACCTTGATTATTGTAATCCTCCCAAGATCCAACTGATGTGAAAAACAGTGCCGTCATCAGCCAAAGGGGCACTGCATTCCTTGGGGGTTGTCCAAAAGCAAGCAATGGTTTTTTTTTATGTTTGGACAATTTCCCACTTTCATGTAAAACAGATGCCAGGTTTGTTTATAATGAGAGCAGCAAGCATTTAAGTTAAACAACATCAGATGGCCCAAAGGGATAAACTATGCAACATATTGTCATTACACATTGCAAAACAGCGCATATAAAGCCTTATATTAGATATAAGACTGGGCTGTATCTTGTGTCTTATTATTGTAAGCCACCTTGGGTTCTTTTCCAAAGAGGAAAGTGGGGTAAAAAAAATTCAAAATAAATAAGTAAATAAATAAGTAAATAAGCAAATAAATAAATAAATAAATAAATAAATAAGGATAAGGTCAGTCAACTTCTCAAACAAATAAATGTAACAAGGTTCAGAAGAGATGTGAATTGACTGAGAGATGTTGTATTCTACAATAATAAGGATTAATATATTGTAATCCTCAAAATGAAGGGTTTCTGTTTCAAAAAAGATGCCTTCAGACAGCTTTCCAGATGAGTCTTGTCTCTCTTTGTTCTCAGCGTCTAAGGGTTCTTACCAAGTGTCAGATTTTAGAACTCTTCATTTGCAAAATATTGTGCTTCATACCCTTTGCAGAAATGGAGGTTGGTGGGGTCACTGGCCTTTTAGAGATGCCACTTCCAGGAGCATCCCATGGTTTGAGCAAAGCAGGTATCTAATCTTGCAGTAAGCAAAATCTACAGGCTGCTGGCATTTGAGCTTGGGGACATCTCATTTCAGGGTACTCTGTTGTGCCCTTTCCATTCTGAGTTGTTAGACCAGCAGAATCCCGTTCTCTGGCATTTAAATACCAAACAACGAGATCAGTGGTTGAAACGTGTGATGTCACAGAGGCAGACAGGTAAAGTTTCAGAGGGGGATATTTTCCCCCAGGCTTTATGCATCTGTTACTAGGGCTTATGAGGAAGAAGTCTCATGAGTTGCCACACTGGTGCTCCACTCCCTGCCTTGCTCCAGATAGCACAATGGACCTCATGCTACGGCTCAAAAAATGAAGAGCAGCAAGAAAACAGAGAAGAGACACAATAGGTGCATGGAATTGGCTCTGTCATACAATTTGGAGCAGTACACACACAATCCTTACCGTTGAGCCACTGAATTCTGGCACTAGCTAGAAAAGTGTGTGTGTGTGTGTGTGTGTGTGTGTGTGTGTGTGTGTGTCTAGCGCTGCTATCTCACCTGGAGAAGATCCTGATCTTCAGAATGTCCGGCTTTTCCTCTCCCTCCCGTCAGATGACTGAAGATGTGGGATAGCAGTTCCCATGTACAAAGGGTTTTTTAAAAAGCGCAGTTCAGCCCCATGGCCAGCAGGTGGTGCCAGGATTTTTAAAAAAGGACCAGCTGACTGGCACTAGGGATGGGGGAAGTTAAGAAAAAGTGCCCGATCGGCCAGCTGCCTGGTGCTAGGAGGGTGGGGGAAAATTTAAAAAAAACCTGTGCCAGACCAGCCAAAGGACCAGCTGACTGGCACTAGGGATGGGGGGAAGTGAAAAAAAAATCAGTGCCCGATCGGTCCCAGGAACAGCTGGTTGGCACTATGAGAAAATAGAAAAGAAAAGAAAACCGGATCATCTACGCAGTCCCACGACGTCTGCCTTCTTAAAAGGTAGATTTTAATCTGCATTTAAAGGAACGTGGGATAGGGGCCCTAGACTCCTCGTATACAATAATCAAACTATCTGATCCTCAAGTGTTACTTACACTGGGACATGTCTTTCTTCCTGGAGACCTGGTGAAGCTGAGCAGTTCCCAGAGACTTTAGTTGGCACCCTGGCAACTCTCTTTTGGATCCTAATGCCAGTAGCAAATCTACACAAAATACCAGAACTAGGGGACATCCTCTCAAATTGAGGGTCGGGAGAGTGAGAACTGACAAAAGAATTTTTTTTTACCCAGCGTGTTGTTAGTCTGTGGAACTCCCTGCCACAGGATGTGGTGATGGCATCTGGCCTGGATGCCTTCAAAAGAGGATTGGACAGATTCCTGGAGGAAAAGTCCATTGCAGGTTACAAAGCATGATGGGGATATGTAATCTCCAGACTTAAAAACAGAGTACTTCAAGGGCCAGATGCAGGGAAGTAGTATCAGGAGACAGATATCTAGTCTCGTGCGCTCCCAGATGCATCTGGTGGGACCACTGTGAGATACAGGAAGCTGGACTAGATGGGCCTTTGGCCTGATCCAGCATGGCTCTTCTTATGTTCTTATGTTCTTACACCCACACAGCTTCTTTGGAGGGCCACAAGGGGATTCTGGGCCAGAAACGCGAACCAGCCACAAAACGTCCAGTACCTGAGCAGCGGTGGTGATGTCCAGGGAAGTAAACATCTCTTCCACATAGAGGATGGGATGATAAAACTAGAAGGGAGAGGCTCTTCTTTCAGAGGTGATTGAACAACCATCTACCTTTAGTCTGTGATTGCAATAGTAGAGGAAAAGGGTGATTGTATGGTTCTGCATGTGATTGACAGCATTTAGACCAATTTGCTTGCTAATCAGACAGCATCCTTCTCCCATAACCCTGGTCTCTACATTCAGTTGACCCTAATTATGAAACTGCCTGACCTTTGACCTCAGAAGACAATGAGACTCAAATATCTTCTCTTTTCTCTCTGCATGATTTTTTTTTACAGAGTGCAGTACAGTTCTCTGTTGCTATTGGTGGGACTGTACTATTTGCAGTTAAATATGGGCATACGTTTTGCTGCTCAACTGCCCCTTTCCATTAATTCTGGATTAAATCCTTCTGTCACGAACAGAAGTGGAACTGCAATTGGGATGGTTCTGAACCCCTCCCTCTGTCCCGTCCCCTTGATCCTTTTCCAACCCATCATTTCTGCAGCACATCTGCATAGATTTCCCCCCCCCAGAAAGCTGCAAAGTGGTATGGTGCCATCCTTTCCATACATAGCACCTACCCCATAACATGGCATGTCTGCTTGTGCTCTTTAAAATAATAAATAAATTATTAGGGTTCCAGAGGGGGCAGTTTTGCCACTTGCCCCTCAGATGGACACCTGTGCATCTTTGTCTTACTTTTATTACCAAGAGTTTCTTCTGCCACACTTCCTGATCCAGCATGGCTCTTCTTATGTTCTTATGTTCTTTTAATATACCAACGGACTGGAGGTCTCCACAGTCTGTACCTTCTGTGCAGTGGAGGAGGAGTAAATCTGGAAGCACAGGTGCTTATCCTGACACAACCTATCACGAGTCTCTCCTGTAGGAAGAGTAAATAAAAAAATCCATGCACATGTTTTTCTTTGGTGTGGTATTCAGCTTTCTTATGGTGCTGGAGGAGAGTCTTCAGAGTCCCCTGGACTGGAAGGAGATCAAACCTGTCCATCCTAAAAGAAATCAACCCCAAATGTTCACTGGAAGGACATATTTTGAAGCTGAGGCCCCAGTACTCTGGCCACCCCATGAGGACAGAGGAGTCTTTGGAAAATTCCCTGATGTTGGGAAAGATTGAAGGCAAAAGGGGACAGCAGAGAATGAGATGGTTGGACTGTGTTATCGATGCAGCCAATATGGATTTGACCAAACTGCAGGAGGCAGTGGAAGACAGGAAGGCCTGGTGAGCTCTGGTCCATGGGATCACAAAGAGTCGGACACAACTGAACAACTGAACAGCAAAAACAACAACCAAGACTGATCACAGCCTTTGGAAAAGTACAGATTTCTGAGGCAGGACCTGATTTCTCATCTTGTCACTCTCATGATGCGTTAAATCGATATTTTGTGGGGAAATGCAAACAAACAGAAAAATTATTTTGTCCTCCTCTTCCTTACCGTATGTGCTGCTACACTATTCCTTCTTTACCTTCAGGGACATTCTGGCATCTGTTGCATTTCTGTATCCAACTGTAGATCAGATAAACTTTTCAGTGCTTTGATAGGTGCTTGGGTAAAAAATAAGGACAGAGAAATGTATATTTTTCCACAGATGAGGCTAATTTACTGCAAATGAGGTTAATTTGCCCATTAGCAAGGACAGCTGAAAATAATCGTTCTGTCGGTTTAGTCATATTTGTGTAAATTTGTGTGTGTATGTGGGTGGCAATAATTTATAGGATAAATATTAGTTTAAAACTTTCTTCTGCACCCATCATGACTTTCCCCAGCGGGACTGCACTTGTTTCTCTGAGTAATGTGTGCCTTGAGATTATTTTAATCTTACCATGCTAGTAATGGGTGCTGGTCATGTTTTATCTTGCATATAAAGTAAATTCTTAGTCAGATGTGCTGAGCCACTGGGTTACCCTTCCATGGTTATGGTTTGTTATTTTTTCCTTTACTCCATAATCCTTCTTAATATTCCTATGATTTACTTATAAAATGGAATATGATAATGCACTCTCTCACACATGTGAGAGCTAAAATATTTCTGGCTGCTGACTGAATACAATCTTGCTGATAAAAGAGATGCTTTAGTGTGGGCTCTATTTGGTAAAATTTATAGGGACTCCCCCCCCCCCGTGGATTTTTATATTACAGAATATCAGTTTTATATTACAGATACAATATTTCAGGGTCTTATTTGCATAATGAAGATTGATCGGAAATCAGACAAAATTTGGCATAAACAGGGACTTTGGGTTTTTTTCAGCCATCTGCAGGACAAAGGTATGTTGGAGGTATGTGTAAATAAAAGCCAATCATGATTCATATTTGTTAGAGTCCTCGCATTTAATAAGTACAAGTCAATGAATTTCTAAGGAATTGGCTTTTTCTGACAACTATCACGATTTGTTTTTTTTTTAATTCGTACCCATCTCTAATACCGTGTTTTCCCGAAAACAAGACACTGGCTTATATTTATTTTTTTTCTTAAGAAGACACACTAGGCTGGGCTTATTTTCAGAGGATGTCTTATTAAGTATAATATGCTTGAATGTCAGTCCTCCGCACAACCAAATCTTTTGCTCTCCTGTCAGCAATCCATTCACAGATTATGTTTTCCAGCTCAGGAAATAAAGGTTGCTGACCTGAACCACACTTGCGCTTCTTAGCATTTCCTCTGTCCACATGTAGACTGAGGTTGTCGTACTCTGCCCGCCATTTTTTCCATTCAGATAGCCAACTTCTTCTCTTTGCAGAAAGCCGTATGATTCTTGCCCTGGAATTCCTCAACAATCCCTTTCTTGTACTCGACAGAATAGCTCTTTCTTTTTGCACTCACCTTGTCTGGGGGTACAGATACTCAGGAAAAGCAGGCCCACAGACTGTTGCTGGTCGGTGGGGCTGTCGCTAGTGATGCGTGAACTCCTTTCCCCTAGCCGTTTGCACGTGCGCAATAGGTTGCCTGTGACTGCGGTTACCACACATGCACCCACGCATGCGCGAATGGCTAGGAGAAAGGAGGGATGCGGTTGCCAACTGCGCACCCGTGCAAGTGCGAATGGCTCGGAGAAAGGAGCTGTGGCAGATGAAAGATATCAGAGTCTTCCTTACCGCTCCACACCGAAATGCGTGGTGTGGCTATGCAGCATATCTGCATAACCACGCCCATCACTAGGTCTTATTATCAGGCTAGGGCTTATATTTAAGAAATGCATATAAATCCTGCTAGGGCTTATTTTTTGGGGAGGTCTTATTTTTGGGGAAACAGGGTACACATATATATGGGTCGCCTTCACCTCATTGTCCTGCCTGTCTACTCAGAAATGTGAGAGAGGTTCTTCCACACATTCCATTTCTGTCTGAAGTATGATTGGGGGGCATAAGTGTTTCTTAGATGTATCACCTACAATCCTTGTCACGGAAAAGTTACCTCAGTATTTTCCTTCATTCCATTGTATTTCCCTTCCACTGTAATGTTAAGATGCCCAGGTTTCTGCATTTCACAGGTTTCAATTGGTCTAGTGCAGGGTTGTCCAACTTTGAACAGGCCGAGGTCTACTTTTTCCAGATGAAAGTGCCTGAGGGCTACTACACTAAAACCTCTACTTATGAATTTTATCTGTTCTGAACATAGGCTCATAAGTAAAAAAATTTGTAAGTAGAGCAGTGGTTTCCCGTAGGAACGCATTGAAAATCAGTTAATCCTTTCTGGAGGTAACATATTTCAATGCATTCCTATGATAAGGCTGACCACGCACATGCTACCCTTACACTCGCTCAAGCCGGTGTGGACGGGTGCAAGAGAGGTGCAGCATGCTTGCGCAGATCACCCCTTCTGCTTGCCCGGGCTGCTGGAAGACTTTTAAAAAAAGGTGCACTTTCCCTCCCAACCTGCCCGGGGCCTGACCTGACTCTACTTCTCCTCCTGTTTTCTCCCTTCTCCCTTCCAGCCCCCTCGCTGCCACTGCTGCTGCTGCCCATAGCTCTCACTCACTTCTGCCATGTTCTCTGTGCAGCTGGCATGGACCAAGCCAGCAGTGAGGCGATCACATCGCCACAGCGTTGCAAGGAGGAGGGAATAACTCAGAAGGGGAGCAGGAGGAGCGTCAGGTCACAGTCTCTGTGAGGCAGCTATGGGGTCCCCTCCACTCCCCTTCCTCCGCTCTGCACCAACAACTCAATTGGTCAGGAGACAGTGGCACGCCGCTCATCCGGCCGGTAGGGGGAGCAGGGGACAGTGCCATGGCCCTTGAACTGCCCCGCTTGGCTGAGACAGTGGGCTGGCAAACCCAGAGCTTTGCTGGGGCAGTGGTGGTCCTTGGGTTGGGGGAGGTAGAGGTGGAGAACTTATCCCCTCACATTTTTTATCCCCTCACATTTTTTATTGATGGCTGGCGGGCTACTTTTGAACCCTTCACAGGCTACTGGTAGCCCCCGGTCTACCTGTTGGGCAGGCCTGGTCTAGTGCTTGCTTAACTTTGTTTGCATCCAGAGTGTACTGATGTTAAATTAACTATTTGTGTTGCTCTTGAGACAAAAATTCTGGGGAAGGTCAAAGGCAGCAGGAAAAGAGGTAAACCAAATATGGGAAGGTCTGACTGCTTAAAAGAAACCACAGTTGTGAGCTTGCAGGACCTGAAGAGGGCAGTTGAAGACTGGACCTTTTGGAGAGCGCTCATTCACTGGGTCACCATGAGTTGGAGGCAACTTGATGGAGTTGCTCCTGAGACATTTCTAATTGTTACATTTGGG
Organism: Phrynocephalus guinanensis; assembly: GCA_037367245.1. Classification (NCBI taxonomy): domain Eukaryota; kingdom Metazoa; phylum Chordata; class Lepidosauria; order Squamata; family Agamidae; genus Phrynocephalus; species Phrynocephalus guinanensis. The sequence goes on along the minus strand of CM074735.1, from coordinate 129,736,331 downwards.
TTTGTTTGAGTCTTTTGTTCAATGTCTTGAAATGGAAACTCTAAAGATAGAGCTGACATTTTTAAATTAGAGTTAGAAAAATGGGGGTAGAAATTTCAGTACTGCATCTTTGAACAAGTCCAGTGGATAGATTTAGGTATAAGCCAAAAATGTTGTACATTTTGCATAGGCACTGAATGTTGACAATGCTTTTTCATTTTGGAGAAACAATTGACCTCTTTTATTTTTTTCCAGGTTTTCCCACCAGTTTCCTTTTCATTTAACAGCCTGTTGTTCATTCATCCTTGCTTCCTGAATATACAGTGAAAATAAATTTCGATGTCATATTCAATTGTGTGGCATTAAACTGATGTCAAAACTTGGGATTTAGATTTCACTTTAGGATCAAGGTGAGATATCATCTGCCCAGGCTCCCCCTTCTCCCTTGGTCTTCTCAAATGTCTTTTAAAAGTTAAAAGGCTAAAACATGTTTTAGTGCCAAGAATTGTTAAGGAGAATAAGTCCTAGACATCTTTGATTCTGCAAAATTAATCTACAAGAATAGCATTTAATTAAGCACCACTAGGCCAATATTTTAATGTTTTAAAAGTAGGCCTACAAAATATATTGGACAAAAAACACCACATGATACAAACACAATATATGTTTTAGAAATATGACGTTGAGGCTACACAGAGGTATGTCTAGGTTTGATGCTAATCTGTATATCACTCCTTGTTATTTAAATCCCTATCACCATTCATAAGAAATGTTTAACTGTTCCAGGAAACTTCATTTCAAGTTTCCACATATCACACAGCCCCCTTCTCCATCACTTCTCCTGTCACTACCACCACTCTCTCACCCATCCCTTCCACCAGCATTGAAATCCTCTTTTATTTTATTTTTAATGTTTAGTGAAACATCACTGAACAGACAAGACATGGTAAATATTTGAATTTGTGTTGCGTCAGTTTAGTGCTACAGTGCTGTAGCGCTATAGTGCTAAACTAGGGAAATGCTTTTTAAAAATAACATTTACAAATTTTGTTGTAGCAATTGTCCTTAAGAAAAGTGCAAGCAGGCAAAAGGAGAGAAGTTCATCTCCACAGTAAGCCTGACTCTGTGCCTTGTCATCTGGACATGGGAGCAGCTACCTCAAAGGACCAATATATAGCATCTCATAAGCCAGAAGTGAGTCAAAACTCTGCAGCTGGAAACCTTACCAAAGCCAAAACCAAACAATGAAACAAAAAAAAAATCTCTGCTGTTTCAATGAAATATACTACTACTGTATACTCAGACCAAAACATCAGACTTTATATTTTAGTGCTAATTGTGTGGTGAATGGGATGAAAGGAGGGAAGCACAGTGAGAAACGGGACACAAACAGTGGGACAAATATCTGCCTAGTAATTCCCTGAGTGAAGGTGGTGTTGCCTGTCTGACATTACCGTGATTGTAAGATTGGCAGCTTCTCATTTCCCAACATGTGGTGAAGGAGGAAGTCTTCAACTTCCAAAATTGCTGTCGGCAGTAAAGCCTGCCAGTGATATCTAGAAATTAAAAATCAACCCTCATCACAGTTCTTCAGCCCCTCCCCCAGGGACTTACCCAAATGAAAGGGATTCCGTAGGAGCTTCATGAGTCATGACCTTCACGGACAGGAGAGGAAAATGTTTAATTCTGAAAACTCACCTTGTCTTGATGATGTCATCAACCTTAAGCTGCATAGCTTTGCAAACAGGATTTCAGCCATAGGGTTGTATGAAATCAGCAGGCGTCAGACCAACCCTGTTGCTCTGTCATCTCCCCTATTTGCATATTTGAATGTTTTATCTAGACCGTGACAGACTGACTACTCATTACAAATCCTCCCAACATTTGGTGAGCCTCTTTCTATTCTGTTTAATATTCCCTTTTAACACTCGTAACTCCCGTGTGAGCTTTATTGGAGAACCACAGATCAGGTGCCCTCTGGGTGTTTGACTTTGGCTGCCTTTCCCATCTGTTTTTTTTTAGCTGTCACCTATTTCTGAATAATTTATTATTTTTGCCATCTGCATAAATTAAGCACCTGGCCTAAGGGTAATGTATTCACCTAAATTATTTAGAACCAAAAAAGCACCACAAAATACCCCTCTTTGGTTTGTACTCAAATAATTTAATGGAAGCCTTTCAAAGGAAGACCTATGGTTGCCATTTACAGTGATCTAATTAGTACTTTACTTACTTACTTACTTACTTACTTACTTACTTACTTACTTACTTACTTACTTACTTACTTACTAATTGAAATATTTCTCTCCCTCCTTAATCCCCTGAAAGGACCCAAAGTGGCTTATATCATAAAATAATATTTAAAAGCTAAACACATGTGATGTTCTTCCAACTTCTGCTCAGTTAGCCAATGTTTAACTTAGCCCTGTACACTTCACCATATCCTCACTACCAAAGCCAAAGCCAGCCCAGTGTGCCGCAGCAGTGAAAAAAGCAAACTCAATGCTAGGGATCATTTGGAAGGGTATAGAAAATAAGTCAGCCAATGTCAGTTTGCCTCTTTGTAAATCTATGGTGAGGCCCCATCTGGAGTATGATCTACGGATGTGAGGGCGATCTGGCTGCGACATCTGTCACCCCATTGATCGCCAGGGTTGATTCGGCTGATCTGGCTGGCTAGGCGGGTGTCCCCTCCCTCCCTCACGGCTCCATGTGCGTCCCTCCCGAAGCTGCACACTCGGTGGAAGAGGATGACCATCCCAGATAGAAGGAGTGTACCGTTCTTCGGTCAAGGGTATATGACAGCTGCGCTCCCCTGCTAGAACCTCCAAACAAGCTCAAGGTCCATTTGTAGGAGTTTGATCTACAGTTCTGGTCACCATACCTCCAGAAGGGTATTGTGGACATGGAGAAAGTGCAGAGGAGGGCAACCAGAATGATTAGGGGACTGGAACACCTTCCTTACCGTCAGCAGCTGCAACGGCTGGGCCTCTTCACTCTTGAATGACGGTGCCTAAGAGGTGACCTGATTGAAGTTTATAAAATCATACACAGTGTGGACAAAGCAGATAAGGAAAAACTGTTTCCCCTATCCTACAACACTAGACCTAGGGGGCATTGTGTGAAACGTTTGGGTGCTAGATCTCAAACGAATAAGAGAAGGTACCTTTTCACCCATAGGATCACTGGTCTGTGGAACTCCCTGCCAGAAGGAGTGGTGACCGCTGTCAGCCTTGACAGCTTTAAGAAAGGATTGGACAAGTTCATAGCAAACAAGGGTATCAATGGCTATCGTTATGAGCCTGGTGTGTGAATCCAAGCAGAGCTACTGCTGAGAGAGAAAAAGAGAAAGAAGACAACACTGGTAAGTTTCTGGGTTGGAGCAGTTCAGCTAGGGCTGTTTGACCTCTTTTTTACCTCTGCCTCTGCTAACTTTAACTGCTCATTTAAATACAAAGAGCCATTAATCAGCCAAACAAAGGAAGTTGCTAGGAAGCAGGGGTGGTGCCAAACTAAGCCTTCCACTGAGCTTGGGGGGTGGAGTTACACTAAGTGTTTCCCCCCTGAAGAAGCATTTGAGCCTCAGCATTTGAGCCTGGTGTGTGAATCCAAGCAGAGCTACTGCTGAGAGAGAAAAAGAGAAAGAAGGCAGCACTGGTAAGTTTCTGGGTTGGAGCAGTTCAGCTAGGGCTGTTTGACCGGCCCGCGTGACCTGACGGCGCGCGAGACTTTATTTTTGACATAAAAGGAGGAACATTGGTAATAGATTATTATTTCTAGATTAGTAGCTAGTAACACTGTAAAATCTTCAAGGCCCAGAATACTGCACTCATTAAAATGGAGTCTGAGGGAGCAGCTGTAGTTACCTGTAACACTTGTGCCATCTTTGTCATCTTGACAAAACACACAGAGAACTACACTTGCTGCAAGTGCAAGCTGGTTGCACTATTAGAAGAGAAGGTCCAGGAGCCAGAGGCCCGCATATCGAACCAGCAACATATTAAGGAGCTTGAGCAGTTCTTGGACAGAGCAGAACAGACTATCCAGGTCCAAGAAGAGACAGGGCACACTTCTGAGGATGAAATCACTTCCCCAACTCAGGAGGTAGATGTGTGGAGGAATGTGACTCAAAGGAGTAGAAGGCCAAGGGACCGCTCAGAGAGTCTCATATTGCACAATCAATTTGAGGCTCTTTCCCTCATCACACCTCATGAGGCACACGAGGAACAACTGGTTCCACCTGAGGATCTCTCCCTCATCACAATTGATGAGATACAGGATCAGGTACATGTAGAAGAAAAGGCTGCAGGAGAGAAGCTCCTTCTGCTAGGGGATTCTATAATTAGAAATACAGAGGGATGGGTTTGTGATGAGCATGATAACCGTATGGTCACTTGCCTGCCAGGTGCAAAGGTTGCAGACATCACGAGAAATCTAGATAGCTTGTTAGAGAGAACTGGGAAGGAGCCAGTGGTCATGGTACATGTTGGTACGAATGTTGTCGTGAAGGCCAAGCGGTCATTCTTGGAAGCCAAGTTCAGGTTGTTAGGAAGAAGATTGAAGTCCAGGACTTCCAAGGTAGCATTTTCAGAAGTGCTACCTGTTCCTCGTGCAGGACCTGCCAGGCAGGCAGAGCTCAGAAGCCTCAATGCGTGGATGAGGCGATGGTGTCGAGAGGAGGGCATTAGATTTGTCAGGAACTGGAGGACATTTTGGGACAAGCCAAACTTGTTCAGGAAGGATGGGTTGCACTTGAATCATGATGAAACCAGATTGCTGGCACTCAACCTCAAAAAGGCTGCAGAGCAGCTTTTAAACTGATAACTGAGGGAAAGCCGACAGGAGCTGAGTGGCATCCGGTTCGGAACACCTCATCCACAGGGAATGAGGTTGGAAAGGGTAGAGAATCACAGAGATGACATACTGTAGCAGGTATTAGTACTGGGAGAATAATGGAATGTGATCGTTTGTCTATTGAAAATAATAGCTGTGCGGGGGGGGGCAGAACAAAGCAGCAGCTGTTGTTGCAGAACCCACTGCACAGGTGCTTCTACGCCAATGCTCGAACTAAGCCTCCGACCAAAAATGGGAGAACTTGAACATTTGGCAGCTAGGGATAACATAGATATAATAGCCATAACAGAAACCTGGTGGAATGTAGAGAACCAGTGGGATACAGCAATCCCAGGCTATAAACTCTATAGAAGGGATAGAGAGGGGCGGGTTGGAGGGGGAGTGGCCATCTATGTTAAAGAAGGGGTGAAATCCAGCAGAATGGAGATTGACAGAGGGTCTGACTCCACCATAGAATCACTGTGGGTTAAACTACCAGGTCCAAGAAGTGATGTGATAGTGGGGGTATGCGATTGCCCACCAGATCAAAAACTTGAGGGGGACCTTGGAATGAGGAGACAAATCATGGAGGTGTCTCAGAAGGATAGGATAGTAATCATGGGGGACTTCAATTATCCCCACATTGACTGGGCCAATGCAAACTCCGGGAAAGAAAGAGAAACTGGGTTTCTCGACATGCTGAATGACTATGCCTTAGAGCAACTTGTCATGGAGCCCACCCAAGAACAGGCAACTCTGGATCTAATACTGTGTGATACTCAGGACCTGGTCAGGGATGTGAATGTCACTGAGCCTCTGGGGAACAGTGACCATGCTGCAATCTCCTTTGCCATGCATGTTGGAGGAAGAGTGTCAAGCAAATCAGACATAAAAACCCTTGATTTTCGAAGGACAAACTTCCCTCAGATGAGGAAACTAGTTAGAAAGAAATTGAAGGGGAAGGTTAGAAGAATCCAATCTCTTCAGAGTGCATGGAACCTGTTTAAAACAACGATAACAGAGGCCCAGCACAAGTGCATACCACAAAGAAAGAAGAGCTCCTCTAAGTCCAAGAGGGCACCGGCATGGATAACGAGTGGAGTTAGAGAGCCTCTAAAGCGCAAGGAGAGGTCTTTCTGTAAATGGAAATCCTCCCCAAATGAGGAAAATAAAAAAGGAACACAAACTCTGGCAAAAGAAATGTAAGAAGATGATAAGAGAGGCAAAGGAAGATTTTGAGGAACGCATGGCTAGCAATATAAAGAGTAATAATAAAAGCTTCTTTAAATATGTTAGAAGTAGAAAACCTGCCAGAGAACCAGTTGGCCCTCTGGATGGTGAGGGAGGAAAAGGGGAGATTAAGGAGGACTTGGAAATTGCAGAGAAATTAAATGAGTTCTTTGCATCTGTCTTCACGACAGAAGACCTTGAGCAGATTCCGCTGCCTGAACGGGCCCTCTTGACTAAAGAATTAAATCAAATACAGGTTAAAAGAGAGGATGTTTTAGGACTAATTGATAAATTGAAGATTAATAAGTCACCGGGCCCAGATGACATTCACCCAAGGGTTATTAGGGAACTGAGAAATGAAATTGCAGATCTCTTAACGGTAATATGCAACTTGTCTCTTAAAACGGCCACAGTGCCGGGGGACTGGAGGATAGCAGATGTCACACCGATTTTTAAAAAAGGAAGGAGGGGGGACCCGGGAAATTACAGGCCAGTTAGCCTTACATCTGTCCCAGGGAAGATGGTGGAAAGCCTCATCCAAGAGAAAATCTTAAAACACATAGAAGAACAAACCTTGCTGAAAGAAAATCAGCATGGCTTCTGCAAGGGTAAGTCTTGTCTGACAAATCTTTTAGAATTTTTTGAAAAGGTCAACAGGCATGTACATTTGGGTAAACCGGTGGATATAGTCTATCTGGATTTTCAAAAGGCTTTTGACACAGTCCCTCACCAAAGGCTGCTGAGAAAATTGCACAGTCAGGGGATAAGAGGGCAGGTCCTCTTATGGATTGAGAACTGGTTGAGATCCAGGAAACAAACAGTAGGTGTCAATGGGAAATTTTCACAATGGAGAGAGGTGAAAAGAGGTGTGCCCCAGGGATCTGTCCTGGGACCGGTGCTTTTCAATCTGTTCATAAATGACCTGGAGACAGGGATAAGCAGTGAGGTGGCCAAGTTTGCAGATGACACAAAACTTTTCCGTGTGGTAAAAACCAGATAAGATTGTGAAGAGCTCCAGAAGGATCTCTCCAAACTGGGGGAATGGGCTACGAAATGGCAAATGTGTTTTACTGTAGCCAAATGTAAAGTAATGCATATTGGGGCAAAAAATCAAAACTTTATCTATCAACTCATGGGCTCTGAGTTATCCGTGACAGATCAGGAAAGAGATCTTGGTGTGTTGGTGGACAGCTCCATGAAGGTGTCTACCCAATGTGTGGCAGCGGTGAAGAAGGCCAATTCCATGCTAGGGATTATCAAAAAGGGGATTGAAAATAAAACAGCCAACATTATAATGCCATTATACAAAACAATAGTAAGGCCGCACCTGGAGGATTGTGTACAATTCTGGTCACTGCATCTCAAGAAAGACATAGTGGAACTGGAAAAGGTGCAGAAGAGAGCGACTAAAATGATTACTGGGCTGGGGCACCTCCCTTATGAGGAAAGGCTAAAACATTTGGGGCTCTTTAGTCTGGAAAAAAGGCGCCTGAGGGGGGATATGATTGAGACGTACAAAATAATGCAGGGCATGAGTAAAGTGGATAGAGGGAAGCTCTTCTCCCTCTCACAAAATACCAGAACTAGGGGACATCCACTCAAATTGAGTGCTGGGAGAGTAAGAACAGACAAAAGAAAATATTTTTTCACCCAGCGCGTTGTTAGTCTATGGAACTCCCTGCCACAGGATGTGGTGATGGCATCTGGCCTGGATGCCTTCAAAAGGGGATTGGACAGATTCCTGGAGGAAAAGTCCATCACAGGTTACAAACCATGATGGAGATGTGTAATCTCCAGGTTTAAAACCGGGGTACTTCAAGGGCAAGATGCAGGGGAGTGGTATCAGGAGACAGATATCTAGTCTTATGCGCTCCCAAACACATCTGGTGGGGCCACTGTGAGATACAGGAAGCTGGACTAGATGGGCCTTTGGCCTGATCCAGCGTGGCTCTTCTTATGTTCTTATGTTATTATGGATGCCTAAGGACAACCTTCGCATTGGAGAGAGAGGCAGGATATCACTCAATGTCATTTGCGTGTGAATCATAAGCCGGTGAAGACATCTGCTTGGGAATACCCTGAAGCAAATGGTGAGCCACTGTGTGAGACAGAATGCTGGACTGGATGGGCTGTGGCCTGTTCCACTAAGGCTGTTCTTATGTTCTTATGTTCTTATGAAAACATTACCCATGGAAGCAGCCTTTTTCTGCTGCAGAGCTTGGAAAAGTTACTTTAGGAGACAATTTCCAGAGGGGAAAGATGTTTCATGTGTTTTTTAATAACCCTATAATAAAATGCTAATTTAGAAACAATTGTATATTGTTAGTGATATGTACAGAGGCAAAAATTAGAAGTGATTTTCCAAAGAATTAGTTTAAACAGAAATACATTTATTCATCTCACTCAGTCAAGGGAGAATGAGATCAGGTGAACTGGCTGAGCCAGCTGTTGCTCACTGGATGAACATCTTCAGGATCCTAAATCTTCTTTAAAGAGGAGACATTTTGAAAAAGGTGACTGTGCTCTGACACCTTCTGCTGTTTTTTTTCCCCTTTCATCTTTCTGTGGAAAAAGGACACATGGGCACTCTTATCTGTGAAATATTGCACTTCATGTTTAGTAATAAGTAGTTTGCCCAAAGATGTGGAAGGAAGGGCTTTAATTAGGTCGGAGTGCCTGGGATTGTGTCCCAGGATATCAGAAGTTAGAGAGCACCAACGTGTAGAGGTGAATCTACCAGAGAGTGTCAGGAAAATACCTCAACACCTCTCAGCCTTCTTTTGAAAGCATAATTTTTTTCTTGTGTGTGTGTGTGTGTGTGTGTGTGTGTGTGCGCGCGCGTGCGTGTGCGTGCGTGTGCGTGCGTGCGTGCACGTGTGCGCACGCGCATGAACAAGTGACACTATATTCCTTCCTCCTTTTGAGGGCTGGCAGGGCCTCGGGCCTATTCACTACGTTGGAGTGACTGGGTTGGACCAAGATGGCTAGTTGAAGCTGCCATACAAAGGAATCCAGCATGTGAAGTTGAATTTGAACTCAGGACTTTCAGATTTAATTCCTGCTGCGGTATTACTGAGACTGTCGCTAAGCAACTTCCCCTCCCTTTGGGCAACGGAAATAAGAGGGAGCTATGTGGGTTGGAGGCGTGGTGGCTCAGTGGACTAAGGCTCCAAAAACTGTTGGTTGCAAAGTTGTCAGCTCGGCGGTTCGAATCCCGGGTGCCACGCAGCAGAGTGAGCTCCCGCTGTTAACCCCCAGCTCCTGCCGCCCTAGCAGTTCGAAAGCATGTAAATGCAAGTAGATAAATAGGGACCGCCTTAAAAAGCAGGAAGGTAAAAGAATGTTTCCTTGCAGCCATGCCGGCCACAGGGCCATGGACTTGCACAACACTGGCTCTTTGGTTTGGATACGGAGATGAGCACCGCCCCTAGAGTCAGACACGACTAGCATGCATGTGTGTGTGTGTGTGTGTGTGTGAGGAACCCTTTCCTTTTTTTGGTGGGTTGTTACAAAATGCAAATCCCTATGGAGTTTCCTTCCACAGTTTGTTCTTTGCATTAGGCATTATCCTGGCTTCCCAGTAGGCCTCTGTATTTACAGTCAAGTGCGAGACAACACAAAAGAGCAGCCATAATCTAATCATGCCATTTTTTGGCTTTCTGCCTTTTATTTTTATAGTGAAAGGAGAAGCCAACAAGGTTCAACACACACACCCCTCCCGTTTGGGTTCCCCTTTCCTGTGTTCAATGTGTCTAGCCAGAAACATAAGACTGACAGGATGATAACATGTGGAGGCCCAGGTTCTCTTGTCCATTAAAAGACCCCTCCCTCAGGTATCAAGTACCTGGACTTCACTTTGAGGTCAACTGGACACCTCCCCTGAGGTCTACCTGGGCTGAAGGATATATCAGCTCAGAAATTCTCTCAGGGATAGCAGCTGTTATCTGAGCTAAGATCAAAGTGCTTTTCTGTGATGTGATACATATACCCCCCCACACATATATATATCTGCATGCATACACACACACACACACACACACACACACTTTCCAACCTGATCTTCTCCCTAATTCAAATACATATTTAATGAACCACAGGGGAAAACAGTTGTTTTGCAGAAGAGGTAAGCCTGGCAAAAATATGGTTGTGAAATTCTAGTTCTTTTATAATGCTAAAAAGAAACCGATAAGTAGTACAGATTAAACGCAGAACATAGTGAGGCTACAAAGCTTGCATTTTGGAAACAGCCAAAGTTGTACTTAATACTTTGACCAGAGTTTTCTTTGCTCTTTTGGCTCTGTATTATCAATGAGAATGAAGCAAACCGGACTTAAAGAAAGGCTTCAGATATATTTTTTAAAAGGATTTAGTTTGAAATCAGCAACTCGGTTTTAGATTGATTGGTCCATGAACAAACCTCAAAATAGGAACACACACACAGACAAACACACACACACACACACACACACACACACACGAGAGAGAGAGAGAGAGAGAGAGAGAGAGAGAGAGAGAGAGAGAGAGAGAGAGAGAGAGAGAGAGAGAGAGAGAGAGAGAATCTGAGAAAGCAAGTGACTGGGGGATTCTGGGAATTATTGCAGTTCCCAGAATCCTTCACTACTAGCTCTCCTGACCATGGTTTCTTGGAAGCTGTAGTCCAAGACCACTTGGGGTACCCTTGGGTACCCAAGGTTAGGAACCACTGCACTAAAGTATTTACATACATTGAATAATATTGAAGGAGACAACTAGAATCTGGGTATTTACTGCTTATTTAATATTTTCCCTGTTACTCTTCCCTCTTAGTACTCAAAGCCAATTTTAACTTTTTGTTGTGTATTATATTGCTCATCTTAAAGAACCTGGACCAGGTCACTTTTTCTGCATCACTTCAATCCCAATGATCAGTAGACCAAATTTTATAGCATCTTTACACTGGTTTAATTGTACGTTGCATTGGCATGAACAGGATGCTGGCCAGTATCATTTAGAGACAACTCATTACATTTGTCTATCCACCTTGCTACCTCCCTATGTGTAAGTACAAGTCCAGTGACCTAAATCACAAAGTCAAATGGCCACTAATTAAGGAGCTGCTGCGTGTAGTCCTCTCTCTGTGCAAATCAGGAGCCTTAGCATGTGACGAGAAATACAAGTGACTAGAGGTGGGCATTGACATCCAGTTTCGTATTTCATCTGGGTGGTGTCCTGCAGTTCATGCCCCACCCACCTCCAGCAAACACCCATTGAGAAGCATTGTCCTGGCACCTGCCAAAGGAGGCAGTGCTAGGAACTGCCGAACACCTGTTCAGCCAGTAAATGAACTGCAACGAACCACCAAACTGGTGGTTCGTGCCCATCTCTGCAAAATGACAAGTGGTCACCAGTGCTAATTTGTTGCTGTGATTCATGCCACTCTGCACATGTCACCGTAAATAAGCAATGGGATTCTGGCCGCTACAACTTAGAAGTATTTTCCAAAGCTCTGATACCTCTATCACACATTCGTATTTAAGGATACATTTGTAAGGCTTGGGTAGTGCAATCGTGTAACTCGTGTACGTGCTAGTCATGTGTTACTCTAAGTACGGTGCTCATCTCAGTTTTCAAGCCAATGAGCCAGTGTTGTGCAAGTCCGTGGCCATGTGGCTGACATGGGTGAATGCATTTCTGCGCACGGAACACTGTTTACCTTCCCACTTTTTACGGCAGTACCTATTTATCTACTTGCATTTACATGCTTTCATACTGCTAGGATGGCAGGAGCTGGGGTCAACAGCGGGAGCTCGTTCCACTGTGTGGCATCTGGGATTTGAACCTCCGAGCTGCTGACTTTGCAGCTGAAAGTTTGCAGCGCTCTAGCCCACTGAGCCATCACGCCCCTCTGGAAACAGAAGGGCAATTTAGGTGATCAGGAGTGCGTTGACATGTGCTCTGTTTCATATTCCCCACCCCACATTTGTAAAAAAAAAAAAAAGCAGAGTTATGTTATGCTAGTTAGGATTAAGGTGGAAACATGAAAGTTTTGGGATGGTGTCGTTTTCCATGGTTGTTGCATTCACAGACAACAGACCTGAACTGTATTGTCTTACACAAGTCAATGCTTGTCCAGGATAGTGGAGATCAACTGTAGCAGTTATTCTTAGTCATTCTAATTGCATCTTCCCCTTCCCCTCAAAAGAGTTCAAAGACTCTCCAGAATCTTTATTAGTCATTCCAGGCCACTCAGAGTACATCCTTGCTGAATGGGGATTTTAACCTCCCGGTGCATTTCAACATGATACCGGCTGTCAGATGCACTGCGGAATTGACGGACGGTCATAGATCACTGGCGGTGTCCACACTTGACTGCAAACAGATCTATGTTTTATCCTGGTCACCTCCGGACAGAACTAGTAAAGTTTTTTGCCCCAAATCCTGCAAAAGCTACTGTCAATAAAGGTAGATGATGCTGAGCTAGATATCCAGGGAAAATGGGTTCTGCGAAAGAGATGGGGTGGTGGTGGTTTGGCACAGACTCTCTGCCATTTATCAGACTGTGAATTCACCAATTCCTAGACAAATCAAAAATACTTCACGCCTTGACCACCAAGGCCATAGCTAACAAGTAACAACCCATGCTTTATGGGTTTCAGCACTTCAGGCCATTGTTCACCTTAAAGCTATTGAGTCTGTTGTCTACCTAACAAGCCTATTCAGGCCATTGTTTATCTTATGAGCCTATTTAAGAGCAGGGTGACAAGAGGTCAAAGTGAGCTATAAAATGGAAGACTCGCAACTAGCTTTTCTCTAACTGACGAAGCTGTTTGGATGAGCAGCGAAACATTTCAATCTCTCAAGAAAAAGACGTCCAGTTGTCATGACTCAACTTCCAGATGCAAATATGGGGCCACTGCTGAAAGTGCCCCACCCTTTTAGCCATCAAAGATATTGGTCGTCAATCTAAAATCCTTCAGTGATAGAGAACAAGGCTTCAGAGTCTGGTCTTAAAGCACCATCCAGTTTGTATGGATCCAATGATTCTTTCAGATTGCTAGGTCCCAAACCAATGGTGTTTTAAATTTCAAAACTATCATTTTAAACCAAGCCTGGAAATAAACAGGCCACGACTGAAACAGAAACAAAATAGATGCAATGCTTTCCATTTGCTTGGCAGCCTCAAGCAACCATGCCCGCCAGTCACAATTTTAAACTCTTTGCGGCTGCCCCACGAAGACGAATTTGCAATAGTTCATCCATGATGCAACCAGAGAATGTGCCATTGGTGGGGAGCCCTTTCCCCCCAGACGTTCCAGCACTAAATCAAGTGAAAAGCAATCCTGGCCTCCAATGGGCATCCAGGGAGCATGCCAAATCCACGTGTACACCCAACAGCACATCATTGCAAAACCTCTCATACTTCAGTCGTGTTTTGTGAGCCAACTCAGTCGAAAAGAATAATGCTGGGATTTGTGGGTGGTAAAAGTAGAAGGGGCTGCCCAAGGACTCACTGCCTTGACACCATCGGAAGGGGCACTGAAATAACCTTGATGGAGCTAAAAGAAGCTGTAAGAGATTGAAAGGCATGGAGAGCATCAATCTACAAAGTGTCCAGGAGTTGGACGTGACTGAACAGATAGACAACAATGCATTGAGGGGCATTCTATCCCTGTCTAAGAAAAGCAACCTCAATAATTTTCTCTGACTCCAGGACCACTCACTTATCAGGGCCGAACCTCAGCTTGTTTGCTTTCATCCTTCCCCCAAACCCTTCTAGATGTTTTTTTCACCACTATCATAACAGCAAAATGAGCTGCTTCAACCATAGAATCATAGAATCATAGAATCATACAGTTGGAAGAGACCTCAAGGACCATCCAGTCAACCCCCTGCCATGCAGGAACCCCCATTACAGTATTTCTGACAGATGGCCATCCAGCCTCCAAAGTAGGAGACTCCACCGCCCTCCGTGGCAGCATATTCCACTGCCAAACAGCTCTAACTGTCATGAAGTTCTTCCGAATGTTCAAATGGAATCTCTTTTCCTGTAGTTTGAAACCATTGCCCTGAGCCCTAGTCTCTGAAGCCATGGAAAACAAACCTGTTCCCTCTTCAATATGACATCCTCTCAAATATTTAAACATAGCTATCATATCCCCCCTCAGCCTTGTTTTATTTAGGGTAAACATTCCCAGTTCCCTAAGCTGTTCCTCGTAAGACATTTCCTCCAGACTCTCAACCATCTTGGTCGCCCTTCTCTGTACCCACTGGAGGTTGTCAACATCCTTTTTAAATTGAGGTACACAGAACTGGACACGGTACTCCAGGTGGAGTCTGAATAGAAAATAGAGTAGTACTCTCACTTCCCTTTATCTAGACAGTATTATTCTGTTGATGCAACCAATAATCACATTGGCTTTCCTGGCCGCCACATCACACATCCAAGTTAAAACACTGGTCCATCCAGGCCACACTTTCTCCTCTGGTAGAAAGCCATGGTAGTTCATGGAGAAATCCAGAACTTATTAATTGTATAGACACCAGTATTGCTAGCTCGGCAGTGCTTACTAATTCTGATTACACCATTTGCGCCACCTTTGTGCCAGAGTGTATACTTCTACTGCCTTAAGGGTTTTCAGGTCAGGATGTTATCTCTACATTAAAACAAAGACTCCATTTGGAATGTGCAACTGTCATTCACAGATAATGCTGTGAATTTTGAAGGAAACACACACTATTATTATTATATGTATTATGGGTGCTACTGGATCTTGGGAAATTATTTTTTAGACTATAGCTCCCAGAATCCTAAAGCGATGTAGGGAGGGGTTTCTGCGGAAGGTTGTAAAAAAAATATTTTTTCTGAGTGTTGACAGTTTCACAAATCCCATTTTACACCACATATATTTTCTAATGTATTCCTAAAAAATTAATTATGAATGCAACAAATATATGCTTAGAATACAAATGTGTCATATAGTTGCCCTTATAAAGGACACACTTCTTAGAGTAAGATGCATGAAAGCCTGTGTCAGAGGTGTCCAAACTTTGGCCCTCCAGATGTTCTGGACCACAACTCCCAGAATTCCAAGCCTGTATTGCCAGTGACAAAGGACTGTGGGAATTGTGGTCCAAAACATCTGGAGGGCCAAAGTTTGGACACCACTGGCCTATGTAGCTTACATGAAGGAATGTCTATGCTGATATAAAAATAATAATTGTGTGCCATCAAGTGAATTCTGACATAGGGCAAGAAGGTTGCCACAGTTTTCTAGGTGCAGAATACACACAAGTAGTTTACAATATTCTTCTGTGTAACATGTCCATGATTAAACAGGATGGGCTCTTCTCTCAGGAGGAATGGGGAGGAACCAAACTCCCAACTTTTGGTTCTACAGCTAGATACTTAAGTCACTAAGCTATCCAGCCAGCTATATCTACAGGTGTCTTTTTCTTATTCAGATGGGAGTATATTGTCCATTTGTCCATCCCAGGTGGATCTCACCTGATTTCAGAAGCTAAGCAGGGGCAGGCCTGGCTGGTACTTGGATGGGCGACCACCAGGGAATATCAGGTGCTGTAGGTGCCCCAAGTAGGAACTTGCAAGCCACTCCAGTATTCCTGCCAAGAAAACTCTATGGACATGGAGTCACGAAGAATTGGTCACAACTGGAACGACGCGGCACGCACACATACACAGTCCAAAACAGTGACCTTTCTAAGCTGTGTTTGCAATGGGCGTCTTTAAAGAGCGAAAAGTCTAAAGAGAATCTCTCTATCAAAGTGTACATCAGCATTTGGCAAATGATCCCCAAATGGGTTGGAAAGAGAATAGCCTGGAACAATAGGAAGGAGATATCAAAGGGCTCTTTGGGAGAGAGAACAAGGTCTCCTTGAAATGCAAGTCCACAGGGACTCCCCTGGGGAGTGTCTCTGGCCCCTCGCCACCCCCCCCCCAAATATATTTGCTCTCATTCTTAAAACTCACTGAGTCACTGTTTGCTTTTGCTGATCTCTTTCTCCACATAAATCATCCCATTATGGGTGCCGCGCCATCACTGATGTATCTACCAAAGCACTTGCTCTCTTGTTCTCCCTGTCATTTCAGCAAACAAGCGCCCTTTTAGACCGGCTTGCCCTTCCTGCTACTAAGAACAGGAAACAGGACTTGGGAAAGTTTCTTTGGGTGGGGGACTTCTGACGGTGAGCATGGCCACCTGCTGGGGGTGGGGGGGGGAAGAGAGAAATCAAACAAAGGCCACATAAAAGCAAAACAAGGACACAAACAAACCAAAGATGCACCGTGGAAGAGTAATACTAAAGACTAGCCGATCAAAGGTGTGATAATAGTTACAATAAGACAGCAGGAAAAGAAGAAATACGAGATGGACTAACTCCCTAAAGGAAGACAGTTGAGTACAGGGCATTCTGGAGATAGCTGATTCATAGGGTCGTCATAAAGTAAAAAAAAGTGTTCTGCTGATATACTGCCTCATACCACTTCAAGTAGTCTGAAGTGATAAGTTAGAGGTTACTTAAAGAAACATAACAACAATATCCCCAGATTAACAAGGAACAGCTTTTTGGATTTTGTTGTACTGCAGTCCCCAGTATTTCTCACCACTGGGTATACTTCCAGGAAGTATTCAGAATATATCTACCACCAACCACCACCCTTCTGGCTACACAGATGGGTAGCCATTTTCCAGTTTGTTTGTTAATTTATTTTATTGTAGACATCTCCCCGACAACTACCAGAATCTGTGAATTGAATCTGGGACTTCCCACAAGACATACGATCTACCACTGAGTTGCGCCCCCTCTTGTCAGCTCTTTGATTCAGCTTGAAAAATTTACTTTTTTAGACAATATTTTCTATGTACTCCATTCCCCAAACAGCGGCTGGAAGGATTCTGGAAACTGCTGCTTACTGAAAAGTAACTCTTCTAAGATCTGTTTTCTGAGGCCGAAGCAGAATTGTCCACCACTAACCTTTCCATTCATTTTACCTGTGAGACTTTTCCCAGTGTGAATCCAAGAGTGTGAAACAGTTTGGTTTTGAGACCAAAATTTCCCATCTCCCCTGGCCAGCGTTCTTGAACCTGGAGTCCAAGAAAGTAGCGTGATCTTGATGGGTTTGTTAATTTTCATTTTATTTTTATGCCATGTTTTCCCCATGAAGGGACTCAAGGTAGCTCACACATACTGAAAATTAGGAATTTAAAATAAAGCAAATTAAATTATTAAATAAACAATTAAATGTACTGTACTCATATCAATGATGCAAAAACATTAAAAAGACATTTAAAAAGATATAAAAGAAGCAACCATTGGGCGTCTAAGGTTAAAATTAGATATTAGAGACATTTAAAAGGATATAAAAGAAGCCACTATACGTCATCTAATTTTAAAATTAGGTAAGAACATAAGAACTTAAGAACAGCCTTGCTGAACCGGCCACAGCCCATCCAGTCCAGCATTCTGTCTCACACAGTGGCTCACCATTTGCTTCAGGGTATTCCCAAGCAGATGTCATCACCTGCTTACAATTCCCTGCAAATGATATTGAGAGATACC
This sequence comes from Phrynocephalus guinanensis, assembly GCA_037367245.1. NCBI lineage: Eukaryota > Metazoa > Chordata > Lepidosauria > Squamata > Agamidae > Phrynocephalus > Phrynocephalus guinanensis. The sequence continues at coordinate 129,718,733 of CM074735.1, read as the reverse complement.
CTGCCTCTCTCTCCAACCTGGAGGTTGTCCTTGGGCATCCATAATGATAGCCATGGATACCCTTGTTCTCCACGAACTTGTTCAATCCTTTCTTAAAGCTGTCAAGGCTAACAGCTGTCATCATTTCTTCTGGCAGGGAGTTCCAGAGACCAGTGATCCTCTGGGTTTAAAAGTACTTTCTCTTATTTGTTTGAGATTTAGCCCCCAAAAGTTTCATGGAGTGCCCCCTAGTTCTAGTGTTGTGCGATAGGGAAAAACAGCTTTTCTTTATCTACTTTGTCCACACAGTGTATGATTTTATAAACTTCAATCAGGTCTCCTCTTAGGCGCCGTCGTTCAAGAGTGAAGAGGCCCAGCCTTTGCAGCCTCAGATGGTAAGGAAGGTGTTCCAGTCCCCTAATCATTCTGGTTGCCCTCCTCTGCACTTTCTCCAAGTCCACAATACCCTTCTGGAGGTATGGTGACCAGAACTGTAGATCATACTCCTACAAATGGACCTTGCAGCCTCAGATGGTAAGGAAGGTGTTCCAGTCCCCGAATCATTCTGGTTGCCCTCCTCTGCACTTTTCCCATTTCCATAATATCCATCTGGATGTACAGTGATATTAGAAGTCTCATTTGTCTCAGATCCTCTCCAAATGTATTTTGAATGGGACTGAGGAGAGAGCCTCCCCAAAGACCCTCAAGATCCAATAATCAAACCAGCTTTCAAGACATGGTTGCAGGTAGACAGAGCTACAGAATGAATTACAAAGTTGGCATATTTGAGCCTAATGAATGGACCACGAGATGCTCACATACCTGATTTCTACCTGATTAAATCCGAAACTTCAGTGGTGCAAAGAAATAAATAAAATGAGGCAATTTCAGGGAGAAGATTAAAAGCAATTGTGCAGTTGCCTTGGAAACCAGGGGAAGTGGGTGCAGCCAATCAGCAAAGTTGATATACTGTTTTGACATCCGCACGCATATTCCTAACATAAATAGCAACAGAGACCTAATAACAATGGGTTTTAGAGCTAGAAACTGATGTCATTTCAAATGTGTCTGTCAAAAGGAACCTATGAAAGTGTTTCTTCTATCAAGCTGACATTAAGTACATGCTGTAATGGCTTCATAAGTGATAGAAGACTTCTGACAGGCCATAAAGGAAAGGAGAAATCTGTAATTACCTTCCTTATGTCCTTTTGCATTAAAAAAAACCCCTTTGATGGTGAAGGAAATAAAATCTGAGTGTTATGAGCAAATCAACCCCACAGTATGCTGACGTCTTAGAGAAGGTAAGTATTATTACAGAGTGCACATTTTAAAACAATTTGTTTCTAAACTTGCTGTCTTAAAAGAGATGTGTCCCGCATTCTGTTACATGTTGTCGAGGCTGAACCGACTAAGAAGGCGATCACCTCACTGTTGGGTTCTCCTTTGGTGCAGTGCTGTTTGCTCAGTTTTCTGGCAGCCACATGTGTTTACTTAACGAAGAGTGATTCGTCCTGCCCCTTTTGGGAGATATTCTGTCCTTTTCTGGTACAGTGCTAGGGCTGCAGTTTATTTGAGAGTACTCCTGATTAAAGATGGGCACGACTCAAAAAAATGGTGTTTCGTTTGTCGTTTGGTCATTTAGGGGTCCGTTTCGGTTTGTTTTCGTTTTCGTGACGTTTTTGCAAAAAAAAAAATTCGTTTTCGTTTCATTAGGTAACGAAACAAAAAAATGAAAACAACAATGAAAAATTGCTGTTTCGTTAGCATTCTTTTTTAGTTCAATGCATCTGCTGCAACGAAAATGAAAAAACACGGCAAATTTGGTCGTTTTGTTTTCGTTTTGTTTTTTTTAAAAATTTCGTTTCATTTTCGTTGTGTAACGAAACGAAAAAACGAAAACGAAAACAAAAAATCACTTGTTTCGTGCCCATCTCTACTCCTGATTATCCCATTCTGCAGTCAGTGTGACTGCTTAATTCACTTACAAATAGAGCCATGGGTGGTGGTGTCTTCAGTGACAGTTCTGTGACATATACAGTAGATTATGACAGTAGAAAAGACAGCAGAGAAACCCTGTACTCTATTTTTCCTTTTAAAAAATACAGTGGCACCTTTATTTTTGAGTTTAATCTAGGGATGGGCATTTTGTTTCGGAACCAGTAAGTTACAAAATGAACCACATGAGCCCAGGTGGTCCTCGGAAGTGTCTGATACACGCAGATCCAATTGCTTTACCTTTCTCTGTCTCACGCAGGGTTAAAATCCAACGAGGAAGCATGCTGCAACTTCATCTGTGCTTGATCTGTGATGCTGGCCAAGCAGGAGCTGTGCAGGGACAGGCATAATCCTGCCTCCCTCTCTGATTGGCCAGCAGCATGAAGGAGGAAAGATGACATAGCAGTGTGCTTCCACATTGCAGCTCAGCTCCATGCCAGCAGAAAGAAAGGTAAAGCAATTGATCCGCATGTATCAGCTGGTTCCGAGCACCACCTGGGCTCGTGTGGTTCGTTTTGTAACCAACTAGTTTTGAAATGAAATGCCCTTCCCTAGTTTAATCCATTCTTAATGCATGCTCTTTAGTTGAACAACTCTTAAGTAAAGCAGCCCTATCTAAAAATCAAATAAATAAATAATCAAAAAAGTAAAAAATGTAAGTAGAGAAGACTGCATCTAAAATGTGTAAAGCAGCAGTTAAAAAAGCCAATGGTTTTTTTTCGCTCTTAAGTCGACTTGCTGTTAACTGTATTCTCCTAAGTGGACACAGTGCTGTTGCAGATATAATGGAAAACCCATGCTAGGCTGGTGCATTGCTGTAGCTCTATGCCACACTAAATGTTAAATTAAACTGGGGGGGGGGAGGAAATCTCGGTGCCCATGGCATGGCAGCCATGACAAAAGGTAGAGAAAGGGGTAAGGGAGAGGGAATGTCAGTAGTTGAAAGGGGGAGAAATTGGAGTGATCTGAAATGGTGTCTGGATTCTGCTGGATTCTGCATTCTTTTAATACTCAACATTCTGCATGTGGAGCTGATTCTTCTATGAACGCAATCGGGCATTCTCGGTGGCTGGCCCAGTGATATGGAACAAACTGTCGTGTGAGATTCGCCAAGCTCAGCACCTTCCAGCCTTTAAAATAGCTGTAAAAAACTTGCTTTTTAAAAGAAGCGTATGGTGATCACTGATACTTGTGTTGCCTGGTTTGTCTCCCCTGTACTATATCTTATTATCCGTCACTTGCCGGGTTCTTGTTTTCTCTTTGATTGTTCTTATTTGTTTGTTATATTTGACTTTTTAACTTTGTTTTGATTGATTTCATGTATACAGCCCAAGTTCCTGAGGGCAAGTCGGTTGCAGTCTATAAATGCA
>CM074735.1:129450140-129714889 GCA_037367245.1 Phrynocephalus guinanensis | reverse complement strand
AGACAAAGATGTCTTGGATCCCCCCCCCCCGGATTTGAGTACAAATTGCCATTTGAAACTTTGCGATTCTACAAACAATTTATGTACTGATGCTGATGCAGAAGCCTTTGGTGTATCAATCATAGCATCCTTTTGTTCTTATATTTGCTCATTTGTCTGGCTATATAGCTATTGAATAAAAACAGAGTCATTTTGTGAATTGTGTTTGCAAGTTTCATCAATAGTTATCTAAGCAAACAAATATGACATCATTATCTGTTTGGGCCTGTTCGAACATAACTGTAACTGTTTATTTTTTGAAAGTAACTTTCTAAGCTCTGGTATACAATACAAGTACAATCCAAAGTATTTGTTTCCTATCGACTGCTTGCTACCAGCCCACTTCGAAGATACCTTTTTAAAAAATGAATATAAGGAACAGATGTGGAAATAAATCCATGTGTTTCACACATGTTTCAGAGCATCCAAAATTATGCTTTCTGTAGACATTTCCCCCAAAAGAATATGTGAGCGTGTGTGTGTGTGTGTGGTGTGTGTGTGTGGTGTGTGTGGGTGTGTGTGTGTGTGTGTATTGGCTTTAAGAAAACTAAGCCTATATGTGTCAACATTCTGAAGTGATTATATGGATTCATAAAATTTCCAGATGCACAGATGGGTGGGTGCTTAACTTTGCTGCCACGGTGGGATTATGATACCCTTTCTGACATACTGTTAAAATATACCCAATTTTATTCCCTGAATTTCTGCAGCTCACATGGGCTCAAATCAGAATAGGTGCTAAGGCACAGAGCTGAGGAAGGCAGAAAGCCCAAAGGGAAACATGACCACACATGCCAGTCAAGCCAGCATTATCCTGAAAGAGAGAGATATGGCACACAGGTAAGAGGAAGCAAATAACCATATTGTTGGATTTAAGAATTTAAGAACATAAGAAGAGCCCTGCTGGATCAGGCCAAAGGCCCATCTAGTCCAGCTTCCTGTATCTCACAGTGGCCCCCACCAGATGCGTTTGGGAGCGCATGAGACTAGATATCTGTCTCCTGATACCACCCCCTGCATCTGGCCCTTGAAGTACTCTAGGTTTAAGCCTGGAGATTACACATCTCCATCATGGTTTGTAACCTGTGATGGCCTTTTCCTCCAGGAATCTGTCCAATCCCCTTTTGAAGGCATCCAGGCCAGATGCCATCACCCATATCCTGTGGCAGGGAGTTCCATAGACTAAAAACATGCTGGGTGAAAAAATAATTTCTTTTGTCAGTTCTTACTCTCCCAGCCCTCAATTTGAGTGTATGTCCCCTAGTTCTGGTATTTTGTGAGAGGGAGAAGAGCTCCCCTCTATCCACTTTACTCATGCCCTGCATTATTTTGTATGTCTCAATCATATCCCCCCTCAGGCGCCTTTTTTTTCAGACTAAAGAGGCCCAAATGTTTTAGCCTTTCCTCATAAGGGAGGTGCCCCAGCCCAGTAATCATTTTAGTCACTCTCTTCTGCACCTTTTCCAGTTCCACTATGTCTTTCTTGAGATGTGGTGACCAGAATTGTACACAATACTCCAGGTGCGGCCTTACTATTGTTTTATTTTCAATCCCCTTTTTGATAATCCCTCCCTAGCAGGAATTTGGCCTTCTTCACCGCTGCCACACATTGGGGAGATACCTTCATGGAGCTGTCCACCAACACAAAAAGTGTGTTTTTCAAGTTCTGGATCAAGGATCTGGATAAAGGCCCATTTTAAAAACAAAACAGGCAGTACACAATAATGTCAAATTTTATTTTAATGCCAGACTCAGAAGGCAGATGTATCACTGCCATCAAGCAAGCAATGGCCCTTCATTTTCATTTCATTTCATTTCATTTCATGAATAAATAATATAAATAAATAAATAAATAAATAAATCCGTATGTTAATTTGCAAATCCCTTTACAGTGATTCCACGCCATTTTTGAGCCTGCCTTAATCTACACTATAGCCTGCCTTCTCCACCATTTTTATTCCTCTCTGTTTTCTTCCCCAGGAAAGTGTTAAGAGATGTTTTCTTTAAAATGGCAATTATTTTATAAACCCCGTAAGATGCCATTTATTTTTACTTCTTCTCTCTGAGTCAAGTTGTAACAGCCTGCAAGGGTTCAATTATCTTGTAAGAAGAAAATCTCAAGAGAGGAAAGGGAGTGGGGGGGGAGAGAAAATTAACTGATTTCGGCACATGATTACCTAATCTAATAGAAAGAGAGACAACTGGAAATTGGGTGGAGAACAATTAGACATCAAATTCGGAGGCTTGGGAAGTGTCTGTGTATTCCCCTCCCCTCCTAACTTTCTCAAAACTTTTTTGCACGGTACCTAGTGAAACTCTATCTTCCCACAAAGTTAAACAGCATGTAATAAGACCTAGCCCAAAATAAAATGTAGGTCACTTCTCTGCCCGCACCACGGTGCTGCTTTAAAATGGAACTGAGTTATATTTTGTATGCAGATTGCCACACAAAGAGATGATTTGCTTCTCCTAGGTTCTGGAACTCAGCCAGGCCTCCTTGCTTCCCATCTCCAGCTTCTCCTTCTTCTCCTTCTTCTTTCCCCTCAAGAATCAAACATAGAAACGAGAGAGAGCCTCCTAAAGATAACAAATGCAACATAGCTGAAGTGGGAAGATAAATGAGCTGGGGAAATGTTGGCAGGTCACGGAAACCAGGGCAGGCCAGAGCGGGAAGAGGGGGCGGGGCGGGGGGGACCCACAGAGGTGGAGTTGGCAAAAGTGAAATCAAAAGATTTTACACAGCGAGGGATTCTGATAAAAGCAACATAAGCTTCTCTTTGAGCCTTGGGAGCTCCCGTGCCTGTTTCCTTGTTGAGTGACAAAAAAGTGAAATGCCAGCCATAGTTAACCTAGGACTCTATCACACGTCTTTTAAAATGCTGATTAAATTTCAAGATAAAGTGTTTACAAAAATCTTGTCCCCATGGCCACTGGGCTTTTTTAAAAAACTGGTTATGCCCCCTTTAGCGAGTTTTCCAGAACCTACCGGAGAAGTTGGGAATTTTTTGCTCCTGTAAAAAATGTGAGCCAGAAGTCTGTGGGAGCTCGCATATGATCCAGTTTTCTGCCCCACCCATAGCGCTGACCAGCTTGTCCTGGGCTGGTCGGCACTTTTAAAAAAAATTTCTCCCCCCCCCAGCGCTGATCAGCTGGCCTTCGGGCTTTCAGTGCTGTTTTTTTTAATTATTACTTTTATTATTTTCCTAGCGCGGACCAGCTCATGCTGGGCCTGGCTGGCGCATTTTTAAATATATTTTTAAAATTTCCACTCCCCCCCCCCAAACAGTAGCTGGCCTTTGGACTGTCAGTGCTGTGTTTTTTTAATTTTTTAATTTTTTTTCCTAGCACCACCTGCTGGCCCTGGGGCTGGTCGGAGCTTTTTTAAAAAAAAAAAACTCCTTGTACATGGGAACGGAGATCCCACATCTTCAGTTATGTGACCAAGAAAGAAGAAAAGCCGGACTTTCACAATATCCGGATCTTCCCCCAGGTGAGAGAGCGGCTATAGTCAACGACATTGTTAATGTTGCGAGTCGCCTTGGGTCCCTTTTTGAAGGAGAAAGGGGGAAATACATTGAACAAAACCCACCACTTTTTAGTAGAGCTCTATAGATTCTTCTTCTTCTCTAGCGTTTGCCAGCTGTTTAAATCATTTAGGAGAGAAAATGCTGATGATTTCTGACTGGAACAAAATATGTGGCAGAAGCTTTGTGGTCTAGTGAAGGCAAGACTCACCTCCTTGGAATGGCGAGGCCTTGTGGTTATCTGGGAAGATACCACCTGTTTCCCCATCTCAACTTTTTACATGTCCAGATGATGGGCGTATCACTTGCTATTTGGTCTGCCTTTGGCGCTGTTTGGTTCGAATCAATTTACTGCATCCACACGTTTTGGCTCAAAGCTCCCCATCCCACCTCTTTTTAGAGGCGTCCTGCTCCTTTTTGGCATAATGGGATTGCTACAGATTTTGATATGATTCAGCAGGCTCCTCATTTTCCTGTTTTACACCCAAATAGAAATGTGGGCCGTGTTATCTGAGGTGACAACTAGAGATGGGCACGAAACGAGCAATTTTTCGTTTTCGTTTTCGTTTTTTGTTTCGTTATGTAACGAAATGAAAAACAAATTTTGCCTCCAAAACGAAACGAAACGAAACGAAACAACAGAAATTTTGTCGTGTGTTTCGTTTTTGTTGCGGCAAATACATTGAACTGTAATGAATGCTAACGAAACAGCAATTTTTCATTTTCATTTTCGTTTTTTCATTTCGTTACGTAACGAAACAAAAATGATTTTTTTTTGCAGAAAATTCACGAAAAATGAAAACGAACCGAAACGGACCCCCTAAACGACAAACGAAAACACCATTTTTTTGAGTCGTGCCCATCTCTAGTGACAACCTTGTGAGGTATTTGGTAAGTAGCAGCATCAAAAGGGCAAGGGAGAACTATCTCTGTCTATTTTGATCTACTCTACTGTTTAAATTATTGAGATATATTTTGGAATTGAGCTGTCTAGATGCCCTGAGTGCATCTGATCTTGCCTGATTTCGGAAGCTAAGTAGAGTTGGCCCTGGATAGTACTTGGATGGGCGACCCCCAGGGAATACCAGGTGCTGTAGGCACGTGGAATAGGACCTGGCAAGCTACTCCAGTATTCCTGCCAAGAAAACCCCATGGACATGGGGTCACAAAGAGTTGGTTATGACTGTAATGACACGACAACAACAACAACAACAACAACAACAACAACAACAACAACAACAACAACAACAACAACAACAACAACGATTTGGAATTGATGCCATGCAATTTTCAATGAATGAAGTACATTGATAGTACAGAATTTCTACTTTGCTAGATCGGTGCATGGCTGTTTCACCGTGTCACTTTTTAAAAAAGAAAGTTGCCCATGGCCTGCTGAATGACAGCCACAGGAAAAGGCAGGGAAGGGTAGTGCTATTAATAGAAAAGGGAGCAAGCTGGAGCAATCCAAAGATTGGTCTGGGACCCTTCTCAGAGAAGAAGAAATGTCAATCAGTGTGAATGGATTGCTCCAACAAGAGATTAAAAATAGATTGCACAAAGAATCTTTTAAGCACAAACCAGACTGACTGCGGCTGGTTCCTTGCTCTCCTCCTCCCACTTTGATTTCCTTGGCACCATGGTGCAACAGCCCTGGCACCAGTCTTTAAAGAAATAAAATTAAATAAAGAAACAGTAGAGGGTAAGGAAAGAAGGAAACGCACGGACCCAAGCATCAAGTATGGAGAGGAGAGTGGCCCTTTTTCTTCACTGCCTCTGTAGCTGGCTGGAATGGTTCAACTTGGAAGCCATGCAGTTATGAAGCTCATGCTGCAATTTGGGAAGGTTTGTCTTTTAGCATTTGGGATCTCAGCCCACCCCAAAGTCCAAGGCATCACAACCCATGGCCAGACGTTATATGCTCTTCGCAGTTTGCTCCGCGTCCAGATCGCCATGCTCAGATCCAAAACCAAAACAGAAAACACCCTTAATTTAGCTGAATGCCGCAGGGGCTGAAGATAGACGATCTGGAACGAGGCTTCCCATGAGTGTCAGGGTTGTGTGAATCGGCCCCGAGACAGATGATATAGCAGTTGGATCTGACGCTGCAGAACCTGACACCAAACACAAACCCTCTGTGTGCTGAGAAAGGCTGTTAAAAGTTTATATGGGGGGAAAACAAGTCCAGTATTGAAAGATGCTTTTGTTGGTGTTCTAAGAGTCTAGGATTGTCGGAAAATAGTCACAGATTTTTTTTGGGGGGGGGGGAATGGGTCACTGTTTCGTTTTCTTTGAGATCTTGCATGCTAAGCCTGTTCCATCAAACAGAAATAAAATGTGGAGGCAAGTCTTGACTACAAACGGTTGTTCCTGACTGCTCAGGGAAATATTAAATGAGCTAGGTGCTGGCAAGAGCAGCCTTTTGAACGTATAAAATTGAAGGGGGGAAAAAACCTCTCTCTCTCCGCTACCTGGGAGATCTTTTGTGAGTGGCAAGAGGGGGCAGAGGGCGAATGCTCTGGGTTGCGTAACAGGGTGGGGATCGTTTTGTCCTTAAATACGACTCTGACAGAACTCAAACTTCGCAAGAACAGACTTCTCCAAATTAGTGGGTCTTCAGTTACAGCACTGATCCCCTTGGGCTAGATTCAGGATATTGAGTAAGAAATTGGAAGCAAGGGGCCCAACCCCAGAACAGGTGTTGAACGGGAAGCCTGAAAGGCAGCAGGTGTCTGAACGGGGAAGCTGACATATATTGCTGGAATGGTTTTGTTGGGAGAGAGAAGGTAGCTGCTCTTTCCTTCTAGCACAGTGGTTCTCAACCTGGGGGTCGGGACCCCTTTGGGGGGGGTGTCGAACAACCATTTCTCAGGAGGCGCCATGAGCCAGCAAAGAAAATGGCACAAACAGCTTGGGTCTGGAGGAGGGGGGGAAGGGGGGAAAGAGTGAGTTACAGCTTGATAGGTTGGAGGGGGATGTCAGTCAAAGGCACTGGAGGCTGCAATTGGTTGAGGGTGACTGTAGAGGGAAGTTCTCTATGGCACCTGCAACAATGGCTTGCTAAAGGGGGCTCGTGGCCTCTTCCAAGCAGGGCAAGGGGTGACCACAACATGAGGAACTGTATTAAAGGGTCGCGGCATTAGGGAGGTTGGAAATCATTGTTGTAGCAGCTGCCTGCAAAAGAGGAAGACTGTCACATAATAAAGTTGGAGAGCAGCATCTCCCATGGAGAGGCTTCTGGGTATGGTGACAAAGGCCTGCCAGAGAGAAATGCTGATCGGAATTCCTATAATAAGGCACAAATCTTTTCTTTTTCGGGCCATAGTTCTCAGAGTCCTCCAGCTGACCACGGGCACTACTGTGCTTATGGGACATGTAGTCTGGATAATAATTAGTATTTCAGACTCTGTGGGACTGTTGCACTGAAAGCCCCGGCGTTGATTGGACCTATGGCAATGGTCTACTTACTAGAAAGTTTATAGCATAGAAATTTAAAGCATCCCATCACCCCCCCCCAAACACAGATGGGAATTATCTACAGGTTCATTCTACCATTTGCCCACCTGTAAGTGTTTTCCCTGTTCCCAGAAAACAGAAGACACATTTCTTGAGTAGTTGTTGTGAGTTTTTTGGGGGGCTGTTTGGCCATGCTCTGGAAGTTTTTCTTCCTGATGTTTTGCCAGACTCTGTGGCCGGCATTTTCAGAGGGCAAGGAGCTCAGGGAAGAAGGAGTTTCTCTCGGTGCTCTAGTCTAGGGTATAGAGTGAAAGCCTTCAAGAAGACAATTCTGAGTATTGAAAAGCTGATATATACTGAGTTGATCCTTTCATTGAGGTGATGACTGAGGAAATCTAGCGCAGGGACTTCAGAAATCCTCTGGTGCGCATGTGGTACTTGAGTTTTTGTGGGCACTGAGTGACTCAGAGATTCTAACTGTAATGTTTTATAGTGATGGGAGGAACAGGAGATGGCTAAAACAACTGTTATTCTTCAGAGGTCTGTGAGATCCTCCTGTACAAACATGACATAGATTTTGTTACCACCCACTAAGTGGCCAGACCTACTCCTGCCTAAATTATAAACTATTTAACACAAAAGGAGTGTCAATAAATTATAAGCTCTATCCAGAATGTTAGATTTTGAAAGGAATGCTTGTCAGCTGAGCTGCTGTGATTGTTGTCATTTTTTCCAATCATACAGGTAACTTGTAGCATTGCACATGATCCACACATTGCATTGATATCAGCTACCAGACAGAAAAATTAAGGGAAATTCTATTACTGTGCCTTGAAACACAAAGGATAAAAGGAAAACATATTTCTATTGCCACTTAGAATTGATAAGGTAATGAACGGCTTACAAATCTGTCAAAATGCTTGTGAAATTATTTTTAAAAGCAACTAGCTTTACCTGTTACACTTAAATAAAGTAGGTGCTACTCATTTCAACTAAAAGATAACTTTGCAACTCTCAGTTACCTGCTTTATTACTCAAAAGTAACTAATTATCAATAACTGCATTTTATTCTTTCAACACTCCATCTGCATAATTACAATGCTGTACTATCAATATCAGCTATCCATACCTGAACAACAGTTTTATTTATTTATTTATTTATTTATTTATTTATTTATTTATTTATTTATTTAACTTTTTGCTACCCATCTATCAGCAAAGCCACTCTGGGTGGTTCACAACATGTGACTAATCCGCAAACAACAACAACATAAGACATTCAAATAAACAGAAAACACAAACACAATTACATTAAAATATGGATTTGAAGTGGCAAAAGCAGGATCACTTCAAGGTCAGGTTTTACAATACTCTTTTTCTCTCCTAAATTCTTATCTTGATAGGCAATCATGAATTATTTTTACAAGCCTCACTCAACATAGCCATTCTGTTCTACTACATACTTCACACTTCAAAGACTCTGGTTCTGCTTGTGTTCAGATCTGAGCCACACAATCCATTGGCATTGGGGTTACTTCAGAGTCTGGGTGGAAAAAAAATGAAGTTTGATATTTTTTCTTTGGCAGTGGAATATGCTGCCACGGAGGGTGGTGGAGTCTCCTTCTTTGGAGGTTTTTAAACAGAGGCTGGATGGACATCTGTCAGAAATCCTGCATGGCAGGGGGTTGGACTGGGTGGCCCTTGAGGTCTCTTCCAACTCTCTGATTCTATGATTCCTTGTAAAACAACTACATGTATAAACCACCTTATATGTACTTGGTAGTGAAATATTGGTATGTTAGGCATACCATGATGCACTCATTTATGTACATAAAGTGGGGTTAAAATTTCCAAACTTGCAACACACCCACTCACTACACAAATGCCTGTAGTCCATGACAGTATAAAACTGGTGTGATTTATCAGCATGTATAGCTCCGCCCTAAGTTGTTTGAAGTACGTGGTGTGATACTCTTTTCATCTTCACCTCAGCTTTTTGGATCTTATTCCTTCTGATTTTGTGTGTGTGTGTGTGTGTGTGTGTGTGTGTGTGTGTGTGTGTGTGTGTGTGTGTAGATCCCTTGAACTTCAGCTTTTTCAATTGTGGTGCAAGATCAAAGCATAAATGAATGACGAGAGCGATTAATGCATTGAAAAGAGAAACGTTTTGCTACCAATCCCTATGACTTGGTGTGTGACCATGACCCTCTTAATCTGCGAGGTCAGATTTATTTGGTGGGTGGGAATGAGTGAATATCGAGATGGCCCAATTCCAGGGCTGCACCTGGTGCCAGTTAGATCCGGACTGCCTTTTGTGAATTGGCAACTGCCGCTCAAAACTGTTCTACGCTCTCCCACCTCTTTTTTCTCTACAAATTATACTTTTCCTTCATTCAGTTTAAGTTTCCTAATCTTTTCCCACTTCTTTTCTATCTGTTGCTCTTTGAAATAAGAATTTTATTCACACTTTGCAGAACTAAAACCCAGTCCATAGGTTCACAGGTACATTTGTGGTGGGGAGAGGGCCTTCTCTGTCGCTGCTCCCAGACTTTGGAACTCCCTTCCACAGGAGGCCAGGCTGGCCCCATCTTTGCTCTCCTTCCACAAGCAAAGATTTTCCACCCTCCCTTTGTTGTGTATTATTTGTTTGGAATTGTGTAGTTTTAACTGTTTGTGTTGCTTTGTTTGTTAACCACCCAGAGTTCCCTTTGGGAAAATTGGTGCAGTATATAAAATTAAAAATAAATAAATAAAAATAAAGACCCTTTTCTTTAGGAAGGCTTTCCCTTAATGACTAGGGGCTTAAGTGGGGTTCCTAAATGGATAGTTGTGCCTTATTGGTTTGAGTGTGCTTTGATGTGGCTCCTGTTTACGATCCTTTAGTGTGGTATTTGTTTGATTCTTTTCAGTACAGTGGTACCCCACCTTAAGAGTAGCTCGACTTAAGAGCAATTTAACTTAAGAGCAGAAAACTGTTGGCATTTTAACTGCCACCTTACAAATTTTAGACATGGTCTGCTCAACTTACAAGTATTTTTTTTCAGTTTTTCATTTTTTAACTTATTTTTTCATTTTTTTAGATAGGTACCCCAGCTTAAGAGTAGCTCGACTTAACAGCATGCATTCGGAATGGATTAAATTCGTAAATTGAGGTTGTTGTTGTTGTTGTGTCATACAGTCATGACCGACTCTTTGTGATCCCACGTCCACAGAGTTTTCTTGGCAGGAATACTGGAGTGGTTTGCCAGTTCCTACTCCAGGCGCCTATAGCACCTGGTATTCCCTGGTGGTCACCCATCCAAGTACTAGCCTGGGCCGACCCTGCTTAGCTTCCGAGATAAGATGAGATTGGATCTGCTCAGGGCATCTACAATATTTAAAGCTAAAAACAATAAGTATAAAAATACAGTGGTAAATTGAGGTACCACTGTATTTTTATACTTATTGTTTTTAGCTTTTTAGGATTAAATATTGTATTTTAACGATATAAGCAGCCCTTGGGTCTTTTTAAGGTGAAAGGTGGGGTAAAAACAAACAAACAAACAAACAAACATTTGTGCCATAAATTCAAGTATGTATTTGTTTTTTGGGGGATCTAGTACACAGGACGTCAGAACTAGAGGTGTGTTCATCCAATAGGGGGTACAGGTGGTCTGTATACTGTCCTATGTGTGTTATGTTTTGGCCACACTTTCGATATATGGTGGGAAAACAGTGTGCACCTCTCCACTGGAGTAATAGATCATCTGCTTGTGGTGTATCAAATCCAGTAAAACCAGATTAATCTTGCAGAATAGATTACATGTTTTAAAATCTGAAATTTTGTTTTGTTCTACATTCAACTGATTGAACCTCTCCCCCCCCATTAAGTTCTTTTCTAGTCTGTGGATTGAAAACTGGTCAGTTTGATATCTCTGTGATTTAAATCTTAAGATCTTTCAATTCCTCAGTGATGGAATTTGTAACAGATTAAGACTGAAGAGATTTGCATTCAGACTCCTGCTTGACATGGACACTCAGGTGGATGGGTTGGAATGAAAGATGGGCACGAAACAAAAATATAACGTTTTTGTTCTGTTTCTTTAGTAGTTTAGTTTAGTATCATTAGCAATGAATTTTTAAAGTAGTTTCGGAATGAAATGAAACAAAATGAAGCTACTAAAGAAATGAAATGAAATGATCTCTATTTTTGAGTTCATAAAAATATACTCAAAATTAATGGTTGCAGGCATATACCAGCACGGAAATCGCAGGGGAGCTTTCTCAAGCTCTTTCCTGTAAGCCCCCCAAATTTGGAGAGGTTTGGAGTTCAGGGGACTGAGTTATTCATATGCAAAGAGAGTCCCCCTAGCTAATTGCAGTAGTGTGTATGGCACACGCTGGCAATATAGGCGTTAACTTAAGCAGCTTGTCCATGATATTGCTGGCACATGCCATACACACTTTTGCAATTAGCTATGGGGACCCTCTTTGGAGCTTAATAACACAGCCCCCTGAACCCCAAACATCTCCAAATTTGGGGGGCTTATAGTGAAGGGTTTGAGGAAGCTCCACTGTGATTTTCATGCTGAAACATGGCTATGATCTATGTTTTTGAGTACATAATGTTTTGTTATGTTTATGTACTCGAAAATAAAGATTGCAGCCATGTTGTTGTTGTTGTTCTGTCGTTCAGTCATGTCCGACTCTTCGTGACCCCATGGACCAGAGCTCGCCAGGCCTTCCTATCTTCTACTGCCTCCTGGAGTTTGGTCAAGTCCATATTGGTTGCATCGATGACACCATCCAACCATCTCATTCTCGGCCGTCCTCTTTTCCTTTTGCCTTCAATCTTTCCCAGCATCAGGGACGTTTCCAAGGAGTCCTCTCTCCCCATGAGGTGGCCAAAGTACTGGAGCCTCAGCTTCAAAATCTGTCCTTCCAGTGAACATTCGGGGTATCAGCCAAAAATCAGCATGGAAATGGCAGGGTAGCTTCCTAAAGCTCTTCACTGAAATCACCCAAAATTTGGAGAGTTTGGGGGCTCAGACGGCTGTTATTAAACTCCAAAGGGGATCTCCCAGGAGAAAATAATTTCTAATTGACTCGAGAAGCCATGAATCGTTCACCCACTGGGGGAGGGGCCCTATTATCGGTTTCTGATAATTGCTTTGTTATGTAATAAAGTAATTTTTTACATAAGGAAATGACAAGACAATGTTTCATTTTTTTTTGTGCTCATCGCTAGTCGGAACTGATAAAAAAAACCACTTCCTAAATATCTCATTTACCTTGAAACCCTCAAAGTGGTCCCTATAAGTACTCATTCAGATGGGGATTTGCCTGGCTGTTTGTATTGACACACAACAGGAGAGCCAGTTTATCCCCTTGACACCCCAACCCCTGCCTTTTTGAACATTTGTCAGGGAGATCTACTTTTTTGCTGTGGGCCTGTGTGGTCCAGTTTAGTCTGTTCCGAACGCATGCAGTCACAGGGAACAGAATAAAACTGAGCCTTGCAGTTGCCAAGTCTCATTCTGGGTTGAATTTCTGGTATTATGAATAATGCTGCTCTAGCATATTGGCAAACCAAACACTTCCCCTCCTCCTTTTAAAAAAAAAATCTGCTGGACATTGCTAATGTGCTGAATCACTTACAGTAAACTAATATTTCCCCTTAGCCTTTGTGGGATGGGCTGATTAAAGCTCCAGCTATCCGCAGTACACAAGGCAAAGAAAACATGTTTTAATTTCATGTGATTCAGTACATCAGCAATGGTCTAGCACAGGTAAAAATTATAGCTTCAATTTCTCTGCCCCTCCACAGAGGAGAAGTGTTCAATTCATAGTGGAAGGAAGCAGAGGGTTGCTTGAGGTCTATATGCTATTTGCATGCAACCCTACTTAGATTGCTCCAGCCCATACCAAAAGGGCTAGTGTCACACACACACACACACACACACACACACACACACACACACACACACACACACACACACACACACACACACACACACACGCACATGCGTGTGAATGCATGGACAGACGAACTTCATATAGGTTTCAAGTTGCACTTAAACTATTGGGACATGAAAAATATGTATTGATTCCTGATTTATGAAGGTATAGGATCTTGAGTTTCTTCTGAATTATCTGTAAATGTATATGATTATGAAGCCAAAGATTGGATGGGTTTACTGATTTGGACGACAATTCCCAGAATCTACCATGGGGTACTGAAAGCGGCTGAATTGGGCAGTGATTTCTGGGAGATGCATTCCCCTGTAAAAAAAAAGCCTTCTTTTTCTTAGCATTTGTCCCACTTGGTGGTGGGGTCCGCCATTTCTGTTCTGTCCTTCTAGTTGGCGTGGTCATGGGCTAGGTCTGGGTGAACCCGAGACAACTTCATGTCACTGTCAAGGGTGTTTATCCACCGCTGTTTTGGATGTCCCCCCCCCCCAAAGGGTGACTTTTCAAAACTGGGTGAAGCACCAGGTGTTTGTGTTTGGTGTTCTTTTACATTGTAAGCACAGTATTTGCAATTGAAAATGCTTGTTTGGTATGTTACAGTGAGCTGCCTGGATAGCTAAGGGAGTATGGGATCTGGCTGCAAAGCCAGAGCTTGGGAGCTTGATTCTCCACTGTGCTTCGTAAAAGAAGAGCCAGTCTGTGTAGCGTTGAACAAGCTGCACAGTCCCAGGGCAACACCCCACCCCTGGCAAAAAAAGAAGGGAATGCCAAGCCATTTCTGTGTGTTGTTTACCTGGGAAACTCTGGAAAGGGTTGCTATATGGGTTGTTATTTTTATTTTTTAATTTTGTTTGATCAGATTGAATTATGTTTAATTGGTTAGTTTTATTTTTTGCCTACACATGGTATATTGTTTAATTATATTATTTATTGTATTGTCCCTGTCTTAACTTTCGTAAACCACCCAGAGTGACCAGTGGTCAGATGGTGCAGTATAGAAATCAAATCAAAGAACATAAATGAATAAATAAGTCAGAAATGAATAGACAGGACATCATCAGCACCAACATGTAATGAAATCCCATAAAAATATGTTTTAAGTATCAAAAAATTAAGAAAAACAATCTCTCTCTCTCTCTCTCTCTCTCTCTCTCTCTCTCTCTCTCTCTCTCTCTCTCCCCTGTCTATCTCTACAGTGGTACCTTGTATAAAGGAATTAATTAGTTCCAAATAAAATTCTGTTAAGCAAATTTTCCTTTATACAAATTTCCCATAGGAATGCATTGAAAACAGAGTAATCCCTAATTGTGACCATTTTTATGTTGTACGTATTCGCCCCATAGATGATTCCGTTAAGCAAGTTTCCCCTATCTCTGGAATTTTTATGTTGTACAGATTTTATGTTATACAAACCATTTGCTATAGGAGAGTCCACTGTATATCTATATCTATATCTATCTTTCTCTCTCTTTTCCCCCCTCAACCAGCTAAGAAGGTGGAAAAACCCTCAATATAGTCCTACTAAGGTGAAAAAATAAGCCTGTGTATTGGAGGGAACAGGTTGGAAAGACCAAGGGCTTGGAAAACAGCACACTTGTGTCCAGAAAAGGAAATGATTAAAGATGGAGCATGGATAGGGGAGTGTAGTGGGACTGGTGTGCATAGAAGATTCTTGAAAAAAGAAGAAGAGAAACATAACCAGAGGCCTTTATTTTTGAAGGTCAATGTGTTTGTGAAAATACTGGGAGCTGCAATCAGAGGACGGCAGACTTTTGACCTTGGCGCCCTCCAAGAGCAGTAAATGCACTTTCTGAGCGCCTCTGTCCCCTTTCTTTCCAATTCCCCCTAATCCCAGGTCCCCTCTCCCATTTGAAGGCTATTTGCAGCTATGGCCCACAATCGTGAGGCAATAGTACCATTATAAGCTTCTCTAACAAAAGGCTGCTGTGATCATTTTCTAGCAACTTGAAGACTGACAAGATCTCCTCCTGTTGCTCGGGCACATTTTCTCACTCCTTCCTGGTGATTTCTTTTCTTGTTCCAGAGAAGGAAAGTGCCTTGCGCATGGCAACCTTTTTCACCGTCAAGAGAGACCTCGTCAGGAGGGGGGCAAGAAAAGATAGGCTGAATGAAGAGAACCTGCAAACATTGCACTTAAAAAAGCATCCCCCGCAGAGCACTGGGAGTGGGAGAAGAAGCATCTGCAAGCTCCTTTTGGACTCACGGTAAAGCTGTGTCAAGGTTTCTCGGGAATAGGGATTCAATTAGAAAGCGCTGCGATGGGCTTTCAGGCGCTATTGCGTGGTTGTGGAAAACACGGAGCTATCAGGCAAACGCCGTTGCAGAAACAAAGTGTTTATTTGCATTTTCCAAGGCTGTTTTTGCTGTAAATGAGAGCCACAATTGTAACTTGCTGTATCTTTAGTCACAGGCGGTTACTTCACGTCCTACCTCGTTCCGCGATTGTTCGTTCCGTGACAGTGTTGTTCGCGGTCACATGGTTTTGTCCCTGTTCAGTCCTTGTTTCCATTTACCCTTGGGCATGATTACTTGTATCGTGACAACGGTTACCTCATGTCCTTGTTCTGTGACAAATTCTGAATTTGTCTTGCTTTCTTAACCCCTTTTTTAATATTGTAAATAAAACTTTTTTGATATTTCCATTTACTCATCATCCAGGATTTACCTGTCAATGCTACAGAATTTTCAGCACTTTCTTTAATAAACCTTTGCACTGCATTATGTTTCCCATAAGCAAATTAATGTTGAATGCCACTTCAGCTGCTGACCACTAGGTGGACCCTGGTTGTTGTGTGACAGGCCGTTACTTCACATCCCTTGTCTTGGAACAGGAACCGGGAACAAAGCGTAACAAGAGAATTCCCTAGCCCAGGGGCAGGTACGGCTTGTCACGCTCTGTGCCTGGTTCTGGGGGCATGCTCGAGACAAGTTTCTGCTGTCATGCTATGGACGTGAAGTAAGATTTTTTTTCGTACCAGTCGCAAGCGGGACAGGAATGAGGGATGAAAGGGACGTGAAGTAACTGCCACAGATGACCTGCACGATGGTTAATTTGGACTGATGAAGGATTATGAAAAGTGTTACACTGATGTCCATTTCCCCTCCTCTCCATTTTGTGCCCTGTCTTTTCTTGCATTTTGGAACCTCCAAACATTGTGAAATTTCGGTGCGGACCAACAGGTGCTTAAAAGGTCCTTATCCTTCAGTGCAATCTATTTTAACTCTTAGTGCCAGTCCTTGAAGGTGGAACAAAAGCCATTTTGCATCTCGAAACATCCCAACGTACCTGTCAAGTTTTGAATTTGAAAACAAGGGAAACTATTTGACACCTGCCACGAGGTGGAGGAGGAGGTGGAGGAGGGGGGCATCCAGCCATCCAGCCAATGTCCCTCTGGCATGAGGGGAAGCCCCGGGCACTCCAGCCTTAGAAGCAGGTGGGGGGGAGGAGAGATGGCAAAAAGCTGGGAAGGCCGATTCCGCAGCTGGCTCATCTGGTGCCTGGACCTCTGAGCAGCGGGGCAGGCAATGGGTGGGTAGGTAGGGGATTGCTGCAGCCCTCCCGTTTGCTACTGCCGAACCAGCTCAACCCCTCTTCCCCAGCCTTGGACCCCCCCCTTCTGTTTGCTGTGGACTCTGGCCCGGGCTGGCAGATGGACAAGGTGTGCATCCGGCACACCCATGTGGGTGGTAGGTGGGTGGGGAGCAGGGACTGCACCGTGGCCCTCCCGCTTTGAACTGCCCCACTTGGGTGAAGGGGAAGCAGCGCTCAGCTGGCACGACACTTGCTTGCTCACTATCAGAGTGGGGGTGGGTCAAAGGGAACACGGGATGTTTCTAGGAAAATAAATGATCCGGGAAGACAGCGGGGAAAAGGGTGAAAAACAGAAAACTTGACAGGTATGCATCCCCAAAGACTGCATGCCCTAGCCCTGTGCCAGAAAGGTACGGGTCAGCTCTTAAAGATGAAGGTTGAATCATGTTGAATAGAAACACAAGTAGACAAGATCTTCTTTTTTTGAGTCACACAGCAGTATATGCTGGTGTGGAAAGGGTCCTGGTCTTGTCTCATTTTATGTGGCTTTACATATGACTGGGTTGCATGTCGTAGAGGTGATTATACTTACTAGAGAAGTTGTGGGGATTTATGCAAAGCTCTTCCACCAGGCCAGCCCCTCACTGTGTGACAAGGTCCTTCTTCTCTGGCGGCACTCCAGTCTAGCTGGGTGCTCAGGCTACTTTTTCCCACTTCCCCCAGTAGCTGGAGTAGATGAGGAGGCTTCATATATATAAAAACGATCACCATAAAAATGCTCTCAAGACCAGTCACAAACAATATATCATTATATCGTTCATAAAAAGTGCTCAGTAACCAGTCACTAGTTTTTTTTAAAAATCCCAGGCATAACATCTGACATGGTTGAGTCCACCTTTTGCTGAGAGCAGATCAGTTTTGTTATTGGCCCAAGGGAAAATATTCCACAGTTTGAGGTCCACCACCAAGAAACCCCTGTCCAGAAGTCAGAATTTTATGGATGTGATTATGTGCCGTCAACTCACTTCTGACTAACGAATGGTAACTCAAACAGGAGGTTCAAGGCATGTGAGATGTTAAAATAAAGCTTCACTATTGCCACCAACCACTGACCAAGAGATGGCCAAGCACAGATATCAACCTAAGGCGATTATTTCACGTCCCTTTTGTCTCTGTTAGTGTTGCGCTTAGGAGCAGTACAAAAAAAATGTTACTTCACATCCATTGCACAACTACTGAAATTTGTCTCGACCATGACCCCGGAACAAGTGCTAAGTGCGACAGTACTGTACCTGGTGCTGGAGTAGGGTTTTCCCTTGTCACTCTTTGGGCCTTTATACACGACCCCTAAGCTCCGCAGGAAATGGCTGCAAGGTCCGGACCTTACAAGTGTTTTCCCACCAGCTCTGGACTTTGCAGACAATTAAGTGCGACCCCGCCCACCTAAGCGCGGCCCAGCTGCACTTTCTTGTACCTGCTTGAGGTGGGTGAAAATCCCCAGGTCCGGATTTAATCTGGTCAGTGCGGGGCTCTCCTGGCTTCTGCTTGAGTTTTTTTTGCCTCCTGCCCCTTTAAGAGAAGAGGTGGGAGGAAAAAAAGCAAGCAGAAGAGAAACGGAAGAGAAACGGAAGAGAAACGGAGCTCCGGTAAGCTCCTCCAGGTGAGCTGCATTTCCCCCCCTCTTTCTCTGGTGGGGAGGAAGGAAGAGCAACGAACCCCTAAGATCTTTGGTCTGAATTTAAGGGACCAGCGGATCTTAGGGGTCGTGTGAAAAGGCCCTTTGTTCTCGCTTTCTGTTCTGAGACAAAACACTGTGTAGTAATGACTGGCATACAACAAAACATTTGTCTCTCTCAGAAAACTGTGTCCAGGTTTTTTTTAATTTTTACTTTTTTAATTTTTAATTTTTACTTTTCAGAAGCGAAATATCAAAAAAGATTTTTTAAGCCCCCCCCCCAAAGGAAAAAGGAAGCTAGGCAAATTCAGTGTTTCTCACGGTACAAGACCGTGAGGTAACACTTCTCACGAGACAAGTTATCACAACCATGGGAACACTGAAACAGGAACAAAACCACGAGATCGCGATCAATGCTATCATGGTACAAAACTAGTCATGGAACAAAGAAGGATGTGAAGTAACCGCCTAAGTCTCCTGAATTCTAGTCTGAAATGCTATCTGCTCAGCATAGAAATATGCTTGAAGGTACATAAATAATTTGAGAGACGTGCCTATTCTGAGAGAAAGTAAATATTAATTCATTTGTTTGCTTGCTTGCTTATTTTTAATTGCAGATTGAGGAGGGGAGGATATTCCAAGGTCCAAACATATGAGAGTGTGCAAACATATGAGACAGTGACTCAGTCTGAAAAATAGACTGGTTCACCTCTCCCAATGCATGTCTGACTAGATTGCCTGGCCTCCCACCCTTGTTTATGTCTGCCCATCCATTTTAGTTCCTTAGATTCATAGTGTTGCTGGAAAGCCAGTCTCCACCAGACTTGCCTGGGTTTTCCCCCACCCCTCCTTCACCATGTCATTCGTGAGGTAGATAAGGCATATGGCAAATCCCAGCTTTAAATATTGCACCGTGTCTGCTGGATGGGAAATTGTAAGGAGCAGCATTTTAAAAACAATGCGGTACATACGATCCCCAAAGGTTTTCAAAAACAATATAAAAAGCAGCGAGGGCTTGCCGTCGGGGCTCCTTTATTCAAAAAAAGGTGTAGTCCTGTCATGTCCACTTAGAACTTCAGTCATGTTATTTTTACACCTTCGCGAGAAAGGCCTCATAACAAACCTGTCTCTGCTTCCCACCTCTCACATCTGGAGAGATGATAAGCTTTCAGCTGGATCTTTAAAATCTCTTTAATATGCTGTACCTGGCATGCTTTTTTTAAAAAAATCCATAAAAGACATTGTGGGCTTAAAACACATACACAATAATATTAGTGCTGTAACAACAACCCTTATAGACCACCTGGTGGAAACATTAAACATTAAAAATGACAGTTGAAGAAACACATGTCCCTGTTCTAAATCCTTCCCTGTCAGGCACACCCCAAAGAAATCCTTCCATGTTGTTCTGGAATGGCTGGGGACTCCCGTTGAATGACAGAGGCGGTGTAATGGGGGGTGCCTTTAAGGGGGAATAGCAACACATGTTTCTGTCTAAACCACCGGATTTAGGCCCAGTGGATGGACCAAAGATGACATGACAGTGGCAGTAGGCATTGGAGTTCCATTCTAACTGTGCATTTTGCAACTTCTTTCTGATACATTAAAAAAAGATGAGGCCAAGTTCCCCATTGTTGCTATAGGGTGACACCTTGTTTCCAGTTTTATAATAACCCTATGAAACAATGACCGCCAAAAGGACTACAGTGGACCCTCATATAACAAATGGTTTGTATAACATAAAATCTGTACAACATAAAAAATTCTGGAGCTAGGGGAAATTTGCTTAACAGAATTGCCTATGGGGTGAATCTGTACAATATAAAAATAGTTGTGATTAGGGATTACTCCGTTTTCAATGCATTCCTATGGGAAATTTGTATAAAGGATAATTTGCTTAACAGAATTTCAATTGGAACGGATTAATTCCTTTATACAAGGTACCACTGTATCTTTAACAGCTTGCTCAGTTGTCTGTGCAGATTCTCAGTCATCCAGGTGAGGTTATCCGAAAGTTGGGTCATGGCAACTGGACTTATTTTCTTGTGAGACTGAAAATGTTTCACTGCTCATCCAAGCAGCTTTGCCAGTCTGAGAAATGTTGGTAGTGAGGCCTTGCTTTCACACTACCCTAGTCTGAATAGGCTTGTTAGGTGGACAGGCCATTGTCCACCTAATGAGACTACTGAGGCCACTGTCTACCTAACAAGCCTGTTGAGACCAGGATGGTGTGAAAGCAAGGTGAACTATAAATTGGAGGCCTTGCTACCATAACTCAACTTTCAAATAGTGTCGTATACTCAGCTTGTTTTTCCAAATGAAAAGCCATGGGTTCCGTTGTTGGATCTTCCTCTTTTCCCACCAGCTTCAACTTTTGCTGGTGTTATTGCCTTTGCCAATGAGTTTTCGTTTTTCATCCGGTGTCAAAGCGTACAGTGGACCCTTGTATAGCAAAACGGTTTGTATAACATAAAATCTGTACAACATAAACATAAAAAATTCCGGAGATAGGGGAAATTTGTTTAACAGAATCATTTATGGGGCGAATCCGTACAACATAAAAATGGTTGTGATTAGGGATTACTCTGTTTGAGAGTAAGGTAAAAGGACTGAAGCATCCACAGACAATGGTAGTATAGGAGAGAACACTCTCAGGATGCTGAATGAAAGTTTATTAAAAGTTTATTAAAAGAGCCCAACGCGTTTCGGCCCAAATGGCCTTCTTCAGGGACTTTTTCACTGTGCTCAAAGAAACTCTGGAAGAAACTCTGGAAACAGTTTAATGACTGAGAAGCAAGACATTAAACTGTTTCCAGAGTTTCTTTGAGCACAGTGAAAAAGTCCCTGAAGAAGGCCATTTGGGCCGAAACGCGTTGGGCTCTTTTAATAATCTGTTTGAGAGTAATCCAACAAAAATAATATTCAGAATGTCCCTGTTGGACTGGATGAGGGTTAATAAATTGAAACTCAATCCAGACAAGACGGAAGTGCTGTTAATGGGTGCTTTGCCGGACAGGTTAGAGGGCCATCTTCCTGTCTTGGATGGGGTAGCACTCCCCCTAAGGGACAGGGTCCACAGCTTGGGGGTGCTCCTGGACCCCGGTCTAACTCTGGAAGCCCAGGTGGACTCAGTGGCCAGGGGTGCCTTCCTTCAGCTGCGGAAAATATACCAGCTCCGGCCCTACCTAGACGAGCAGAGCCTATGACAGTTACACATGCACTGGTAACACCCCGTATTGATTACTGCAATGTGCTTTACGTGGGGCTGCCTTTGAAGATGGTCCGGCGATTGCAGCTGGTTCAGAATCGTGCGGCGCGGCTGGTAAGTGGTGGAGCCGCCAGGGATCACATCACGCCGGTTCTGTGTAACCTGCATTGGTTACCAGTTGCTGCCCGAACCCAATTCAAAGTGCTTGTTTTGACATATAAAGCCCTAAATGACTTAGGACCTAGATACCTGAAGGACCGCCTCCTTCCATTCGAACCTACCCGGCAATTAAGATCGAGCCAGGGGGCCCTTTTGAAAGAGCCATCCCTCAAGGAGGTGAGAGGGATGGCTTGTAGACAAAGGGCCTTCTCGGCAGCTGCTCCCAAGCTATGGAATGCCCTCCCGATTGAGATCTGCCTGGTGCCGACACTGATTACATTTTGGCGCCAGGTAAAAACCTTCCTGTTCCAGAAGGTTTTTAATTGATGCAATATAGATTGTGGGTCCACTGATGACAAATTTAGGATAATGATTTTAGTATAAGGTTTTTATTACTTCTTGATGATTTATTGATATTTTATTTCTAACTATTTTAAATTATTTTAATTTTTTGATTGTAAGCCGCCCAGAGACCTTTGGGTAGTGGGCGGCATATAAGTTGAATAAATAAAATAAATAAATAAAATAAATAAATAGAATATATTGGACCCCACAACAACTGTTTAGAAAGAAATTGATAAATTCAGACAGATGCTGGAGATGCAATAGTATAAACGCCTCCTTAATACATATGCTTTGGAAATGTCCAGTATATACCTATTGTGGTTGGAAGTTCTTGCCTAAAGTTTTGGGGAAATATCTGTTATTTGAGGATATTCATGTTATCTTAAATTATATCCCCACTGTATGGGGTTTAACTAAGGGTCAACGAAACTGGATTTTGAGAGTCCTCATGGTGGCAAAAAGGCTTATATTAAAGGCCTGGAAGGATAACCATCCTCCACCCTTCACACAATGGTCAGAAGATCTGTGACTAGACATGGGCACGACTTGGCGAAATTCTCGTTTCCATTTCCGTTTCCGTTACGTAATGGAAACGGTAACGACAATTACTCCGCCAGAACTCGAACTCGAACCGACTAAAGAAAAATTGGGTCTGATTTGTCGTTGTCATTCCTGGCATCGCAGCGATCACGCGATGCCAAGCGGCACAGGAAAAAAGTTTTAAAAATTAAAAAAACCCGATTCCTGGCCAAAACTGAGGCGAAAATATGCCTGCCTGAGGGCACCTACCAGAGGGGTGGTTTCTAGGGGGGGTCCCCGGCCTCCCCCCTCTCCTCTCCTGGGCTGCGCAAAGTGCGCATCCTCGTCGAGTCGCAACTCGCCAAGCGGCGCGGCAGAGAAAAAAAGTTTTAAAAATTAAAAAAAACCGATTCCCGGCCCAAAAAGCAGGCGAAATTATGCCTGCCTGAGGGCACCTACCAGAGGGGTGGTTTCTTGGGGGGGGGGGGGGGTCCCCGGCCTCCCCCCTCTCCTCTCCTGGGCTGCGCAAAGTGCGCATCCTCGTCGAGTCGCAACTCGCCAAGCGGCGCGGCAGAGAAAAAAAGTTTTAAAAATAAAAAAACCCGATTCCCGGCCAAAAATGAGGCGAAAATATGCCTGCCTGAGGGCACCTACCAGAGGGGTGGTTTCTGGGGGGGGGTCCCTGGCCTCCCCCCCTCCTCTCCTGGGCTGCGCAAAGTGCGCATCCTCATCGAGTCCCAACTCGCCAAGCGCCGCGGCACAGAAAAAAAGTTTTAAAAATTAAAAACAAAACCCGATTCCCGGCCAAAAAAGCAGGCGAAAATATGCCTGCCTCAGTGAGGGCACCTACCAGAAGGGTGGTTTCTGGGGGGGGGGGTCCCCCGGCTCCCCCCCTCTCCTCTCCTGGGCTGCGCATCCTCGTCGCCTTGCCAACTCGCGCCATGCCATGCGGTGCGGGCGGGGGATCCAAAATGGGGTGACCGCAATATTTATTTTGAAATCGCGTGGTCCAAAAACACACCAAAGCACCACAGAAACATGCGAAAATAGCTATTTTAAAACTGCCTGAATTTTTACAGTAGCAGCAGTGGGTTTTTTTTTTTGCAACAAAACGTCTCCATTGATTTTATTTTATTTTATTTTTATTTTTATTTTTTTACACCTGCGCAATGATGGGCTGGCCATGGGAGTGGACCATGCAAATTTTGGAGCCATTCCACCAATTGCATGGCCACTTGGCCAGGTTTTGACCGAGATTTCTGGGATGTGCCAGTTGGGCATAAAAAGCCACTAACCCTAGCCCGAACCCTAACCCGAACCCTAACCCTAACCCATATGCCAGTACACTGTCCTTCTTAGTGGGTCAGAGAGGCACCCAGAGATGCACCCCAGTAACTCACCCTAACCTTACCAGTAACCCTAAGCCTAGCCCTTGCGCTAACCCCTAACCCCAAGCCAGATCTGTGTACTCGCATTGCACTACAGCAAGTACACTTCCCTTTTTAGTGAGTCACAGCGGGCGCCCGTATGGGTCCTCTGTCACTTCGTTCCCCAGCCCAAGTGCAGGCAGTGAGTCACAGAGGCGCCCGAAAGAGAGGTGCCTCTGCCTGCTGTAACTGCAACTTAATGGTATGCATATCCAATTGCCTATGCATGCCATTTAGTAGCGGGCCAGAGGAGGCACCCACCCCAGAGAGGTGCCTCCAGGAGCCCACTTTCCCTTAATGGCGGGCCAGAGGAGGCACCCACCCCAGAGAGGTGCCTCCAGGAGCCCCCCAAACCAGTACTAACGACAGACGAAAAACCGACAAACGAAACGACAAATTTTTGGAAAATTTCGCGAAAAACGGAAACGAGCCGAAACAGGCAGGCTCCGACACATGACAACTCGAAACGTAATTTTTCCTGGTTGTGCCCATCTCTATCTGTGACAACTAGCCTCATTTGAACGAATATAATATAGAAAGCAACTACGAGAGGATATCTATACAGATATATGCAAGCCCTTTATTTATTTATTTATTTATTTATTTATTTATTATATTTATATCCCGGCCATCTTCCCGTAGGAACTCTGGGCGGCTTACAGAGTAGCGACTAAAGCGGCAATGAACAACAGTCCGACAATAAAATAACAACTAAACAAAATTAAAACAAGTGAACAATTCAAAACAGTTTAAAACAGTTTAAAACAGTTTAGTGCGCCAGCATCGCCGGCTGGTACAGAGGCAAGGTACTTAAAGAAGAGTATAGATGGCGGGGAGAGAAAAAAAACAGTTAATTAAAGCTTGCCAAAGGCCTCACGAAAGAGAAGCGTTTTTAAGGCTTTATGGAAGGCCAGCAGGGACTCTGCAGAGCGCACTTCGCTGGGAAGGGTGTTCCAAAGAGAGCGGGCTGCCACCGAGAAGGCCCGGTTACGTGTGAGCGTCTTCCGGGCCTCTCGAGGGGTGGCAACCCGAAGCGAGTGCGCTCGCGACTGCCGAACAGGTCGGGCCGAGGTTGATCGCTGGACGATACGCTCTGACAGGTAGTCCGGGCCCAAGCCATGGAGGGTTTTATAAACTAAAACGAAGACCTTGAATCTAATCCGGGATGCAACGGGCAACCAATGCAGGCGAGCCAGGACTGGGGTGATGTGGTCATAACGACGCACACCCACCACCAGCCTGGCAGCCACATTTTGTACCCACTGCAAACGCTGGAGGAGAGTCAAGGGCAACCCAATGTAGAGGGCGTTGCAGTAGTCCAGCCTCGAGATCACCAGCACTTGGACCGCTGTTCTCAGAGAGTCGCCATCCAGGTACGGGCGGATCTGGGCTATTTGGCGGAAATGGTAATAAGCGGATCTGGTCACAGCCGCCACCTGGGCATCCAGGGTGAGCGCCGGATCCAGAACCACGCCCAGATTCCGTACCCTCTCCGCGAGTTGGAGGGAAACTCCCTCCAAACAGGGGAGGGGGCCTCCGTATCAAGATGGCGAGTTCCCAAAGAACATAACCTCGGTCTTCCCGGGGTTGAGCTTGAGCCTGTTCGCCCTGGTCCATGTCAATACGGCGTCCAGGCACCCATCGAGAGTCTGAACAGCTTCCACTGCAGAGGTGGAATAGGAGAGATAGAGCTGTGTGTCATCAGCGTACTGGTGACAGCAGACTCCAAATCTCCTAATGACCCCAGCCAGCAGCCTTACATAGATGTTGAACAGCATAGGGGACAGCAACGACCCCTGCGGAACCCCACAAGGGAGGATCCACGGGGCCGACAGCTCCCCCCCATGCTGGACATACTGGGGACGGCCCTCCAAGAAGGAATGGAGCCAACTGCGAGCAGTGCCTCCGATTCCCACCTCAGAGAGCCGATCTAGTAGGATACCGTGGTCGACGGTATCGAAGGCCGCTGACAAATCCAGGAGAACCAACGGGGTAGAACAACCGCTGTCAGCCGCCCGGATTAGGTCATCTTGCAGCGCGACCAGAGCTGTTTCGGTCCCCCAGTAGGGCCTGAACCCGGATTGGCACGGATCAAGGCACTGCTGTTCCTCCAGGTATGACTGCAGCTGGACCGCGGCCACCCTCTCGATGACCTTGCCCATGAACGGGACATTGGCAATCGGACGGTAATTCGCCAATTCGTCCGGTGCCAGGCCAGGTTTTTTAAGAATGGCCTGACCACCGTCTACTTCAGACGAGAGGGAAAAAACCCCTCGCTGAAGGAGGTGGAGGCGATGACAGAAGCCCATTCGGCCATGCTCCCGCCGGCAGCTTTTGTCAACCAAGCAGGGCAAGGATCGAAGGGGGTGGATGCGGGACGGCAGTGGGCCATAGCCCTGGAGGCTTCCACAGGGGAAACAGGCCCAAGCTCGTCCATCCGAGGAGAGCGAGGTGGCCCAGCGACTGGGGATGGCGGGGCGGGGCTACTGCAACTGGAATCGAAGCCGGCCCGGATGGCCTCTATTTTAGATCGAAAATGGACTGTGAAATTCTCACTACTGAAATCATTTAATTTATTGACTCATTTAAATATATAAGGCAATTTATAATGGATGTATTATATGATCTTATGATGTATTGAACTTTGCTTTTTGTCTGCTTGTTTTTGTTTCTTTAAATATTTTTCTTTAATGTAATTTATGTTATAATATTATGTTAAATGTTCAAAATGTCAAAAATAAACAGGGATTACTCTGTTTTCAGTGCATTGCTTTGGGAAATTTGTATAAAGTAAAATTTGCTTAACAGAATTTCATTTGGAATAAATTAATTCCTTTATACAAGGTACCACTGTAGAACAGCATCAACCAAATCCAAAAGATCAGTTAATCCCAGAATAGAGAGGGTTGTATTGGATTTGTCTGCAGTATAACTGCTAAAGAGGAGCTACTGTGAAAAAAAGAGCTGATAATTTTAACTATACCACTACAAATATGGTTAAACAGAGGGATTTAAAGGCAGATTTTTGAAGAATTAAACATTCAACACTTGAGCCTAAAGAAGAAGGAATTTCTCAGTTTTAATACACTTATGTTATCTGTCTGTGCAGATTCTCAGTCATCCAGGTGAGGTTATCTGGAAGTTGAGTCATGGCAACTGGACTTCTTTTCTTGTGGGATCAAAACATTTAGCTACTCTTCCAAGCAGCTTAAGTTATCTTAAATCTCAAGTTTTGTTCCTATATAGAAAAAATTGCTAGTTTAATACATTTTTTTTCTCAAAAATGAACTGTTACCTTCATCCCTTCATCATAGGATAGGCTTCTAACTGTATAAACTGCCCTCTGAAAGCTGTTTTTCAGTCCACATTCAGGAACAATTGAGACCTACCAAGTGTTACTTTTACAAGCAACTTATCCATGGTTTTTAGTTGACAACCATAGTGTTGCAGAGTATTACATGAATTCTCTTTCTCCTGCCAATGCTTCAATCAATTATGGAGCCTCTTGCACCATTCCTGCATAGCCCTTAGATTAAAAAAAGCAATTGGGAGACAGTGCTATTATTTCTTGTTGTGTTGCCTGTGTCCCTCACATACTATTGTCTTTAACAGTTATATGGGCCTGTGCATTACACACACATCCCTGGACTTACAAAGCACCCATCTGCCTGATCTCTCTTAGTTGTTCCTATAGTTACTGTATATATTCAAATATAAGCCTAGTTTTTCAGCACTTGCCTCGGTGGCTAAAACTCATTTTAAAGATCACACACTGCCCCCCCCCCAGCTCACAAAGGAGGAGTTGCCAGGCCCTGCTGCGTTTTTCACCCTAGACTTATACTTGAGTCAATAAATTTTCCCAGTTTTGGGGGGTTAAATTAGGGGCCCCGACTTATACTCGGGTCGACTTATACTCGAGTATATACGGTATTACTAGGAAATATGCCAGGCACTGTTTGGGTTAAACATCCAGGAATCTAATCTCAACATAGGACTTTACTATTTTCTCCAACCTTTTAATTAATTTCTTTTGTGGGCATCTTTCTTTCTCACTCACTCTCTCACCTTCTCCTTGATGCTCGTTCAGTTTGTATCAAGTGCACAGATGTATCACAAGAGACCATGGCCAAGACCATCCACATTCTCCTGTGTCTGATCACCATATATGGGTGTGAAAGGTGGACAGTAAAGAGAGCTGACATTTGATCCATTTAAATTATGATGCTGCATTTCCAACAGAAAAAAGATGGGTACTTACATTCATCTTTGGTGGGAATGTGAAATAATTCAAAGGTTTTGGAAATAGATTTTTAGTGAGATAAAAGAAATACTCCAAGCTGATATTGAATGTAAGCCAGAAATAGCATTGTTATCACTACCACTTATTAAAGAATATGCTGTAAAAACAAAAGAATTAATTGCAAACCTTATGACAGCAGCAAGGCTGATTATAGCGAAAAACTAGAAATCAAACCTAGACTTTCGGATTGAAGAGTGGTATAATGAAGTGTAGGATATAGTTTTAAATGATAAATTGTCTTGTAGTTTAAAAGTTCTGCGAGGGGAAATTAAGAAGGGTATTTTATGACATTTGGGGGAAATTTATAGACTATGTATTACTAAAAGGGAAAGGGAAGGAACCAATTTATAATCCAACACATTTCTGGAGAAAAGGACTTTAAGAAGGATGTTAGAAGAAGAGAAGATGAAGAAGAAAAAGAAGTTAAGGAACAACTGGATGGTCCCAGGGGTCTGGGGGTTTGCACAATTACTGTTTGTTTGATTGTTTGTTTGTATTTTTTAATTAAAAATTAAAAAATATTTAAAAATAAAATAAAATATGATGCTGGAGGAGAGCTTTGCAGATACCATATACTCCCAGAAAGATAACCAAGGCCTCTATCACACGACCACTTAAATGTGCCGTTTTATTTTACTGAATTTGCATCTAAAGAGCGTGCCTCCACGGCCAGCTGCATCATCTGAGCACCTCTCTCAACCACGCCCCCTGAAGTGTATCTCAAGTGCATCCTCCTGTACCACCGCTAGGGGTTTGATTAAATTATTTCGCTTGCTGATGCACGTTTTGATGCGAAGCAAAGGTTGTGTGAACTCCAAAAAGCCGCATCTTCCCGTTTCACCCATTTTGCAGCAAACAACTTTTCAAAACAATGCTTTGAGGTGCATTTGACAAATGAGGACAAAAAAATAGGTTCAAAAATGTTACCGTGGGGGCGGTAACTGTACAACTAATGTCAAGTGACCACTCTCGGAGAAAGTGTGCATTGTTTTATCATCCTCATTTAGCGGTTGTGTGATAGAGGTCCTAGTGAGTCAACCAAGCCTTGAAAGGTTGTCATACAGAGGAGGTGCAGGATCTGTTCTCAGTCAATCCAGAGTGCAGGACACACAATAATGGCTGCAAGCTACATGAAGCCATATTACAGGCCTGCACAACAGGTAGAACGCGGGCTACCAGTAGCCCGCAAATGGTTCAAAAGTAGCCCACTGGCCATCAATAAAAAAGTGAGGGGATAAGTTCTCCCCCCTCCCTCCTCCATCCCAAGGACCACCACTGCCCCAGCAAAGTTTGGGGTCTGCCAGCACACTGTCTCAGTTGAGTGGGGCAGTTCAAGCACCATGGTGCAGTCCCCTGCACCCCCCCATGGGCGAGATGATCAGCATGCCACTATCTTGTGACCAGCTGAGTCGCTGGTGTGGAGCAGAGAGAGGAGAGGGGAGGAGACAGTGAGAGGCAGGGTCATGGGCATACCCATCTCCTTTGCACACTGACGTCGCCTCTCTTCTTCCCCACTGGAGAATTCCTTCCTCCCACCCTTCACTCCTCTTCCTCCTCCCACTCCAATGGCTGCCTCACAGAGATTGTGACCCGTCACCACCACCACTCCTCCTACTCCTCTTCTGAGCCATTCCCTCCTCCTTGCACCGCTGTGGCAATGTGATTGCCCTACGGCTGGCTCAGCCCGCCCAAGCTGCATGGCAAACATGGCAGAGGTGAGTGAGAGCCGCGGGCGGAAGCAGCATTGAGGGGGCTGGAACGCAGAAGGGGGAAAAGAGGAGGAGCAGGAGGCCGGAATGGGAGGAGAGTCGAGTAAGGCCCCTGGCGGGTTGGGAGGGAAAGTGCAGCTTTTTTTAAAAAAAGTCTTCAAGCAGCCTAGGCAGACGGTGGTGGCGGATCCGCCACTGCCGCATGCCCGGGCTGCTCGCAAGCATGCACACACCTCCCTTGCACCCGCTGTACATGGTTGTGTGAGTGGCCCCATGGAAGGGGCGATCTGCGCAAGCATGTAGCACCTCCCTTGCACCCACCCACACCAGCTTGAGCAGGTGCAAGGGAAGCGTGTACATGGTCAGCTTTCCCATAGGAATGCACTGAAATCTGTTCCCTCCAGAACGGATTAATTGATTTTCAATGCATTCCCATGGCAACCCGCTGCTCTATTTACATTTTTTATTTATTTATGAGCATCTGCTTGGAATGGATAAAATTTGTAAGTATAAGTTTTAGTGTAGTAGCCGTCAGGCACTTTGGGCTGGAAAAAGTAGACCTCGGCCTGTTCAAAGTAGGACAGCCCTGCCATTAGGTTGAATATCAGGAAAAACCTCTTAACTGCGAGAGTATCACAACAATGGAGCCCATTACCTTGGGAGGTGTTGAGTCCTCCAACGCTGGAGGCATTCAAGAAATATTTAGACAACCATCTGTCACATCTGCTTTGACTTGCATTAATTGCAGGCATGTCCAAACTTCAGCCCTTTGCCACTGGCAATCTAAGCTTAGAATTCTGGGAGTTGTGGTCCAAATCAGGACAGCCAAAGCTTGGACATGCCTGGATTAATGCATTGAGCAGGGGGTTAGACTCGATAGCCAGAAAGGCCCCTTACAATTCCATTATTCAATGAAGGCGAAAAGGATAAAACTAAGATTATCCTGCTTTTGGACACATGAGGAGAAAGCAAGCTTTTCTGGAAAGGACAATTATGTTGGGAAAGGCTTAAGGCAGCAGGAAGAGAGGAAAATCGAATAGAAGATGGATTGACTCCCTAAAGGAACCACAGGTTTGAGAATGAAAGAGCTGAGTGGGGCTGTTGAGGACCAGACATTTTTAAGGTTGCTCAGTCACATGGTCACCATAAGTCAGAGGTGACTTGGGAGCACCTAACAGGAATAACAAGTAATAACAAATGAGTGTGCATGACCTTTGTAGCAATACAGCTATCTATATTTGGAGTCAGCAGGATAACTGTTCATAAAGTTTCCTTTTTACCCAGTAGAATTTCCCCATTTCCTGTAAACATAGTTGAAAATCTCACCTTTCCACTCAAATGCCATTCATTGCCTTTCTAAATGCTGCATTTAGGAGAATATCTCCCTGACTCAAGCGAGTGCAACCCTGTGCAGGCGATAGCACGCCTCTTACTCAGATCAGCAGATTCCTCACTACCGGTACATCATTTCTGGCATGCTTGGATCATGCTGCAACTTGTCTGGACTTGCCTAAACTCTCCTCCTTTTAGGATTTCTGCTGCCTTCCAGGTGATGGCAAGGAGAAGGAAAGTTGTGTCACACCATAACACTTCAGCCGGAGTCTCCAGACTGTTATTTCCCTGTGGGTTCACACAAACGCTGAAAAAGTAGGGGGAACAACACCAAACCCTGAAGTAGCCCCACAGGCAAACAGCCGGGGAGAAAACACAGTGGGGGAAAAATCAACTTGTGTAACTTGGCAGCTGGTGTAGCCAACATCTTTTCTCACCCAGAGAGTTCCCAGAGTGATACACAACAAGGGGGGGGGGTGGTGGTGGAAGTGGTCATCTAGTGTTAAGGCAATTTTTATTTTAAGAAGCAAATCTGAATGCCAATATACTTTAAAAATAAAAACCAAGAACACTCTGAAGGTCAGCATTAAGACCAGTTTTGAAATGGAAGGCCAAATGAGGCAACTTTTAGAAAAGGTAGCTGCATTAGCCTGGGTTAGCATTTCAGGCAACAACAACAACAACAACAACAACAACAACAACAACAACAACAACAACAACAACAACAATGTGGACCACAAAAATATGGCAAATTTTTAAAGGAATTGGAGTGCCTGACCATCATATCTGTTTCCTAAGAAATCTATATGTGGGACAAGCAGCAACAGTCAGAACTGGATATGGAACAACTGATTGGTTTAAAATTGGGAAAGGAACATGACAAAGATGTATACAGTACTGTCACCTTGCCTAATTAACTTATATGCAGAGCACATCACGCAAAAGGCAGGACTGGATGAATCACAAGCCAGAATTAAGATTGCCAGAAGAAATATCAACAACCTCAGATATGAAGATGATACTACTTTAATAGCAGAAAGTGAGGAGGCATTAAAGAACCTCTTAATGAGATGTGTGTGTGGGGGGGAGGAGAGTGACAAAAATGGGCTGAAGGTCAACATAAAAAAACCCCAACTAAGATCATGGCCACTGGTCCCAATACCTCCTGGCAAATAGAAGGGGAAGAAATGGAGGCAACAACATAGTTTATTTTCTTGGGCTCCTTGAACACTACAGATGAGATTAAAAGATGCCTGCTTCTTGGGAGGAAAGCGATGGCTAACATAGGCAGCATCTTAAAGACCAGAGACATCACTTTGCCAACAAAGATCCGGATAGTCAAAGCTATCTTTTTTCTAGTACAGATGTATGGAAGTGAGAGCTGGACTATAAAGAAGTCTGATTGATGCAGAATTGATGCTTTTGAGCTGTGCTGCTGGAGGAGAGTCTTGGGAGCCCCTGGACTGCAAAGACATCAGATCTATCCATCCTGAAAGAAATCAACCCTGGATGTTCACTGGAAGGACAGATTTTGAAGCTGAGGCTCCAGTACTTTGGCCACCTCATGAGGAGAGAGGTTCCCTGCTGTTGGGAAAGATTGAAGGCAAAAGTAATAGGGGACAGCAGAGAATGAGATGGTTGGACGGTGTCATCGATGCAACCAACATAGATTTGACTCCAGGAGACAGTGGAAGACAGGAGGGCCTGGCGTGCTCTGGTCCATGGGATCACGAAGAGCCGGACACGATTTAACGACTGAACAACAACGTCTTCTTTCACTCTTCCTGAGGTACACATTCTAGTCACGTTGAAACAGTTTCAGACAGCTTAAAAAGCAAAATAAGGCACAGATACAAGGCATACAGAAGAATCAACATGGCGTCACTTTGGTACACTTGAATCTGTTAGTTGCCATTAATTCCTGCCCTCAGCAAAACTATCTAGAGTAGAGATGGTTGGTGGTGGTTGCACTTGCAGCTTTGTGTAAGGCTGTCGATATGCCTTCCCTTCCAAGTTCCCCACAGAACTGTGCCCCTCACCTCTGTCCGTCTAGGCCACTTACCAGTTGCCATGGGTGCCAGGGGCCTTCTTCACCAGCGGTGCACCATTCTGACCACATTGGATCCAAGGAAAGATGAATCACTCCTTGGATCACATCATAACAAAAAATCCAGTCTGCTCGTTAACTTCTACGGAGCTGCAGGGATTTCAACTATAGTGTGTTGGCAAAACTCGAGTTTGGTCTGCTGTACCTTGAAGCACCACCTAACATGGTGAATATTCAGGCAGGACCTCCACGGAAACTCTGCAGGGATCTTTTGCCTCACTAAGAACTTGAGGATGAAAGCCACATGGGATGTTCGCCCCTAATTAGCCCATGGCAGCAAAGTTTCAGCAAGTGGTGGGTTAGGTCATTTTATCAGATGAGTGGAAATAAAGCTCAGGTAGGAAGAGTTTTTTAATGAATGCCTCACAGTTGGCTCTCCAGTCAGCTTGGATAATAATAATTGATACAGAGTTCTCATAAAGCCAGACATGTATAAATGAAACCCTTCTTACTCAACAGGCCTGCCTATTCTCAAGGGTAAGGCACAAGTGTGAATAAACCTGGTGTCGACCGAGGCAGGGAAACCAATAAGGTGTATGTACACCACACTGAGAGCTTGTCTTCAGTATCACCTTTCTTGCCATCAGTGACATGGAGATGGTTCACAACTTTAGCTTACCCTTGACACATCGGGTCTGTCACCCCATCTTAGCTCGACTGTAAATTAACAGTTAGTAACACAGTTCATTTGTGTAAGGTTTCTGGAGTTTCTCAGAGAGAATTGGATTGCATTGTTACATTCTCTTTGCTCAACAGGGAGTACCACATCTTTATCTTTTACAAAGTGAGTTATAACTAGGATGCTGCTTCAGAAATCTCCACTAGAGATGGGCACGACTCAGTGAAATTTTTGTTTTTGTTTTCGTTTTTTTCGTTTCGTTTCGCAACGAAAACGGAAACGAAAAATTTTTCAGAAGCAAAACGACAACGGAAACGAAACGAACAAATTTGCCATGTTTTTCGTTTTCGTTAAGGCAGACACATTGCATTGAAAAGAATGCTAACGAAACGGAAATTTTTCGTTTTCGTTTTCGTTTTTTGTGCAAAATGTGCAAAACCCCCCCCAAAAATGAAAACGAACCGAAACGGACCCCTAAACGAAAAACGAAAAACGAAAAATTATTTTTTGAGTCATGCCCATCTCTAATCTCCACATATTTCTAGAGAGGGAAGAGTCATGCATGGTACATTACAGTTGTGTAATGCCAGTCTAGCATTTGAGATATTTGATACTGCCGTTATTTGGAAGGAGTTTTCATTCACTACATCCAACTTTCCAGTCCCATTGGAGAGCGAGGGGTGGCCTTGACTTTGTTAACACCAGCTATCCCAGTAGCAAGACTATAATAAGAGTAGAGCAATTGGGATTTTGCTGCAGCGCACCAAAATGCACTGGGCACTAAAACCTAGAGGTGTGTTTAATGAGGAATGTTAACAAAATGTATAGCAATAGCATAAAAATATAAGAACATAAGAAGAACCATGCTGGATCAGGCCAATGGCCCATCTAGTCCAGATTCCTGTATCTCACAGTGGCCCCACCAAATGCCTCTGGGAGCACATGAGACTAGATCTCTGTCCCCTGATACCACTCCCCTGCATCTGGCCCTCGTAGTACCCAAGTTTTAAGCCTGGCGATTACACATCTCCATCAACCTATGATGGACTTTTATTCCAGGAATCTGTCCAGTCGTCCCCCCCCCCCCCCCGCTTTTTTTGAAAGCAGAAGCATTCTTTTTTGGGGGGGGGAGGGATGGGGGAATAAAATATTCTCTTCCTCCCTTTTGAATGTGAGGTGTTTCACACCCATGTTTCAGGATGGAGTGGGTGGGAGATGGTGCCGTTTGACCCAGCCGCCAAAACAACTAGTTAAAGCTATTTATTTATTTATTTATTTATTTATTTATTTATTTATTTATTTATTTATTTATTTATTTATTTTAGAGTATTTTAAACCCGCCTTTCTCCTTGGAAAAGGACCCAACGTGGCTTACAGTAATGAGGGATAATATGCAGTCCAGTAGAATTAAGACTTCGGGTATTGATAACAGGGAATTGAGGGACATCTTACAGCATTAATAGACAACATTACATTAAAGCTACAAGAAAAGGTGCACTGTTAAAAAGAGAGCAAAATTCCACTTAAAAGTTGAGTGATGGAAACTAACATCGAAAAAATAGTGTCAATGTGAACACATAAGGTTGTAAGTAGTTATATAAACACAAATCACACCTGGCAAAAGTACCCCAGTTATACCAATATGGTGTTTTTTCAAATCATTTCCTAACTTCCTGTGCACACAATACATGGCCAACATCAGTTTATTTCCCCTACCAGCTGATTATTTATGGTTTATTTTGTCATCATCAAAAGGGATGTTTTAAATTGTACCAGTGATGTATCACTTCATCCCTTACAGGTTTACCATGCATGCGTGCTCCTACCAATTCATTTCCTTCCTCTTCTCATTTTTAAATACTTCACTACTTCACTACTTTTGTGAAGTATTGTGCTCTTTTGCAAAGGGGTTAGGTTTCTGGGCACTGTCTCCACTTGATGGCTCCTGTGCTAATACCCTTTTAAAAGTTTTTTTTCTTTAACAGGCATATTGGAAAATCAACACTCTTCTGTCTCTTTCTGAGCAATGCATCCATGTTGCTTCTGCTAGCAGCTGGAATCTAGACGGCCTTCCCTGCTCCCTTTTTAAAAATCCTGTTCGAGCAAAGGATCATGCTCCTTTGCAATAGACAGGTCTATTGCATCACAGATCAAATGTTCATGAACAGGAATCCCCTTCCACCCTATCAGTGTATCAGCTAGGTACGTGTATGATGCAGATCCCTGAAATATTTACCTGTGGAGGAAGTTTGCAATATTTCAGTTTTTTTTTTTAGCTTAGAAAATAAGGGACAATTTGATACAACTGTATAAAATTATGGTTGAAACTTTTTTCTCCTTTTTGGTAGTATTAGAACTTAGTGGAACCATTCAATGAATAAACAATGGGACATTCTAGAGTCTAGAATCTAGACTAAATAAATTTCTACATTGTGCATGGTTAAGCTATAGAATTTGATGCCACAACATATAGTATTGTTTACTCCCCAGGCACAGCAATGCCACAATATATTGTTTGGATTCTGTTTAGCGTTTTCAGGGTTTAAAAGACTGTCATGTATGTTGGTTCACTGTTTGATCTGTTCAATTATAAATGATATCTTTTATTCTTCCTATTACTAATGTCTCAGAGTAAGTTACTGAGACTGTAAGTGCCAGTTGATGAGAAAAATGGGTGGACTGGTCTGGGGAATGTGACGCTATTCTGCTCTGTGGATCCCTGCTGCTGTGTAGCTAGAGGAATTGGCCAGAAACTGAAAACTCTACAACAGTTGGTGGCTGAAACTGAGATAAAAACAGAGAGAAGAAGAAGTGAGGCACTTCCCAAAGTGACCTACAACGTTCATGGCAGAGGCATCATCCCAAACGGAGCCCTTTATGATCTTTGTGATTATGCTATAATAGTCCATGGCAGCCCATGCTGAATGATTTATGCTAGGAAGCAAGCTCCAAAAGTAACATCTTCCAGTTCCACACTTCTGGGGTAATTCTGAGACTATGCCACACACATCTATGTGTAGCAAATGTGGAAAAGAGTGTAGCAAGAGTGGAAAATATTTGCATAAAAGCATGTGCAAGTGAGGCCAGATTCTAAGACCGCGGTCATACCTGCGTTTTCTGCGTAGTTTCCCGTCGGCAAACTACGCAGTAAAACATTGCGTGCTAACCAGGAAGAGAAGCAAATTCTGCTCCCGGCCGACCACGCCCCTCGAACAGCAGTTTCAGCGAAGTTTCCTAAACCACCGCCAGGGGCTGGATTTAGAAACTTCACTTGAAAATGCTTACTTGTTTGCTTCTGTTGCAACGACAGGACACTGAAAATACGCAGTAAATTCAGTTTCTCCCCTTTCTACCCGGCTTAAAAGACGGAGCCTTGGAAACTGGAGCCGGAAAGTAGGACAAAATGCGTAGTACACAGGTTAGGACAGAACCAGAATAGGAAGGTACGACGCAGAGGAGAGGACACCAACTGCTCATTAAAAAACATGTGACTGCTCCCCCCAAAAATACGCAGGAAAGTTAAATACGAAGGAAACCCAGGTACGACCGCGGTCTAAGAGAATAACTGGAGGCTCCTATGTTTGTCTACTCCGAATATAGCCCAGGGAAATGGTTGCAGGGACACAATTCCAATCACCACCATACTTTTCCAGCCTTCAGTGTATCACTTGAGGCAACCATTCGAAGTCCCCTTTTCCAATCGTTAATACGGTGTCAGGATATCAGAGCAACAGAAGGTAGCCTAAACAATTAGGCAGAGATTGGAAGGGGGCCCACCCCATCTCATTTGGCAGTGCTTAAGTGAATCAGCGAATTTTAATAAAGCATATCTGAGCTGACGCATAGACTCATTGAAGACAAAGAGAACCATACATTTAAACCCTGTTTTTCAGTGCAAGATGGCTGTCACCTTTACTCAAGTGGAGCATGCAGTGGCTTGATAGCATAGAACAAACACAATCTCTGATCTCTCATCTGTTTCTTTTGGCAGCCGTAGCGGTTGCTAACAGTTTCCTCATTGGATGGTAACCATAAGTGACAAAAAGGCACCACTGAGAAAAAGAAATATCTGTTCGGTGAATTTCTGGCCTTTTGTTAGGTGCAATCGGAGTCTGATCTTAAATGTCATGTCCTAATTTCATTTGTATTTTTCCTTCTTGAGGCCTTGGTGGAGAACCTTTAAGGCAGTGGTTCCCAACCTTCCTAATGCTGCGACCCTTTAATACAGTTCCTCATGTTGAGGTGACCCCTTGCCCTGCTTGGAAGAGGCCACAAACCCCATTTGGCAGTCCACTGCCACAGGTGCCATAGAGAACTTCCCTCTATATAGGCCTCCTCAGCCAATCGCAGCCTCTGGTGCCATTGACTGACCCCCTCCAACCTGCCAAGCTGTAACTCACTCTTTCCTCCCCCTTATCCTCCAGACCCAAGCCGTTTGTGCCTTTTTCTTCAATGGCTCATGGCAATCCCTATGAAATGGTTGTTCAACCCCCAAAGAGGCCCCGATCCCCAGGTTGGGAACCACTGCTTTAAGGTGTTTGAGACTTCTCCAGTTCCCATCAGCCCACCTAATCTGGCGAGCAGTGGGTTATGGGAAATGAAGTCCAAAATACGCTGATACGTCATAAAATGGAATGTGACCGATTATGGGAACTTGCACATTCATCAACCAAGGCCCAGATATATTTCTCTCAAAAGCCTTTGAAGTCAGCTGTGCTTCTGGTGCCATGTTAGGATTGCTGCTTCTTTTTTCCTGGGAGGTGCTCCATCTTTAATAGATAAGGGGCAGACAGGTACCTGATGGCTTTCCCTGTGGTTGAAACAGTTGTACCTCAAGAATCTGGATAGGCAAACAAAAATTATCCCTTATCCAAAACCATTTTCAAATAAAGTAATACATTGGTTTACGAGCCTAATTCTTTCCGGAAACATGCTTGTAAACCAAAACACTCTTACATCAAAGCAAATTTCCACATAAGAAATAATGGAAACTCAGATGATTTGTTTGAGTGTCCCATGGACCACATACTGTACACACAAAATGCCAAAACTCACAAAATAAGTTGGCTAGAAGCCCACGTACGTACCTGGCTGTGGAATCTGCTCTGCTTGGGACTAACAACTGGATTTTACTCTGTATTTTTAATGTGACAATAATAAAGTGCAATTTGTAGCCCTATACACACTTCACTAGCTGCCCCATGACTAGAAATGGTTTGAAAACAAAAAGAATGTTGAAAACAAATTAAATAAAAATATATAATATAAAGAAAAATAAAACCCTAACCTGTACGTTCCTGGCTGGTGCAAGGGAGACCTCTGCCTCTCTCTTCTCCCTCTGCTGCCAGACAATTCCCCACTAGACATGGGCACGACTTGGCGAAATTGTCGTTTCCATTTTCGGTTATCGTTTCCGTTACGTAACGGAAACGGTAACAATAATTAAGCCGTCAGAACTCGAACTCGAACCGAAAAAAGAAAAATTTGGTCAGGTTTTTCGTTTCTGTTTGTGGCATCGCGGCGATCGCACGATGCGAAGCACAGAAAAAGTTTT
Source organism: Phrynocephalus guinanensis (assembly GCA_037367245.1). Taxonomy (NCBI): domain Eukaryota; kingdom Metazoa; phylum Chordata; class Lepidosauria; order Squamata; family Agamidae; genus Phrynocephalus; species Phrynocephalus guinanensis. The sequence continues at coordinate 129,675,414 of CM074735.1, read as the reverse complement.
AAAAGTTTTTTAACCCCCCCGACTCCCGGCCAAAAAAGCAGGCGAAAATATGCCTGCCTGAGGCTTTGCCACCTACCAGAGGGGTGATTTCTGGGGGGTCCCCGGCCTTCCCCCCCTCTTCTCCTGTCCTGGGCTGCTTGCACCAGGCTGGGGGGGGTCATCCTCGTCGTCTGTCTCGCTGCATGCCATGCAGTGGGGGGGATCCGAAATGGCGACCACAATTTTTCTTTTGAAATCGTGGTCAAAAAACACACCAAATCACGACAGAAACATGTGAAATTTATTTATTTTAAATGCCTGAATTTTTATAGTAGCAGCAGTGGGTTTTTTATAGCAATAAAACGTCGTATTTATTTTATTTTATTTTATTTTATTTTTATTTTTTTAGACCTGCCCATTTGGGCTGGGCATGGGATGGGACCATGCAATTTTTTTGAACCATTCCACCAATTGCATCGCCAGGTTTTTGACTGACACTTCTGGATGTCTCGGAGGGCATAAAAAGCCGAGGCACCTTCCAGAAATCGCAGTCGGGTGTATGGATGTGGTTGAGGGAGGAGGGCTGGCTGCTGGTGCTGGTGTGATCTGATCAAGATTGAGGAGGGAGGCTGGAGGCTTTAGGATTTAAGTTAGGCAGGCAGGGAGGGAATTGAATTTAGAAAATAATTTCTTTGATTCCCTGCAGCTTTGTCTGCTGAAGGGAATAGCAGTTTATTCTTTATTTCTTCTCTGGCAGTTTGAGGATTTTTTTTCTGATATTGGATAAAGGGGGAGGTTCAACTGGGAGTGGGAGGTGTGGATTTATTTTAAAAATATATTATATACTACCATTTATTTTCTATTTTCCCAACTTTAATTTGCTTGCACACACACACATTTGGGGTGCAAGCCAAGAACAGAACCTCTATCCTTCCTAAGTGATATCCTAACTGCCCACTCACCCATCTGCTCGCGCCACCACCCGCCTGCAGCCCGCGCCGCCACCCGCCCACTCGGCTGCCCGTGGCCGCCGCCCACCCATGGCCCCCCGCTACCGCCACCCACCCGCACCTTCCCCTGCCCCCTGCCCCGCCCGCCGCCTAGGGCGCAAAAACACCTAGCGCCGGCCCTGATTGCGGGATGCCCCTATGCTCTGGGAAGTGAAATCGCGCTAAATCGTGGTGGAAACGACAAACGACAAACGAAAATGACAACTTTTTGAAAAATTTCGCGACAAATGGAAACGAGCCGAAACGGACCCGTTCCGACAAACGAAAACTTGAAACGTCATTTTTTCTGGTCGTGCCCATATCTATTCCCCACAATCCAGCAGGGGGAGGGAAGGAGGGAAAGAGAGCCACCACTGGCTCATTTGTGATCATGTGACGTGCTGCAGTGCTTGTATATCAAGACATTGCTTGTTGATAAAGGTAAAATTCAGAAGAAATGTTTTCTTATCTTACAAAATGCTCTTAAACCAAGTTATTCTTAAACCAAAGTATTACTCTAAATGTTTAGTAAGAACGAACCCTTCAGAGATGCACCCATATGAGGCTGACATTGGGCTGGCTAGACTGATGTTCTTATGGCTGTCCCCCGTTGCCTGAGGTGTTGTTAGCTGTCTGAACCTGAGACATATTCTTCACAAAACATTGCCCTGAGCTGTGGATGTTTCTTCTCCATTGATCTAAGAAGTGTCAACACTGGTTGAAAATCTCGTAACGGACAAAGTTCATTTATATCTATGACACAAGTGCATATCTTCAGCATCTAATGGAGGGAATCATCTTGGACATTCATCTTTATCTCATTCCTCTCCAACCAGAGGCTGGACATCATCAGCTACAGTGTTATCATAGGCTTGACGACTTGACCTCAGAGGTCTCTTCCAAAATGATAGTTATATGATTTTGTAAGGGAGTTTTGGATGATTGTCTTTGGCATAAAATGGCACTACTTGCAGATTTCTTCTTGTTTTCCCACTTCCACTCCCATTGGAAATCAGATGTTATCAAGGCTATTTTGACTTTGGGTGCAAGTGCTCCAAACAGTGAGTCTGCCTTGTTGGGTCTTACCATTCCTATTATGGATCCTGTTGTTCAGGAGTAAAGAAGGTGTCTATTTATAAAATACATTTCCTAGCCTGGAAAAGTATTAAGTACCTTCTCTGGTTGTTGTTGTTGTTCAATCATTCAGTCATGTCCAACTCTTTGTGACCTCATGGACCAGAGCTCGCCAAGCCTTCCTATCTTCCACTGCCTCCCGGAGTTTGGTCAAATCCATATTGGTTGCATTGATGACACCGTCCAACCACCTCATTCTCTGGCATCCTCTTTTCCTTTTGTCTTCAGTCTTTCCCAACATCAGGGACTTTTCCAAGGACTCCTCTCTCCTCATGAGGTGGCCAAAGTACTGGAGCCTCAGCTTCAAAATCTGTCCTTCTCTGGTACTCCATGCCTAAACTTCAAAAGTCCCCAGGTACACCTGATTCTGATTCCGAAGCAGCTCTCTTCTCTGATTCTTGAAGGGGGAAAAAGTGTATTCCTTATGAAGAAAAAAAGTCACAATTTGAAAAAAAAACTTTTAATCTGAGCATATAATATACAACCCCTGTGCACAGTAGAAGCTGGTAAGTGATTCTGCAAGGAAAGATAATTCACTCTGTGTTTTTAGTCTGAACGTTACAACGACCATCTGAAGGACGGGGTGGGGTTCAGTACCTAGGAAAGCTCCAGTAAATTTCAGATTTATACCCAAGAGTGTGTTCACTGTCCCCATGAAAACAGAGTCAAGAAGTTTCATGAGGCAGTTTTTTAAAAAATTCCTGTTTAAGATGGGTGTGTCTAGTAAAGCCTGGATGAGATTCCCAGAGTGTGCTAAAAACTTTCAACTACAAAATAAAGGTAGTTATTTATTGTAATACATTTTAATATACACAGGCAGATACACAGGCTTGGGGGAGAAGAGAGATGTGTGCTGGTTGAAATCCATCTGTGCATAAAATAGATATACAATGACATACAGCAAATTATAACATTATAAATCAATCAATTTAATTCATTTTCAAACATACAAGTACACAGACACACATAAAAACTAATAATAAATATATCCACCTTGGCCTGACCCACCAGAACATCTCAGGCCCTAATGCTCAGAATTGCCACTCCTAGGGACGCTCAGAAGACCTCTACTAGGAACCATATGTTTTCAGTTGCTGATCCTACTTGGTGGAACTAGCTCCCTAGTGAAATTAGGGCCATGGAGCCCTTCTCGGCATTTAGAAAAATCATTAAAAATGTGGCTGTTCAAGGCTGCCTTTGGTGACTAGGAGGTGGAATGTTTTTTACTTTTGTTTTGCTTACTCTTACATCTTATTTTGCCATCATCTTATGCCTTTTATGATTTTTTTTTGCTTCTCATTTTATTCTTACAATCTATTTGTTGTTTGTATTACTTGGATTCACTCTATGTGTTTGATTTGCTGTAAACCGCTTAGAGGTCCTCGTGGAAAATCAGCTGGTGTATAAATAAATAAATAAATAAATAAATAAATAAATAAATAAATAAATAAATAAATAAAAGGTGGTAATGTGGCATGATGTCCCTGTCATATGACATCACACCCAGCTCCTCACACACTCACAGTAATAGTATGCATACCTACCCACCCACACTGTAGTATCTCTTACTTTGCGTATCAGCTTGCTGAATTAAAACACTTGGATGTGTGTTGAAGTCGAGTTACACTGATTTGCAGCTAGCACACAGAAACTGCATTTCCCCCAGTGTATTTTGATGGTGTATTTTCAGAACATTCCTTGGTGCCATGAAAACAAAGCCAGAAGCTTACAGAGTTGTGTGTTTTACATTTCTGCTTGAGAGATGCTAGGCTAGTAGTCAGTTCATGGGAAGGCACATTCTCCCCCTCTTCCCTATGATACAAACCTCTCTTATCCTTAATCTTAACAAAGCGTCTTCATTTAGAATCAAGGTGTTGGACTGTATACCTTTTGACCACTAGTGGGTCCCCCCCCTCCGTAGCAAAATTACTCATTCCCTAAATAGACAGGGGCACCTGCCATGCAAGGATCCTTGGCCTGGCTGCAATTTCTAAGAACACGTGCACTCAGTGTTGTAAGAATAAGTGTCTTTCGTTGACTGCAGGGAACGTCCGTGCAGACCACATCGCTGCTCAAAGCCACAACACAGAACAGGAAACAATTCTGAGCCTCGGTTTTATCATCCAAGAGCTAAAAATGACAAATGTTACTGTATATGGTGTTGTTGTTTTTTAAAAAAAATCCTAATTCATTTGCCACTTCAATTTGGAGCCCTGAAAAAGAAAAAAGAAGCGGAGAAAATAGGAAGGAAAAAGAAAAGAGAAGAAGAAGAAAGAGCTCAAACCGGATTTGAGGAGGCAGCAATTATTGGTATGGTTCAGATAGCACAGCGTGAAGAATCAAAACTGAGGAAAGATTTGAGAATATGAAGAAAGAGAGAGCGTAAGCTTTTATATATATATATATTTGATAGACCAAAAAGAGGCCTTGGGAAAAAAAAAACAGGTAAAGAGTAGACATCGGCAGAAGCATGTATTCTTATGTGAGATGTGAGTGACCCATTCTTGGGTAGGATGTTATCTTTATGTGATCCGCAGGATTTCTCCTCTCATCTGTGGCAAGTGGAGAAGAGCAAATTAAAGTCTTAAGGGGGGGGGAATCAATAAAAGGGGGGAAGGAAAGGAGAGAAAAATATGGCGGGAAAAGGGCCTTTCAATAGCTGAATGATGGTTTCCAGTACGATTGAAGGCAAGCTGTATAGCTAAGCTCTTAGCAAAGGCAGGCAGAGAGGGGGAGGGTCCTCTCCAAATCAAAACAACACACAAAGAGGTTCTATCTCGTGTGTTCACGGAAGGAAATATGTCGATCGGCCATCATTGGTCGAAGCCACCTTTGCAAAAAGCAGATATGGAAAATTTCTTCCTCTCTGGGGCAGAGAGCAAATACAACCACCATGCATACGGAACAGGTGTTTTCAAAACTGGTATTCCATAAGTGAGGTTCCCAATTAAGGTGCACAGGTAACGAAACCTGGCCTCAACATCGGCCACAATACTTTGGGGCTTGAATAAAAGCATATAATTTTGGAACTACTCACAGGTACCTGGTACACAGGCTGGGGAAGATGAATGACCCACAAAAGCTTTGTTTATTATTATTATTTTTCTCAGTGGTCACTTAAAGGTATCACCTGCTCCTGCATTTGTATAGGTTTCAAACTGGGCTGTGAAGGAAACTAACAAGAAATAATTTTTATTCATTGTAGATGGGGTGTTGGAAGACAGAGCTTGACAGGTACTGTGGGCTACCAAAAAGACAAATACAATAATACCACGCTTAATGAATGCCAGCATTTTGATCCCGCCTTTCTCCTTGGAAAATGACCCAAGGCGGCTTACAATAATGAGGATCAATATACAGTCCATTACAATTAAGACAGATTCGGTTTGAGAAACAGGGAATTGAGGGGTATCTTACAACGTTAGAAGGCAACATTAAAACCAACAATTGATAACAGTGTCAATGCAATCACACAAGGAGAGATATAAACACAAAGTTATAAGTGGTTATAAGCACAAAGTCTGTATAGCCATGTAGGATAGATTCATATAAAAGACACAACAGGTAGTCCATCATTCAGGGAAAGCTTGCCTGAAGAGAAAGGTCTTTGCCATTTTCCAGGAAGAGCAGAGATGAGGCTGTCCTGGCCTCTAGTGGGAGGGGGTTCCAGAGTCTGGGCGCAGCAGCTGAGAAGACCCTTTCATGTGTTCCCATGAGATGCACCTATGAGGGTGGCGGGATGGAGAGAACAGCCTCTCCTGATGACCTTAGCACCCGAGCCAGTTCATACTGTGAGATTCAGTCTTCTTCCCTCAAATCCTCATTTATTGGCAGCTTTTGTTCTTTTGCCTCTTTGAGACATGCAGTGGTGTAAATATGAGTAGTAGACATGGGCACAACTTGGCGAAATTCTCGTTTCCATTTCCATTTCTCGTTTCCGTTATGGAATGGAAACGGTAACGACAATTACTCTGCCAGAACTCGAACTCGAACTGACTAAAGAAAAATTGGGTCTGATTTTTCGTGTTGTCGTTCCTGGGCATCGCAGTGATCGCGCGATGCCAAGCGGCACAGGAAAAAAGTTTTAAAAATAATTTAAAAAAACCGATTCCCGGCCAAAAAAGCAGGCGAAAATATGCCTGCCTGAGTGAGGGCACCTACCAGAGGGGTGGTTTCTGGGGGGGGGGTCCCCGGCCTCCCTCCCCTCCTCTCCTGGGCTGCGCAAAGTGCGCATCCTCGTCATCGAGTCGCACTCGCCCACGCCAACTCACCAAGCCGCACGGCACAGGAAAAAAGTTAAAAAAAAACCCGATTCCCGGCCAAAAAAGCAGGCGAAAATATGCCTGCCTCAGTGAGGGCACCTACCAGAAGGGTGGTTTCTGGGGGCGGGGGGTCCCCGGCCTCCCCCCCTCTCCTGTCCTGGGCTGCTCTGGTGGGGGGCATCCTCGTCGTCTCGCCAACTCGCTCGCCATGCCATGCGGTGCGGGCGGGGGATCCAAAATGGGGCGACCGCAATATTTATTTTGAAATCGTGGTCCAAAAACACACCAAAGCACCACAGAAACATAAGAAAATAAAATAGCTATTTTAAAACTGCCTGAATTTTTACAGTAGCAGAAGTGGGTTTTTCTTGCAACAAAACGTCTCCATTGATTTTATTTTATTTTATTTTTATTTTTATTTTTTTACACCTGCGCATTAATGATGGATGGGCTGTCCATGGGAGTGGACCATGCAAATTTTTGGAGCCATTCCACCAATTGCATGGCCACTTGGCCAGGTTTTGACCGAGACTTCTGGGATGTGCCAGTCGGGCATAAAAAGCCACTAACCCTAGCCCGAACCCGAACCCGAACCCTAACCCTAACCCATACGCCAGTACACTGTCCTTCTTAGTGGGTCAGAGAGGCACCCAGAGGTGCACCCCAGTAACTCACCCTAACCTTACCAGTAACCCTAATCCTAGCCCTTGCGCTAACCCCTAACCCCAAGCCAGATCTGTGTACTCGCATTGCACTACAGCAAGTACACTTCCCTTCTTAGTGAGTCACAGCGGGCGCCCTTAGGGGTCCCCAGTGACTCACTTCCGTCCTCTGTCACTTCGCTCTCCAGCAGGCAGTGAGGCACCTGAAATAGGTGCCTCTGCCTGCTACTGCTGCGCTGCAAATTAATGGTATGCATATCCAATTGGCTATGCATGCCATTTTGTAGCGGGCTAGCGGCTAGCGGGTGAGGAGAGGAGGCACCCACGAGGTGCCTCCAGGAGCCCGCTTTCCCTTCATGGCGGGCCAGAGGAGGCACCCACCCAGAGGTGCCTGCAGGAGCCTGCCCCCCCAAACCAGTACTAACGACAGACGAAAATCCGACAAACGAAATGACAAATTTTTGAAAAATTTCGCGAAAAACGGAAACGAACCAAAACGGGCTGGCTCCGACACACGACAACTCGAAAACGTCATTTTCCCTGGTCGTGCCCATCTCTAATGAGTAGAAATAAAATTGTGGGATCCCTCCCCTTTGGAAACTTGACTGGCACAGTTTCAGCCCCCAGATAAAACATGCTTTCAGGGTTGAAGAACTCAGACTGTGAAGGTTTCCAAGCAACAGTTTTAATGTTTTAAGGTTTTAGTTTTAGGTGTTTAGGACTACAGTATTTAATTGTAAATTATTTAAAGATGTGTTTTTAAACAGTTTTACATGACCTTGTTGTTGGGACATTGAGGAAAATGTCAATATTTCACATGTAGACAGGCTAAAGGTAGGCAGATTGTGGACACTGATATCAGCTACTAAATAATTAAATAAATGACAAGTGTCTAGTGTGTATATCCAGTGACCAGGGGATATGGATCATGGGCACTGATTGCTTAGTAGCAACAGGGAAAATATATAAAGGTACCATGTGGCAGAATTTCTTCTCTTTGTTCGTTTTTCATTGTTTCGCCAACCTTAATTACGCTGTTGCCTTGCTGAACTGCGTATGTATTCCTGACTGGACATGAACAGCCTTGCTGGAACAGGCCTCAGACAATCCAGTCCAGCATTCTGTCTCACGCAGTGGGTTGCCATTTGCTACAGGGTATTCCCAAGCAGATGTCTTCCTGCTTACGATTCCTTGTAAATGGCATCTTAAACCTATTTATTTATTCATTTAGAATATTTTTATCCCACCTTCCTCCTTGGAAAAGGACCCAAGGTGGTTTACAATAATGAGGAACAATATACAGACCAGAACATTGAAGACATATTCAAGTTAAGAATATTCTTTGTCTAGAAGCAACTTGCAGACTGATCTGTATTTGTATGTGTGTGTTTGCTCTAAACCACCTACGCCTCTGCTGAATATCTTGAAGTCTCCTATGCTAGCTGCGAAAGTCCTATCATACACGGAAAATGGCTAATTATTATCCCTGTTAAGAGAAAAGGATCCTGATTTCTACAGGGCTTCAGAGAGAGGATGTTCTCTCACAAGAGTGAGGAAAGTAACAAGTGGGGACCTTCAAGGCTCAGTCCTGGGTCCGGTGCTCTTCAACATTTTTATTGGCTTGGACAAAGGAGTGGAGGGAATGCTTGCCGAATTTGCAAGTAACGCAAAATTGGGTGGAATAGCTAATACCTGGAAGGACAGAAACCTATCAAATTCAAAATGATCTTGATAGGTTGGAGCACTGGGTTGAAAGCAACAGAATGAAATTTAACAGGGATAAGTGCAAGGTACTACACTTAGGAAAAAGAAACCTAAAGCACATTTACCACTTTATTCTGCTCTGGTCAGACCCCACCTGGAGTACTGTGTCCAGTTCTGTGCGACTCAATTTAAAAACGATGTTGACAACCTTGAGCGAGTACAGAGGAGGGTGACCAGGATGGTTGAAGGTCTGGAGGAAATGTCTTATGAGGAACGGCTTAGGGAATGGGGAATGTTTAGCCTTTCAAAATGAAGGCTGAGGGGGGATATGATAGCTATGTTTAAATATTTGAAAGGATGTCATATTGAAGAGGGAGCAGGTTTGTTTTCCATGGCTTCAGAGACTAGGACTCGGGGCAATGGTTTCAAACTACAGGAAAAGAGATTCCATTTGAACATTAGGAAGAACTTCATGACAGTTAGAGTTGTTCGGCAGTGGAGTATGCTGCCACAGAGGGTGGTGGAGTCTCCTTCTTTGGAGGTTTTAAAGCAGAGGCTGGATGGCCATCTGTCAGAAATATTGTGATGGGGAAATATTGTGGGGTTCCTGCATGGCAGGGGCTTGAACTGGATGGTCCATGAGGTCCCTTCCAACTCTATAATTCTATGATTTTATGAAGATGGGGGACACCTGGCTCAGAAATACTACATGTAGGTAGGATATGGGAATTCTGGTAGATCATAAGCTGAATATGACCGAGAGATTGAAAGAAGTGGGGATGTTTAGCCTAGATTGAAGGGTGATGTGACAGCAGTTTTCAGATATTTGCAGGGCTTTCATACAGAGGAAGGACAGGATCTGTTCTCAATCATCCCAGAATGTAGGACGTGCAACAATGGCTCAAGTTATGAGAACCCAGATTTTGGTTGAACATCAGGAAAAACTTCCTAACTGCTAGAGAAGTATGGCAGTGGAACCAATCACCCCGAGAAGTGATGAGTGCTCCAGCCCTGGAGGCCTTCAAGAGAAACCTGGACAACCACCTGGCAGATATCCCTTGATTTGTATTCCTGCATGGAGCAGGCAGTTGGACTTGATGGCCTTGTAGGACCCTTCCAACACTATTCTGTGAGTCTATGATTCTAACACTCCCTGGAGAAGTGTCCAAAGAGAGGAAATACATCATGAAAAGCAGAGGGTGGAACATAAAAATTGGGCATAATAATTGCACATACTGATTTATATGTATAGGTGCTAACGTTGAAGCATTCTTGTTGTTTACATCATATCTGGCCATGATGGGGAAAGACTGTGACCCAAGTGGCCTGGATGATGGTTTCATCTGTGCTCTTTGCGCTGCCACCTGTTGATGGTGATTTGAAGGCCCTGATCTCCCTTCTTAAGAGGTGCGTGTGCGTGTGTTTACATCAGAGTTGGTCCAAACAGCTCTACAGACACAGCATGCTTCCAAACTGTGCACAATGCACAGCCAATGTACTTTGGAGCAGAGGGAAAAGGGAGAGAGAAGATGCTCTGGTCTCGTACGGCATGGCTGAGGCGAATGAAGGCAAGAGGATTTTGTTTTAAAAACCAGGTCAAAGGATAACCTTTCAGCACAATGAGGACCACATACTTCGGGGTCCTTTTTGCGTGCTGGTCCCCATATCACTTGCTGCGTGCTGGGCCCCATATCACAAAACTAAATCCCAAAGGGAGAAAAATATTTCTCTTTTCATGGTTGTTTGACAATGACTCACAGGTAGCTACAGCCGTTCCCCTTTTTTCCTAATAAGAGAATTTTGCTTCCTGTGTGTTCAGTAGAACCCTCTTGGCAAACCTTTGTAGGTTCCTTTGGTTTCTAGGAGATTGAGGCCTGCTGTTTGTGTGTGCAATGCCAGCCCTTAACTAGCACACCTGTCTCTTCAAACATGGCTGGTTTCTCCTTCTTAATAGCACTTTTCCATTCCCTCTAGCTGTTCTGATTTAACCTCTTGTCTACCAAAATGGCACGTGTGCCAGAGCCCACTCTCAGACTGTGGAAAATCCAGATGGAAGTGGTGGAGTAGAACGGTTAGTTGGATCAAAAATTCTTCATCACCATTTGGAGGACATTCCAAAATTTCTGGGTGGATGGATGGATGGATAGATGGATGGATGGATGGGAGGGCGGGCAGACAGATGGACGGACAGATGGAAGGACGGACGGGTGGATGGATGGAATGAGCTTTTATACCACCCAATTAGTATAAGGTACAACTCTGGGCAGTTAACAATCAAATAGTACAAATAATATAGTGATAATAAAAAATTAAAGTCAAAATAACATAAATTAACAACTCAGTTGGCATCAAGGGCTAAATGAATGGGCAACAATTTGGGTGCCTTCATGAAAGGATGTCCTGAAAAGCAAACAACAAAGGGGTTTGACACTGGTAGCCATCAGGGTGAGGGTGGGAGTATGTGTATGTGAGCTCCTTTCAGAAATTCAAGGCCATTTATAAATTGTGACGTGCAAGTCCTCAGTCATATAACACTCTGTACAGATACACCCACAGGAAGACTCAAGAAAATCCAGAAATTCATATTGACAGTTAGTTGATCAACGGATTTTGTAAAACTTAGCTTTTGTGAAGCTATGGGTCTTAACTGCCAACTCAACTTGGACAATTCACAAAAATATATTGTTTCTAGGAATATCCATGTGCACTGATTGCTAATTTGGATTTTAGCTATAACTCTGGGTGAGATTTCAGGGAATTTTTCCCTCTTGTGCTGAGGCCGAGATCCAATCTTTCAGAACGTTGTACATTGTAGCAAATGTTAATTGTCTAGGATAATACTGTGTCTGACCCTCTCTTTCTAAGAACTACTTGTGTCACCTTCTCTTTCCAGGCCTGGTTTCTTAGAATAGCCACACTGAGAGAGGAAGCGATGCCAGAGGATTGTCAACTAGAAATCAGGAGTTCTTGATTGTGGCCCTGTCTTTTCCATAGTGCTTTTCCACAGGCTGACAACCAAGGCCCATCCCTCCTTACTTTTTAAAAATTTATGAAAGTAGAACTTTTTAAAGAGGCCTTTAAAAACATTCTCCATCTGGACAGGGATTTATTATTATTATTATTTCAGAGCTTAGTTTATGTTACCATAAGATTATATATAGATAGATAGATAGAAGTTGGAAGGTGAAGTTAAGCATAGTCAGACAAGAATCTTGGACTTTAAGAAAGCCAATTTTTGTAAACTTAGGGAATTATTGGCTATGATTCCATGGACCGACACACTGAAAGAGAAGGGAGTCCAAGATGGATGGGAGTTCCTTAAAAACGAGATATTAAAGGCACAATTTAAAACTGTTCCAACAAGAAGAAAATATAGGAGAGGTCTAAAGAAACCGCAATGGTTTACTAAAGAACTTTCAACTCAGCTAACTATAAAGAAAAACAAGTACAAGGAATGGAAAAGTGGGAAATGCACCAAAGAGGAATATAAGCAAACAGCTAATATATGCAGGGGGATGGTAAAAAAAGCTAAAGCACAAAACGAACTTAGACTGGCCAGAGACATTAAAGATAATAAAAAGGGTTTCTTTAGTTATGTCCGCAGCAAAAGGAAAAATAGGGGAATGATAGGCTCTCTGCGTGGCAATAATAACCAGTTACTAACAGGAGACAAGGAAAAGGCAGAACTATTCAACACCTTCTTTGCCTCTGTTTTTCTCCAAAAAGGAAGAAAGAGATCCACTGGGACAAAGACTAGATGAGGTAGGATGGGAATTACAACATAGAATAGGTAGAGAGCTGGTACAGGAGCATCTGGAAACATTAAATGAATTTAAGTCTCCGGGGCCAGATGAATTACACCCAAGGATATTAAAAGAACTGGCGGAAGTAATTTCAGAACCATTGGCAATAATATTTGAGAAGTCCTGGAGAACAGGGGAAGTCCCCATTGACTGGAGGAGGGCTAATGTTGTCCCCATCTTCAAAAAGGGAAAAAAAGAGGACCCAAATAATTACTGCCCAGTCAGCTTGACTTCAATTCCTGGAAAGATCCTAGAGAAGATTATTAAACAGGCAGTCTGCAAATATTTAACAAACAATGCTGTCATTACAAGAAGTCAACATGGGTTTCTTAAAAACAAGTCATGCCAGACTAATTTGATCTCTTTCTTTGATAGAATTACAGGCCTAGTAGATGAGGGAAATGCTGTGGATATTGTTTATCTGGACTTTAGTAAGGCCTTTGATAAGGTTCCCCATGGTATTCTTGCTAAGAAGTTAGTAGAAAGTGGGATAGATAGTGCTACTGTTAGGTGGATTTGTAATTGGTTGACTAATCGCACCCAAAGGGTGACCATAAATGGCCTCTCTTCAGCTTGGAGAGACGTGACCAGTGGGGTGCCCCAGGGTTCTGTTCTGAGTCCAGAGCTGTTCAATATCTTTATTAATGACTTGGAGGAAGGAATAGAGAGTATGCTAATTAAATTTGCAGATGATGCCAAATTGGGAGGGGCTGCAAATTCCCTAGAGGATAGGATGAAAATCCAAAAAGATCTTGACAAACTAGAGTGCTGGGCCAAAGCTAACGAAATAGATTTCAACAGAGGGAAATGTAGGGTACTACATTTAAGTAAAAAAAATGAATTGCACAAATATAAGATGGGGGATACTTGGCTGGAGGATAGTACCTGTGAAAGGGATCTGGGAGTCTTGGTGGACCACAAATTGAACATGAGTCAGCAGTGTGATGTGGCGGCGGCCAGGAAAGCCAATTCGATTCTTGGTTGTATCAACAGAACCATAGTGTCTAGATCAAGGGAAGTGATAGTACCACTCTATTCTGCTCTTGTCAGACCCCACCTGGAGTACTGTGTCCAGTTCTGTGCACCTCAATTTAAAAAGGATGTTGACAACCTCGAGCGGGTGCAGAGGAGGGCTACCAGGATGGTTGAGGGTCTGGAGGAAATGTCTTATGAGGAATGGCTTAGGGAACTGGGAATGTTTAGCTTCTCTAAAAGAAGACTGAGAGGGGATATGATAGCTGTGTTTAAATATTTGAAAGGATGTCATATTGAAGAGGGAACAGGTTTGTTTTCCATGGCTTCAGAGACTAGGACTCGGGGCAATGGTTTCAAACTACAGGAAAAGAGATTCCATTTGAACATTAGGAAGAACTTCATGACAGTTAGACCTATTCGGCAGTGGAATATGCTGCTGCGGAGGGTGGTTTAGTCTCCTTCTTTGGAAGTTTTTAAGCAGAGGCTGGATGGCCATCTGTCAGAAATATTGTGATGGGGGTTCCTGCATGGCAGGGGGTTGGACTAGATGGCCCTTGAGGTCTCTTCCAACTCTATGATTCTATGATTCTAGATAGATAGATAGATAGATAGATAGATAGATAGATAGATAGATAGATAGATAGATAGATAGATAGATATACACACATACATACAGTATGAGCTTTCACCAATGTATTTATTTACAGTGGTACTTTGTATAAAGGAATTAATTTGTTCCAAAGGAAATACTGGTAAGCAAATTTTCATTTGTACACATTTCCCATAGGAATGCATTGAAGACAGATTAATCCTTAATCGCGACCGTTTTTCTGTTGTATGGATTCCCCCCATAGGCGATTCTGTTAAGCGATTTCCCCCTATCTCCGGAATTTTTTTCCTTTAAGCTGATTTTCTGTTAAACAAACTGCTTGTTATATGAGGGCCCATTTGGCCAGATTCAGTGGCCATGTGGCTAGATGGACAGGCTATAAATAAATAAATAAATAGATAAATAAATAAATAAATAAATAAATAAATAAATAAATTTATATGCCACTCATCTGACACCAGGGCCTCTCTCTGTGTTGAATGAACAAATGAATGAACGAACGAACAAATGAACAAACAAAGAGGGAAAATGTTTATTGCATATAGCTTCATGACTACAGTGATAATGGCCAAGAGAACAGGTTGTCAGAATTCATCCTTGGTTCCCTATGAGTCCTGATGGCTCTTCGTGTGTTCCACACACCAAATTGCATGGAGCTCAGAACACTCCATTAGTGGCCGAAAATGGTCAGGGAAATATCCGAAGAGCAGTTCTAGTGAGGATACAGTGAGGTATTGTGGGTAATTAGAGATTAATTACAACCCCATAGTTTGTATCATGGTTCAGGGTCAGCGCAGGGTCAGTGAACATGGCAAACTTAGAGAGCTGTGACTGGATGGATGACGCCAACTCTGAGCAGCCCAGGAAAATGAAGCGTATAGAAACGAGGAGCCAGCAAGGCTGGGGAGGGGAGTCACAGCCAGGATGCTGGCGACAGAGGCGACAGAGACTGCTGGGGCCTCAAGGTGCAGGGCAGAAGGGGGGAAAAGTTAGGCAGCATAGCGAAGAGGCAGCTGTCATCATCCTCATCCTTCTGGAGACCTTGCCCAATTAACCTCTTCCAAGTGCTTGGCGGTACAGCAAATCTGTTTGGTTGTCAGAGCTAGTTTGGTGCTTTCATTCTATATTTCGAAAACAAGGAGCAGCAAAGGAACATGTCTTTGCTGTTGGGGGGGTTATCTGATTCTTTATCATGTCTCATATGCTACCACTTGCCAACCTAAAGTTTGCTCTTGTGAAGAAAAATCTGTCGAGAACTTGGTACATGTTGTGCTTTATTGCCCACTATTTGCAATCCATCGTGAAAGACTTTTGAACTTCATTTTAGAAAAATATCCTGGTAGATCTGACCAAGAAAAGCTCAAAATCCTCCTCTGTGATAGAGATAAATTTGTGACGTTTCAAATGGCAAGGTTCTATTCCTTACTTACAAAAATGAAATCTGCTTTTTCTACTTCTAATAGTCAAATTGATACCTAGGTTTCGGGCCCCTCTTTTATCTAGTTGTATTGTTGCTTTATTGATAGTTTTCTTATTGCACTTTTTTTACTTGATGCTTTTTGCAATGGCTCTCTGCGCCACGCAATAAAATTTAGATGATGATGATGATGATGACGATGATGATGATGATGTCTCATCAACAACCTCACTCCTAAAGTTTGTACCAATGCTTGTCCAGTTACAACAAGCAAACCATAATTCTTAATCACTACTACTACTACTACTACTACTACTACTACTACTACTACTACTACTACAGATGCTATTGTTTTGTAAGCATTTCTTAATACATTGGATAATCTCATCTGATTATCTTGTTTCTTTAATCTGTAGATTAGTGTAATGCATAGGTACCGATTGCCATCTAAGAATGATTGGGGTAAATTAGTTCTAAAACATGTAGCCACCTTATACACAAGCATTATGTCTGTGAAGATTCTCAGTCATCCACGTGAGTTTATCTGGAAGTTGAGTCATGGCTACTGGACTTCTTTTTTGAGAGATAGAAACGTTTCGCTGCTCATCCAAACAGCTTCATCACGCATTATGTGTTTATACATCTCTTGCACTATTTTGTAGATTCTCCACCATGGGTTGGCTGGTGCTGGTATTCTACCAGGAAAAGCAGGCTGGAAAAAAGTATGTGATTTGCAGATGTTAGCAGTAAATATCATTGCTAGCTATGGCTGAAGTTGTGTATATTGCTATATAATTTTATATCTTCATTTTTAAAGATGTATAGTAAATGCAGTTTTTAAAAAAAGACCATCTGCTAAGCATAATGGACTACCATAGAGCTTTCTTATGATTTGCTGATTTAGAAATGTGAAAGCTGAACAGGCATTCTCCCATCAATTAGCTGCAATTAGCCTCAGCACTAGAGTTCATATCAGTTGTGGAATTGGGTGTATGACTTATTAAGTGCAATTAGCTGTGACAAGTTACACAAAACCTTACACAAACTTGCATAGTAAGATTGTAGCCATTGAACTGTAGCTGGAAAGGATCGTGAGGGGTTATATAGTCTATCCTTTACCAAATTGTTTAAAAGAGTTGAATGAAGTAGAGTCCATCAACTGCCAAGGTAATCTGTTCTATTGATTACCTTGGTAGTTAACAGCTCATCAATAGGAGCATCTTTCTGCAATTTAGTTCAAATCTTCTTTCTCATACAGTGGTACCTCGTATAACGGAGGGTTTGTTTAACGGAAAAATCGTACAACGTAAAAAATCCGCCCCCCCCCATGAGCCCCTCGGAACAGTCGGTCGCCGGTGCGCCCTCCTGCCTGCTGGCCGCCTCTGGGGCTCCGGCAAGAGGGAGCGGGGGGGGGGGGAATTCCTGGCGCGGTCCCGCCCAAGCCCCCAGCCCCAGGCCAAGCGGCGCACCGCACCCCCTCCCCACCCGCGGCCACCTCCGCCCACCACCTGCGGCCGCCCGGGAAGAGGACGCGGGGCGGTCGGGGAGGGGAGGGGATGCTGGGGTTCCTCCCGGCAGGGCGGCTTTGCTCGGGCGCGGCTCCTTGCCGGCGGTGACGATGAAGCGGTGGCTCATGCCGGGCGGCAGCGGGCTCTGCCCTGGCAACTACCATGCGCCGCTGGCCCCTCGGTCGGGCGAGGCTGCTGCTGCTGATTTTACTGCTCCTGCTGCTGCTTCGGTTCAGCCGAAGGCGAAGGGCGACTCTGGGTGCCGCGCGGTCCTAGTGCCCCGGGTCTCGCTGGCCCCGGCCCCGGCCTGGCCCCGCCCCCCAAGCCGTGGAACCGGAGGCCTCCCCCCACCCCCGCAGCCACCTCCGCCCGACCACCTGCGGCCGCCTGGGGAAAGAGGGAAGGAGGGAGGGGAGAGGAGGGGCAGCAGACACGGAGGGGAGGTGACTATGCATTGGAATGGATTAAATCCACTTTCAATGCATTCCTATGGGAAATTAAAAATCGTACAACGGAAAATTTGTATAACGTAATTTGATTTGGAACCAATTAATTACGTTATACAAGGTACCACTGTACTTTGTTTCCATTGGTTTGATTTATGCCTTTTGGAGCAGCAGAAGATAGATTAGGCCCATGTGACAACACTTCAGATATCTAAACCTACTTGCCTTTTACCCATGCATTTGCAACTCAGTGGCTGAAATCCAGTTGCTTAGCACAATAAGATGCACCTGAATAGGGCCATTGAATCAGTGGAAATTTGGTGAGTCTACTCCTCTGTGCATTCAATTGATTCAAATGGGCCTACTCTAGTTGCAACTTGCTACACTAAGTCACAAGTGGAGTTATGCAGGGGTTAACTTACCAAATGCCCACTGATTCAATGGGCATGCTCTGACTACACTAAGTGAAGGGATTTCAGCTGCTAAATATTTGCTTTGTTTTAGAGATGGGCACGAAACGGAAAAATGGTGTTTCATTTTGTTCCTTTTCGTGGCCCATTTTGCTTCATTTCACTTTTTAAGAAACAATTTTTTTATAAAAAAAATTCATTTTGTTTATCATTTTGTTTCATTTTCAGGAACGGTTCCCCGTGGTGGAACCTAATGAAATGAATAACGAATAACGAAACGAACTAAAAGTTCATTTTGTGCCCATCTCTACTTTCTTTAATGAAATCTGTAATGTGTAGTCTCTTCCTTGCTGGCAAAGAAAGAAGCTTGAGAATCGTGATGATTGAGGACCTCTTTCTTTGCTGACTCAACCTATTGATTATCCTTATGTTAATCAACAGGATTTCAGGCCGTGCTTCTATTTTTTTTTTTTTTTGGTTTTTCTGTAATCGCTAGACTTGGACACTTCATATAAAACACGAAGAACCACAGATGCTACCAGGGCTAATAATCAACCCCTCAAGCTGGCTGAGCCACTTACTGGTATCTGCAAACTGCCGGAGTCCTTCTTTGGTAGCAGCATTCCAATCCACACAGAAGCTTGGCTGGCCCTTCCTCACCTCCTTAGGCAGCCAACCACTTTTCAACTGTGTGAGGAGATTGTCAAGGATTGTACAAAATGGAAGTGTCTTATTGCAAGTTTTGATGTATGATGGGAATGACAGAGCAGAGTGGACACACACCTGGGCAATCATATTTTGGCAGCAAGTCAAATCAGGTGACAGTGCCACACATGCTCAGTCTTCAATTTGCTGAATAATGATTGTATCAGACGCATATACAAAAGCAGGACAGCTGCTCAGTGTGGTGTGGGATGTTGATGGGGAAAAGTAGCTCATTACTCTGCCAGATTGGGCACATGATTCCTGTAAAAGTTTGGATCACTGGACTGGTTATCTTAATAACGAGGTATATGCCTGTCGATTCTGTTGTGTTTGCTGGACTGTACATATTTTTGTCAATACAGTTCTTGATGAAGGGAGTCACCACGGTGTTTGCATCTTTATTTAGCACTGCTATCTAGCTGTTAAAGCCCACCCTTGACACAGCCCTTCCGCTCAACGTTCACAACTCTGCGACAGAGATTCCCCATTACACCTCCTTGCCGGATCAGTTGTATCCCTGAAGAGGCGGGCCAGGGCTGGCCAAGCTCCTGTCTGAACGGGAGGGAGTGCCGTTGCTGAAGAAGGACCCCTACAGCACACAGAACCCAGGAAGTGGCCAAGCCGTCCAAGGGGATGGAGAATGGGCCGTGGTGGCACTTGTGGCGCTATGCTCCGTGCGTTGTGCACAACACAAAGTGCCCAAGTGTAATAATTACATATTACATCATAGTGACATGGTCATACACAAGAAATACGACACCTCTCAAGCCAGTCAAGAGATGTCCTGAAATCTTCTTAAGGCCAACCTGTTCTGTTCTGCTTCCTTTGAATCCCCTTGTTTCTCTCATTATGGCGATCCTAACCCAGGCATGTCCAAACTTCAGCCCTCCTGATGTTTTGGACCACAACTCCCAGAATTCTAAGCCTAGATTGCCTAGAGTTGCAGTCCAAAACATCTGGCGGGCCGAAGTTTGGGCATGCCTGTCCTAACCACACTTTCCTTGGGATTAAGTTTTGTTTGTGGGAGGGGAAAAAATCTCTTCCCCTTCTAAATAATGATGTCCAGGATCAGGGTGTAGGAGACAGCGCCACTGCTTACATCTCTGAAGAGGACGACATTGCATTTTGCTCCAGCCAAGGACAGCTGCTGTGTCGGAGACATACCCGTTCTCTTGTGTGTCGCCACCAGCCCTAACTGCAGGTGGTGGCTGCCACTGCGCCTCGCTGAATGAGGGTCTCTGTGGATTCCTGAACATATGATCATCCATGCCTTGAGCACAACAAGGGGGCATTCTCCCCTCTGCTGGGATTTGATATCCACATGCCTCTGTGCGTTTGCTGGTGCCGGGAGGTGCTTGCAGTAATTATCCTTTATCGTTTGAGTAGGCAGCCGTCACATTTCTATCGCTTATAAATAGCACACTCAAAATGTCCTCCCACTGCAGGATTTTTTGGACACTTGACATTTTAGAACTTTGTAAATGGCTTCATTATAAACACACATACACACGTTCTCTCTCTCTCTCTCTCTCTCTCTCTCTGGGTATCATCATCCATGCTCATAGTTGTAGCTCCTACCCCCCCCCCCTCTGTCAATTATTCCTTGTATTTTGCCATCTCACAAAAGCTCATCCCTCTGAGCCCTCAGTGAGGGCAGAATTCTTAATGCAGTCATTTGATCATTTCTAACTCCTACCCTTCTCAGTTATTTTCAAGTGATTGTGCCCCTCCCCCATCCATTTCTATCCCCAGCTTCACTGGCACACTCCTATTGTATAGCTGCTTTTCTTTCTACTCCCCTACATCTAGGCCATGGCCAAATCCTTCATCTTCTTCCTCCCTGAGATCTCCAGATCATAAATTCATACCCACCTACCTCATGTGTTGCTACTTGGTGCTGTCAGGTCGCTTCTCACTTATGGAGACCTTGTTGGTTAATGATCTTCAGAAAGTCCTATCGTTAGCAGCACTAGTCACACCTTGCAAACTAAAGCTCGTGGTGTCCTTTATTGTTGTGAGATGTCCTGAGTCCCTTATGGGGAGAAAGACAGCCCATAAATAATATGGGTGCGTCTGTGTGCGTATAATTGCTGGACCAACATCCTCCGCTGGCGTTCCATGCCCTTAAATACTGAACTGACCATTTGATCCTGGCCACAAGACAACCATGAAGTCTCACGAGGAGGGGAAAGATCTCACATTGAGGCATTTTATAACAAGGAGGGGAAAGGAATGACCCAGATCCACCTCCCTAACTTGTCAAAAGGATCCCAAAATCTGAATCTCAAACCCAAAGCTGGAAGATTTGCACCCAGACTGGACAAGAGCAAACTGACAACAGTTCACCTGCAGGCAAAAATCAAAGAAAAACAAAACAAAACAAAACAAAAGACACAAACATGTGGCACCTTAAAGACTAACTTTCATATTTTAATGTAACGTTTCGTGCACATGTGCACTTCTTCAGACATATATAGGAGCAGAATGAGGTGTGAGATATAATATGAGATGAGATATACATTTCATACCAGATATTCATTGGGTGTAGCCTAGCTATCATTGGCTGTAGCATATAGAGTTTGGGGGGGGGGTGGATAGGGGAGGGGAGTTAATCTTTAAGGTGCTACATGTTTGTGTCTTTTGTTTTGTTTTGTTTTGTTTTTCTTTGATTTTTGCCTGAAAATCTTGAAAAGACTTAACACAGCTACCCTCTCTGACAGGACACCTTCTTGCAGCCTCCAGAACCCTTGATCGATCCATCCAAAATGCCCTTTCGCCTCAGCCAAATGAGACAGCCCCAAACAGAGGTCCCCCCCCCAGTTTCTTGTAAGTAACCCTATGGACAGGTTGTGGGTTAGGCTACATTTTTGACTTGGTGGGTCACCAGCTGAACAAGCCTCTCCCCATCTCCAAACCATTGCTGCAGACTAAGGACTAACCCCGCTGACTAAGCCTGAGTGGTACTGGGTGGAACATCTTTGAAACTTGAAGACAAGAGAGGAAATGAGAAAGGGAGAGAGTTGTTTATTATTATTATTATTATTATTATTATTATTATTATTATTATTATTATTATTATTATTATTATTAGTAGTAGTAGTAGTAGTAGTAGTAGTAGTAGTAGTAGTAGTATTATATTTATATACTGGGTCGCTGTACACTAAAAAGAAGAACAAACAACAGACAAGCATAAAAATCAGGGGCATCAGTAAAAATAGGAGGGTACAATACCCTCTGCAAAGGATGGCATGGGCGGCAACAGAAGGGAAAAAAAGAAAAATTAAACAGAAGGGTTGCCAAATGCCTCCTTGAAGAGATGTGTTTTCAAGGCTTTTTTAAAGGCAGGCAGGGATGCTGCAAGGTGCAACTCACTAGGTAGCTGATTCCACAGCGTAAGGCCCACCACAGAGAAGGCGCGGTTGCATGTGAGCGATTTCTGCGCTTCTCTGGGTGTGGCCACCCTAAGTGAGCGCGCCTGCACCATTCTCGTGGGTCTGGTCCCAGTTGACCTCTGAGAGATACGCTTCGACAGGTACTCTGGTCCCAAGCCGTGGAGGTCTTTGAAAATCAAAACCAAGACCTTGAACCTTATCTGGTGGGCAATGGGTAGCCAATGCAGGCGAGCCAGAACTGGGTTGATGTGCTCGAATCTACGAGCACCCACCACCAGTCTGGCCGCCGCATTCTGCACCCGCTGGAGCCTCCGGACAAGGGTCAAGGGCAACCCCACGTAGAGGGCATTGCAATAGTCAATCCTCGAAATCACGAGGGCCTGTACGACTGTCCTCAGGGAGTTACATTCCTGAAGAAAACTGCTTGGGAAGGAAGGAAGGAAGGAAGGAAGGAAGGAAGGAAGGAAGGAAGGAAGGAAGGAAGGAAGGAAGGATCCATCAGTCAGGAAATGGATCTGAGGGGAGATGAAAAGCATCAGGAAAAAATTCTTAGAAATCAGGTGAAAATTACGGTCACCATTTCCCCCAGCCTAATCACACTCATTCACTTTGTCTGAAGCAAATAGTTCTCATTTCCGTTGACAAATATCTCCCCACCCCCTCTTCTGAATAATCCCCTCATCTTTATCATGATGGGTGAGTAGGTTTTGCACCTGGACTGGCAGATTTTCTTGACAGCTCTGCACGGGTGAATGACTCATTGGCGCCCTGGCATTCATCAGCTGCCTCTACAGCAACACAGAACCTTAAATGACTGTAGTTAATAAGAGCAAGATCCTGTGATAAGGAGCAAATATGGGGAAGGTGCAATTACAGCTGGTGTATTTGTTGAGTAATGGGCATGGAGCTAAATAATATCTTACTGCCTCCTTTGGGTGTTTCTTCTTCTTCTCCCCCCCCCTTTTTTTTTAAAAAAAAAACAGGCTTGGTACAATATTTGAGGTGAGTCATTTCTAACCAAAAGTGGTTTCGAATATTGAAATATAGTTTTACATTTCCATTGCATCTCGGAACACCTGCGGGGGATGCAGAAGTGTTTCGAGGGGGTAGGGGGGAGAATAAACTATGCATGATAAATGACACATTCTGCAATTGACACTTGCAAATGTTGAAAGTACAGGGACCTGTTGCCTTTACCATATCCCTATCCCAAAATGTCCTCATAGCATCAGAAGAAAAAAGTTATTTTCATGGACTACAATTCCCAGAATTCTGCAACAAGCATGGGCTTTGCCTGTTTAGGAATGAGAAGGCTGGAAAGGCATTGGACCAAAGACCCAGAAGCTGTCATGAGCCAGTATAGTGGAACTAGAACTTCCAGAACTGAAGTTCCGGGTTCCAGGTTTTTTGCATAGCAAAGGCTCCTCAATTGTGCTGGTTCTTTTGAGTTCAGTTTTGATCCTTCCAGCAGCTAGGAAAGAAATAGTATTCTCAGGAACAATGTAAGGTTGCAAGCTGTCCCTGCAATCATTTGAAGTATGGCATCATGGCCTCTTCCTTAAAGTCAAATTGCCTTTAAAATCACTTTCCGCATTTCTAGTCGCTTTTTCTGCGAAGCCCCCTTGGCCAGACCCATTTTTGGCCACTGTGTTGGTTTTTCTTGAGATGGCCACCGGGGGTGGTATTTTTTAAAATCGATTTCTAGACCGCTTTTTAAAGCGATTTGGCTCAAACTGTGGACATCGTGCACTGCTTTTTCCTGGTTTCCCTCCCGTTTCTGCCTTTGGAAAAGTTGTTAGCTTTACAAAAACCCTTCTCCTTATTAATTGGCACGGGCTGATTCAGCTGTAAGCAATTTTTCTTTACATCTCCTAATGGAAGTGAGGCTGGCTATGGGAACTCTCATGATAAGACCCTGCACTTCTGAACTTGCCACTGTATATATCACCAGTCATCGAGAAACTGGGGAACTGCATTTCCCATTTTCCCTGGACAAGCGTACTGGAACTATAACGACAAGTTCATGGAGAACAAGTTCAGTGGCTATCATTATGGATGCCTAAGGACAACCTCCAGGTTGGAGAGAGAGGCAGGGTATCTCTCAATGCCATTTGCAGTGAATTGTAGGGAGTTGAAGGCATCTGCTTGGGAATACCCTGAAGCAAATGGTGAGCCGCTTTGTGAGACAGAATGCTGGACTGGATGGGCTGCGGCCTGTTCCGGCAAGGCTGTTCTTCTGTTCTTATATGTTCTTAACCACATAGTGTTTGATCCAGGCAACTTGTCACAGTTTTGTCTCAAAAGGAAATGGGACCATCACTAACAATGTCCTGACCTATTCCATTCAATTCCATTATACACTATTTAAGGATGTGGTGGCAATATTCCAGGTTAGTTTTCTAGAGTGGATATTGTTGTTCCATTGGTGGATTGCATCACTTTAGCAGAAGCCAGGATGATCCTCGGTCTATTCAGATAAATGTTATGCTTCTTTAAAGTCAGATGTTGCTCTTTGTTACAAGAGGGTTTGTTGGAATGAATAGTGGGATAAAAGCCATGCCTTAAAAATCAAAATAGAGGTGGCCTACAGTAGCTTTTTAAGAGGTAGAATGTAGCATGCAACAAAACGTTAAATCTGGCATTGAGAACATGCAGTGTGTGGTGCTATGTCCTCTTGTCTCTACTATGCAGCATGGAATCATGGACTGTAACACAGGCAATGATAAAAAATGTAGAAATACCTAAAAAGGTGGATTTATCACATTACACCTTGGATCAAAAGAGTGACCAACAAAGAAGTACTAAGGTGGATGAATCAAGATGAAACAATCAGAAAGCACATCCAATGAAAAATAATATTGAGTTGCCTCACTGCTGGGCAGTATAAAAATCAATCAATCAATCAATCAATCAATCAATCAATCAATCAAACAAACAAACAAACAAACAAACAAACAAACAAACAAAAACAAATAAATATCCTTTTAAAATTGTGGTGCATAGAACTGGACACAGCTGCATTTAAGGCTTGGCTAAAGCAGGGCAGGGTGGTAGTATTACTTTCCAAATGTGGAGCAAACAATTCCTTTGTTGCTGATTAGAGTTGCATGAGATATTGCTGCTGCTGCTGCAGCTGTTTCCCTCCTGTTATACTACTGATTTGTGTTTAGCTTATGGCCTACTAAGACCTCTATATCATTTTCATATACACTACAAACCACGTTCGATTTTTGCACTAGAATTTTCCTCCTTGAACACAGACATTACATGGGTGTTTCTTGAACATTTGCTTGTCCTGGCCTAGTTGTCTCATCTGTGAAAATAATCTTGAAGCCTGATTCTGTCTTCTGACACATTGGTTGCCTTTTCCACTTTGACACCATCTCAGCTTTGATTCCCCACTGGGCGATTCTTCATCCTTGAACAATAGCAGGTCCAAAACAGAATCCTGAAGCACTCTTTCTAGGATGGCAATGAGCCTTTGGTAAGAAGAAACTTTTGAGTACAACTCATCAATTGGCTATACAGTAAATCCATCCAGCAGTAGCATTATCTAGCTCAAAACCAATACTGAAATCAGGATATAGGAGTTCCACAGCATTCCTCCAATCCACCAATCTAGTAACTCTTACTAAATCTGTGTGTGTGTGTGTGTGTGTGTGAGAGAGAGAGAGAGAGAGAGAAGGGGGATGTATACTGTACATGTATTCTCTCTGTCTCTGTCTACCACGTGTACTGTACAGTAATCCTCTGCCTATCGCAGGGGTTATGGACCCGACCCGACCCGTGATAATGGAAAGTTTGTGATATGCGGGTGCTGGGTTGGGTTGGGACTGGCGGGGCCTATCTGGGGCCTCCTACACTTACCTGAGGCCTGGCGCTGCCCCGAACAGGCCTCCAACGGGCTTCCTGAGCCCGTTGGAGGCCCCAGGAGTGGTTTCCAGTGATCTGGAAATAACATCTGTTTTTCCGGAAGTCACACCAAAAGTCACTTCTGGGGCCTCCAACAGGCCTGAGAAGCCCATTCAGGGCAGCACAAGGCCTGGGGTAAGTGTAGGATGCCTCAAACAGGCCCAAGCAGCTTGCCCTAGGGGGCCTTGCCTTTCATATACTGCAGTCCTGCGATATACCGGGACTGCTGTATATGAACCTCAAAATGGCAGGGGACCACTGTATTTAGGAAGAATTATATGTTTTTTATTATAAGTGTAGGTAAATTATAAAATTATAACTCAAAGGAGTTATATATATTACTATTCAGTTAGCTAGAAGTTTTCCTGGTATCACTCTGAAACTGATTAGTGAGGAATTATTGGATTATCTCTTGTCCCTTTTTTGAAAATGAGAATGTCATTTATGCACATCTAGCTTAAAGGGACCTCATATGTTCTCCAAAAATTCTCAAACATCATAGAGTTTCTAAGATTACTACTTGCTGCTTATACCTCATAGCACTTAAAGCACTGGATGGTTTGCAAGTAATTATGAAGGCTACACATACTCCCACCCCCACCCTGTCTAGCAGGTTGGGTACACATTTTACCAACCTCAGGAGGATGGAGGGGTGAGTAAACCTGAGCCAGCTACCTGGGATTGAACTCTGGGTCATGACCACAGTTTTGGCTACAGTAAGGCAGTTTAACCACTGTACCTCCTCCTCCTCCTCCTCCTCCTCCTCCTCCTCCTCCTCCTCCTCCTCCTCTTCTTCTTCTTCTTCTTCTTCTTCTTCTTCTTCTTCTTCTTCTTCTTCTTCTTCTTCTTCTTCTTCTTCTTCTTCTTCCAACTGCAGATCCGGAAGGAACCCTATGGCTCATTAGTCGCTGTCCTAGACCCAGTGGGAAATCAGACTCCCAACCTGTGGCTCTGCAGCTGGAAACCTTGAGCTATTCAGCAGTTCAAGTTTTCAGACAAGTCTGGGTTTATTTTGAGCTTCAGCCTTCCTAATCTTCTCCCTAAAATGTTTTACAACAGTAGTAAAACTGGTGATTTGCCTGTCCCTCCACATTCTCTATACACCCGTTCTAAATCTCACATCGTCTGATAACTCCTTCGGCAGCTGACCCAGTTTCTTAAGACTTTTCTTTTTAATAAGAATTGTTTGTGATTGTGCTTTCAGTTTTGCGCACAAAGGAAACTCTCATCCATTGTGAACTTTCTCTTCTTTTCCTATTTCTGACTACAGGATCTCATCCAATATTTCCTCACATTTATCAAAATCAGCTTTCACAAAAATCTAGGGTGCACGTTGTATTATCTTCAGCTTTCCCTTTCTCAGTATAACAAATCCCAAGAGGGTGTGGTCTCTTTCATCACAATTCCCCATTAATTCCACATCACTGGCCTTTTGTTGTTGTTGTTGAAGGCTGGGTCCAGGATAGCTTATCATGACACCACTTTTACCTTCTGAAAGATGAAAACAAGTGAGAAACTTGATGTCCCTTACATCATTCTGATGCCAGAACTGGAATTCTAAGAAAAACAGAACAGCTGAAGTTGAAAATTCTCCTCTTGATGCATCACTCAAGTGTTCTATTTGTCTTGGAGGTCTGTGGGAGGCTACTACTGCTTCCCTTCTCTTTGATTTTTATACAAATGTAGTCCAGCAATCTTTTGAGCCACAAGTCATGGATCTCCTCACAGATGTACATGTCCTTTATATATAATGCTACTCCTCCCCTGTTTCTGTTACTTTTGAATAAGCGATACCCTTCAGTTACTACATTCCACCAATCTTATGCCACCAGATTTCAGTAATACCTATTAGATCATGTTTGCTTTCATGTGATAAGAGTTCAAGCTCATCTTGTTCTTTTATCATGTTTGCTCACGTGTTAAGAGTTCAAGCTCATCTTGTTGTTTTCCCATGTTCTAAAGATTACTACAGAAGCATTTGAATTCAGGTTTCATTCCATCCAGATGCACCTTTACTGACATTTGCAGTCCAGTGGCAGATACTGACCACCAGCTTTGCAATATTTCCTAGGATTCCTTCCAGCTCTTGCTTGCCCTCAGTCTATCTTCATGGAGGTGCAGACACAAACTATTGGCAGAGTGAGTTCTTCAGGTATGACTGTATCTTTTTTTTAAAGCAACCTTGACTTTCAACCAAAAATAATGACGAAGTAAACACAGTCCCAAGGTGCCCTAAAGTCTTTTAATTTCCTATCCACAGGCTCAGATCTACTTCTACTATTGCAAGGTTGCATCACCCAGCATCATTTGTTCTCATATGGCTCAGAAGGAAGGAACAATGGTCAAGGTGTTTGATAACTCTATCCTGTGTCACCTCCTGGAGCTTTGTAGCAGGGACAAAGTGTCTTAAGTCCTCCAGTAAGTTCTGCAAACTGCTGCCTCTGTTTCCTTCAGTAAGGAATGACCTACTACAACCATACGGTGACTCATGCTCAGAAGCAGCAGAAACCCACCCATTTCTGTAATCATCTTTGGGCTCCACACTGCCCTTCTTCCATTAGCTCAGAACCACTGCCTGGGAGAAGGACCTGACATCACTTGGATAGGTCCAACCTTATATAGAATGTATCCTGATAGCTCTGCCACTTTGCATTATAGAACTGGCCATTTTCTAAATTGCTACCTGCCTGCCTGCCTCTCTAGTGTAGCTACTTCTCAATTGGGTGTATCGATAATTCCTGGTTTCATCAGTTCTCAGTTCTATTGCACTGTGCCAAGGGAAAGCCAACAAATCACCTCTCCCAGAGTTGCTTGATGCGAAGGGCTGCTGAAGCTGGCTAGATGGCTCAGTGAGTTAGGTGCCTGACTGTAAAGCCAGAGGTTGGGAGTTCGAATCCCCGCTATGCATCCAGCCTATGTGGCCTTGGAAAAACTGTACAGTCCTAGAGTGTCCCCAGAAAAAAAGGGAATGATAAACCTCTTCTGAGTGCTTTGTTACCTAGAAAACCCTGGATACTCGCCATGTGTCAGAGTTGAATTTATGGCAAGCAATGATGATGATGATTTGAAAATGCAAGCTAGAGTCTTTGACTAGTATACAGTGGTACCTTGTATAAAGGAATTAATTTGTTCCAAATGAAATTATGTTAAGCAAATTTTCCTTTATACAAATTTTTCATAGGAATGCATTAAAACTGGAGTAATCCCATTTTTATGTTGTACGGATTTGCCCCATAAGCGATTCTGTTAAGCAAATTTCGCTTATCTCCAAAAAAATTTTATGTTGCACAGATTTTATGTTATACAAACTGTTTATTATACAAGGGTCCACTGTAATATAAAAAATACAAGTTTTAACCAAAACCCTAAGTATCAGTTAAATATCTGTACTGTATAAGTATGCAGTTCTTAATATTGTCATTTTTTGCAACACTAATGGAGTTACTTCAGAGATTTTCAGTTGATTATAATATTTTATAAAATTCTGCAGCCTTGTGCCCAATGCCCCAATTATTATGAGGACGAATGAAATGTGTTTTTACCCACCATGTTATTAATCTGTGGAACTCTCTGCCACAGAATGTGGCCTGGATGCCTTCAAAAGGGGATTGGACAGATTCCTGGAGAAAAAGTCTATCGCAGGTTACAACCCATGATGGAGATGTGTAATCTCCAGGCTTAAAACCAGGGTACTCCAAGGGACAGATATAGGGGAGTGGTATCTAGTATCTAGTCTTGTGCGCTCCCAGAAGCATTTGGTGGGGCCACTGTGAGATACAGGAAGCTGGACTAGATGGGCCGTTGGCCTGATCCACCATGGCTCTTCTTATGTTCTTATGTGCTTATGTTTCATTCACAAGTGAGTTATTTCTACTTCCAGGTCCTTGTATTTTGTTAATTTTTCCAAATTTGACTCTGGCATCCCCTGGAATTGTAATATCAATTATTTATTTTATTTATTTTATTTTATTTACAAAACTTTTTAGCTGTCCCAAAGTGGTCTTTGGGCAGCATACAACAATGTATTAAACGTATAACAATGTATTTCTTCTGGTCTGGATATTACTGGTACATCTATTACAGTATTAATGTTACAGTATTAATACTGTTACAGTAATGTTACAGTATTAATGTTACAGTATTAGTGTTACATCTGCAGTATTAAGATTAAGGCTTCTGTCCACTTGAACTTGAAAGTCTTAACACAAGATCTTCATTTGGTTGTTTTCTGACACTGTCTCTTCCTGATGTTCCTATGGATTCTTGGGTGCTGGCAGATTAATATTATTATTTTACATAATAAACAGTCTATTGCTCTTTTATGTCTAGCATTGCCAAACATCTGCAACAATATTCCAGTGAAGATTTTCAGAGAAACTGCAGGAAAAGAATACTATTGTGTGTATGATCACACTGTGCTGCCCATTTTCTGCTGTTTCATTTGTGCAGTCATGTTGTTGTTCAGTCGCTCAGTCATATCCGACTCTTCGTGACCCCATGGACCAGAGCTCGCCAGGCCTTCCTATCTTCCACTGCCTCCCGGAGTTTTGTCAAATCCATATTGGTTGCATCGATGACACCGCTCAACCATCTCATTCTCTGCCGTCCTCTTTTCCTTTTGCCTTCGATCTTTCCCAACATCAGGGACTTTTCCAAGGAGTCCTCTCTCCTCATGAGGTGGCCAAAGTACTGGAGCCTCAGTTTCAAAATCTGTCCTTCCAGTGAACATTCGGGGTTGATTTCTTTCAGAATGGATAGGTTTGATCTCTTTGCAGTCCAGGGGACTCTCAAGACTCTCCTCCAGCACCACAGCTCAAAAGCATCAATTCTGCGGCAATCAGCCTTTTTTATAGTCCAGCTTTCACGTCCATACATCACTACTGGAAAGACCATAGCTTTGACTATCCTGACCTTAGTTGGCAAAGTGACGTCTCTGCTCTTTAGGATGCTACCTAGGTTTGCCTTTGCTTTCCTCCCAAGAAGCAGGCGTCTTTTTATTTCGTTGCTGCAGTCGCAATCTGCAGTGATAAAGGAGCCCAAGAAAATAAACTCGGTCATTGCCTCAATGTCTTCCCCTTCTATTTTCCAGGAGGTGATGGGACCAGTGGCCATGATCTTAGTTTTTTTCAATGTTGAGCTTCAGCCCATTTTTTCCACTCTCCTCTTTCACCCTCATTAAGAGGTTCTTTAATTCCTCCTCACTTTCTGCTATCAGAGTAGTATCATTTGGGTATCTGAGGTTGTTGATATTTCTTCCGGCAATCTTAATTCCAGCTTGTGATTCATCCAGACCTGCCTTTCGCATGATGTACTCTGCATATAAGTTAAATAGGCAAGTTGACAATATACAGCCTTGTGCAGTCATATACACTGGTAATGTAGAGGGGCAGGAAATATGGAAATCCTGATAATAAAATGTTGGAATTTCCTCTATTTAAACTAGAATGCTCCAAGAGTGAAACACGGAATAGAAAAAAGCCATGGAAGGCTAAAGGAATGGAATGAAGGAAAGCCACTCATCCTTCCCGTTAAAAGAAACAAATTCACCCAAGAATACGGAGCTGGCAGCCAGGCACTGCATCGTTTTTCAGGTCATTCACCCTGCAGATCTATACTACACCACCTCAACTTGGTGGTGGAATTTTCTCCTAGGAATACGAGGTGAAACTGGCATGGTTGAGGAGAAGAAGGAGGTAGCCTTCTGTATGGAGACCCATATTGATTGTTGTTAACTTTCTAGTAACTTGAAATTAAATCAACCCCTCTTTTGTGATCCCAAAACTTGAGTCCCTGCTCACCTTGCCAGTCGCCACGACCCTTCTCAACAACGAAAGGGCTCAAAGGCCCTTTGTACACGACCCCTAAACTCCGCCGCAAATGGCTCCCAGCTCCGGAGCTTAAAATTGTTTCCCCACCAGCTCCGGAGTTTACAGATAATTAAGTGCGGCCACGCCCACCTAAGCGCGTCCCAGCACACTTTTCAGGTACCTGCTCTCTGGAGGTGAAAATTCCTGATGCGGATATAACGTAGTGACTGCCCGGCTCTCCTTGCTTCTGTTTGTTCTTTTTTTGCCCCCCCCGCCCCTTTAAGAGATCTGAATGCAGTGCCGGGACGGCAAAACGGAGGTGAGCGGCATTCTTTTCTTCCTTTTTTCTCTCCCTCCCCTCACGCAGCCAGCAGCCAGGAGTGCGGAGGGGGTGGGAACGCAGGAACAGCGACAAACCCCTAAGATCTCTGGTCCGAATTTAAGTGGCCAGCAGATCTTAGGGGTCGTGTGAAAAGGCCCAAAGTTAGAAATGAGACTCTTTAGCCTTCATTAATCTTCCATACTGTTTAAACATATCCGCCCTGTAACTGAAGAAGGGTTAATGGCGGCTAAGCTTGAGGCTGTTGTCAAAAGTAGGTTTAACTTTCTACGAACTCAAATGGACACAATGAACGCAGCCTGCTTACTATTCCGAATGTCACCAGCAAGCAGCAAACCGATGATTACTAATGGTAATTAAATACCTCTGAAGCCATTTGTACCAATAACAAAGAGTTACTGTCAGAACTTGAATGAGGTCCATCTGCCTGTTTGGAAACTACGTTAACACCATGTAAGTGATAAAGCAGATGGCAGCCCCCAAAAGAGCTGGTTTGTTTGATTATCAAAGATTCATAGTTAGAGCCCCCATTATTCCTCTGGATTGATTTGATTCCTCTTCAGAGACAAAATGTTAACAGCATAGCTATTTAAGTAGCACCAATTACTTCTCTGCCCCCGTCTTTTCCACAGGATATCCAAAGAAGATAGGTGCCCTCTGCAACCACCTGCATCAACCCTCTCCTGTACATCGCAATTTCATTCAGATAATGGCACTCTGATTTATGGCTTGCTAGCTACTGCCTGCTTAACCACAAGAATACTTGCTTTAGGTGGGGAGACCATCATCCAAGGCTTATAATCTGCTCATAAAGTAGAGGAAATAAGCAAATCAAAGTGCTCTGCTTATATACCGTCCCATACCACATCAAGTAGCCTCTGGGCGGTTTACAGTTTAATTACAGTATGCAGGCTATACATTGCCCCTCTCCCAGTAAACTGGGTACTCATTTTACCGACCTCGGAAGGATGGAAGGATGAGTCAACCATGAGCCTGCTACCTGGGATTGAACCCCAGGCGGTGAGTACAGTTTTACCTGCAGTGCAGGCATTTAACCACTATGCCATAGGGCTCCTTGAGAAGAAGAAACCCCACCCTACACAATTGTGACTTCTTCAGCACAGAAACAGCAAATTAACGAATTGGTCCTATTTAACTGGTAGCAATGCAAGCCAGCCACACCACTCACCCCAGTGTTCTGGAGTAATAGAAACATTATTGGAAGCAGCCCAATGTAATGAGTGAGACCATTGCTCCATCCATCTCAATATTGTCAGCTCTGTCTGGCATTAATTGCTTGCCACAGTATGCGACAGGAATCTTTCTAGATTCATACTTGGAGATCCCTGGTGGCCTCCCATCCAAGTGCTAACCAAGCCTGATCCTGCTTAGCTTTGGAAATCAGACAGGATCCATTGTGTTAAACATGGTAGGGTTGATTACGCTATTTTGAGAGAGTGGTTGGAAATTAAAGTGGCAGGTGTAGAATCCAGATGTTTTAAAAGAGGCGCTTAGCCCAGTAATGAACTGAACAGCAAGGCAGGGGTTACATACATTGGCTGGAGGATGCTGCGTGCTTTACAGTCTCTCTGTCTGTCCACCTTTCCATTTGTCTCAGTGTTTGTATCTCCAACTGTATTATCACATTCTACCATGTAACAGGAAGAAGAAGGTCTCTGTTTTATTTTTGCAGGTAAAACATGCTGTGTACCGAATGAGGGTTAATCTTTAAAAGTATTTTGTCATTATTGATGCTGGGCCCGCAGGCTGTAGTGGCAAGAAAGGTACTGGTGGTTGCTTCTTCATAGTCCTCAGAATATCTCAACTTTTAATGGTGCAGGTGTATTCTTGGAGATGGGAAAATGGCAACTTTCACCAACCCAACCCAACCCAACCCAACCCAACCAATGGGAACAAAACAATAGTTTCTCCAACTTAGAAGGAGATTGAGGTAGGGGGGATTAATGACTCCCTCATACTCTGGCATCATTCTCCTATGGTGGAGTGGGAGTCTAGCCACATCTGGAGGTCCACTGATGTCATTCCTCATCACTCCTCTGGATAGACTTGGCCATCATATTCACAATCAACATGCTGATGAATATTAAAGAGTGGAAAATAACAGCTGGAGGGGATTGTTGCCTCTATGGCCTACTTGTCCGCTGGTAAGATACATCTGTGGGCTCCTCTGGGGAATAGACCTGTTGGACCTTGGTCTGGTTGGGCTGGAAGCTCTTCTGATGCTTCCCCATTGTTCATGGCATCTTTTGTCAAGCAAGTGGCCTTGGGGTATGCAGGCCTATACAAACAACATCCGACAATTGACAGTGCTCCTTGAGGATGGTGACAACTATAGTCTACATCCAGAAGGTTCCTGATTGTATTGCACTTGGCCAAACAGGTTCATTGCACAGCAGAGTAGCATGGCAAGCCCTTAATCTAGTTGTAGTTCTGAATATAGAACCCTGAGCAGCTTGGTGCGAAAATATCTGAAAACAACCCCTCTGCATGTGTATGAAAACTGAGACCCTCATAATACTCAGCAGAAGGCCTGTTGCTTCTACTGTGCCTTGTGCGACAGGCTGACAGTCACATGAGATAGCAGCATCTTTGTTGGGAAACTTACTTCCAAGAGAAATCAACATAGATCCATCCTTGTTGAGGTTTCACCGGGGAGTTGAAATGATTGTTCTGTCTGGCCTTGATTCTGGGCCTGTTTTTATAGAAAGTCCCGGAACTGCTTTGTTTTTATAAAAAGGTCAAGTTAAGGTTCCCCTCGCACATGCGCGCTAGTCGTGTCCGACTCTAGGGTCGGTGCTCATCTCTGTATTCAAGGTAGTGTTGTGCAAGTCCATGGCCATGTGGCCGGCATGGCTTCAAGGAAACATTGTTTTACCTTCCCGCTTTTTACGGCGGCACCTATTTATCTACTTGCACTTGCATGCTTTCGAACTGCTAGGTTGGCAGGAGCTGGGGTTATCAGCAGGAGCTCGCTCCGCTGCGTGGCACCCAGGATTCGAACCACCGAGCTGCCGACTTTGCAGCCGACAGATTTCGAAGCCTTAATCCGCTGAGCCAGCACATTTCTATATTGTGATTTCATTGTACATAGCTGGGTGGATCCTTTTAGGTAGTTCACTCTGTCAATCCGTCAATTAAAGAAACAAATAAATAACTGCACAAAGCTAAGAAGGATGTTACCAGGAAATGTGATTAGAGAAAAATGCTTAGCAAATGCACATCCTTTCTACCTCCTGCCCAGACTAGTCATGTATACAAAATGATTACACAGGTTTCAGAGCTCAGAAGGGCATGTACAGTAGGACCCCAGTATCCGCTGGGAATTGGTCCAAGCTTTCCCGTGGATAATGAAAACCATGGATAAGAGAGAACGCCAAAATGTCCCCAAAACTGCTATTTTGTGATAGTAACTTGCTTTACAGCTGTTATTTGGTAAAAGTAGCTTGCTTTACAGCTGCTGTTTTACGATAGTAGCTTGCTTTACAGCTGCTCTTTGTGACAGTAGCTCGCTTTGCGACTGCTGAATTATTTATTTATTTTTTCCTTTGCCAACCGTGGATATCTGAATCAGTGGATACGGGGGTCCTACACTATGTTTGGTGCATAGTGGGGCAGGTTGGTTTGCTATCTTTTTCCATTGATCACATGACATACTAGCTACAGTGGACCATTTTAAAGCTGGAGCACCCCGGCCAGGGGCTTCTATTCTTTTAGTGTAGGTTGGTGTACTCTAATTTATTCCGTTCTCAGCAATACGATCACTATGAACAGACCAAAATCGAGTCTTGCACTTGTCGAAACAGCAAGGCTCCTTCCATTTTCCTGTAATGCCGGGTGGTTTAATAAATGAGCCACTTCAGGATATCAGCAAATTGATATCAGCACATGTTCAGGGGACATGTTTGGGGGGGCACAGGGGAAATTAAATTATTATTATTATTATTATTATTATTATTATTATTATTATTATTATTATTATTATTATTATTATTATTATTATTATTATTATTATATGCCTCTGGTAGATCATCACTGATGTACCAAGTCAATTAGATTAGATTTTTTTTAAAAAATTCTTTGTGTGAAATGGTATGACTGTGGGCAATTGGCATTATTTATTTATTTATTTATTTATTTATTTATTTATTTATTTATTTATTTATTTGTCTCATTTCTATACTGCCCCATTTCCAATATGGAACTCTGGGCGGTGTACATGATAAAAACAGATAAAAATTATGCACAAAGCAAAGACAAACAGTTTTTAAATGTAATCTATCCAAGATAATAGTTGGCTGCTGCTCTTGAGCCAGACATCCTGGAAAGTGAAGTCAAGTGGGCCTTAGAAAGCACTGCAAACAACAAGGCCAGTGGAGGTGATGGCGTTCCAGTTAAACTATTGAAAATCCTAAAAGATGATGCTGTTAAGATGCTACACTCAATATGCCAACAAATTTGGAAAAGTCAGCAGTGGCCAGAGGACTGGAGAAGGATTGTCAACATCCCAATCCCAAAGAAGGGCAATGCCAAAAAATGCTCCAACTATTGTACAAATGCACTCATTTCACATGCTAGCAAAGTTATGCTCAAAATTCTACAAGGGAGGCTTCAGCAATATGTGTACAGAGAACTCCCAGAAGTG
The DNA here is from genome assembly GCA_037367245.1 of Phrynocephalus guinanensis. Taxonomy (NCBI): domain Eukaryota; kingdom Metazoa; phylum Chordata; class Lepidosauria; order Squamata; family Agamidae; genus Phrynocephalus; species Phrynocephalus guinanensis. The sequence goes on along the minus strand of CM074735.1, from coordinate 129,638,696 downwards.
CAAGCTGGATTTCAAAGGGGCAGAGGAACTAGAGATCAAATTGCCAATATGTGCTGGATTATGGAGAAAGCTAGAAGGTTCCTGAAAAACATCTACTTTGCAAAAGCCTTCGTCTGTGTGGACCACAACAAACTATGGCAAGTTCTTAAAGGAATGGGAGTGCCTGACCCCCTGATCTGTCTCCTAAGGAATCTATATGTGGGACAAGCAGCAACAGTCAGGACAGGATATGGAACAACTGACTGGTTTAAAATTGGGAAAGGAGTACGGCAAGGCTGTATACTGTCACCTTGCCTATTTAACATATGCAGAGTACATCATGCGAAAGGCAGGTCTGGATGAATCACAAACTGGAATTAAGATTGCCGGAATAAATATAACAGAAAGTGAAGAGGAATTAAAGAACCTCTTAATGAGAGTGAAAGAGGAGAGTGAAAAAAATGGGCTAAAGCTCAACATCAAAAAAGCTAAAAGTCCCATCACCTCCTGGCAAATAGAAGTGGAAGAAATGGAGGCAATGACAGAGTTTACTTTCTTGGGCTCCTTGATCACTGCAGATGGCGACTGCAGCAACGAAATTAAAAGATGCCTGCTTCTTGGGAGGAAAGCAATGGCAAATTTAGGCAGCATCCTAAAGAGCAGAGACATCAGTTTGCCAACAAAGGTCTAGATAGTCAAAGCTATGGTTTTTCCAGGAGTGATGTATGGAAGTGAGAGCTGGATCATAAAGAAGGCTGATCACCGCAGAATCGACGCTTTTGAGCTGTGGTGCTGGAGGAGACTCTTGAGAGTCCCCTGGACTGTAAGGAGATCAAACCTGTCTATCCTGAAAGAAATCAACCCTGAATGTTCACTGGAAGGACAGATTTTGAAGCTGAGGCTCCAGTACTTTGGCCACCTCATGAGGAGAGAGGAGTCCTTGGAAAAGTCCCTGATATTGGGAAAGATTGGTGGCAAAAGAAAAAGGGGACGGCAGAGAATGAGATGACTGGACGGTGTTGTTGATGCAACCAACATGGATTTGATCAATCTCCAGGAGGCAGTGGAAGACAGGAGGGCCTGATATCCATGGGGTCACAAAGAGTCGGACACGACTAAATGATGAACAACAACAAAGCAATTTAGTGCACCAAAAATATTTAACTCCCCCTGGCCCACAGAAAAGCATGGGGAGTGTTCAATTTGCTGATATTCTGAAGTGGCTCATTTATTAAACCACTTCACATACTGGAGGAGCCTCATGGCGCAGTGGTTAAATGCCTATACTGCAGGTAAAATTGTGCTCACGACCTGGGGTTCAATCCCAGGTAGCAGGCTCATAGCTGACTCAGCTTTCCATCCTTCTGATACCATGAGAAATCAGGCTCCAAAACATTTATTCTAGCTAAATAAATTATAGGAACTGGAATACATTAAGAGTGTAAATTAACTTGAAGTACATGACTCCAGGAAGTGGCAGAACACCTGGATGAGGGGATTATCCCCAAGGTAAACTGTGCCTGAGGGACAGGAGATTGTCTCATTGTCTGGAGTTCCACATTCCCTGTCTCTGCCCTGTCTCTGCCAGACTGGGCCCCGTTGAACAATAGGACACCAATCTATGGAACATTGACTCAAGGATTTGGACCATCAAGAGCTTGATGGCACAGGAGATTGGATGCAACTGCGAACAATGACCCACCAATGAGGGAAACCTTGAACTGGTTTGAATGTATAAAACTGTTGTTAAACAAATGTTCAGGGCTCACTCACACCATCCAGGGTGAGACCACTGACTGATATTTGGCTTGGCTGCAATAAATCAGAATTGAACAGTTCAGTGTTTGCGCTTCCTTACTTTATTTGAATTGAATTATTGGACACTGGTTCCGAGCCAAGCACGGACTCAAAATAATCTGTAAAAACTGGTAACAGATTTTGGTGCATTGGCCGGGAAATTGAGCTAAAATTAATTAAAGGGTAATTAATTAATCAGAAAGCTTTAAGCTTGGCGCAAATCTATCCCTGCAACGTGCAAGAGGGAGGATTTCCACAACGTCGGAGCCAGCAACACAAGGAGGAAACCAGGCGAACAACGGAGGTGCACTGGGTCGTAATGGTCAGGAACAGAAGTAAGTAACTAATGGGGTTTACCAATCTGGACCTTGCTTCCAGCGTAAGGCTGCAAGAAGGTTTGGGGACCAGCAGGTAATTAGGCCGCCAGTTCCCAGAAGCACTGAGTGGCACAGTGGCTTCAATTGTAGAGGCAGTGATAAACGGGATGTTTTGAGCTCCCAGCATCAGGTTGGTTTGATTGCAGCGCAAGGCAGCAACAAACTGAGAGCCCTTGTGGCAATCTGATTGCTTACGGAAACTGCAAGTGAGTGTAGGTTTCCAGGAAAAATCCCCCCCGGCTGTGAATTGTGTGTGTGTGTGGCTTACTGTATATCTTTTTTCTCTTCAAGTGGGTTTCTCAGCTTATAATTTCAAGGCGCCTGGAATTATAAATCTGTTAAACTCAAGTGTGTATGAACTTCTGAACGACTGTTAATAAGCTTGTTTGATAGCTTGTGTGAAAGTGAGCCGGATTTACGTAAGACGCCCAAAGAGGGAAATCTACCTAACAGGATGGGGGTTGAAGGTAGTAAGCCTAATTCTAGAAAAGGCATGAAAAACGGGACGCCGTTAGATTTGGTAAACCCGAAATTTGAAGTCCCTGACCGGACCAAGCTCCAGAGTAAGCAAGAAAAGGGTTAAGTTCCTGTGTAATAAAGATTGGCCTGAACAGAAGGGCATACAGCCAAGGTGGCCACAGGGAAGAAGCTTGCACCATGAAAACTTAAAAGGACTTATAGAATGGTGCCAACGCACACCAGGGAAAATGGGAGAAGACATTGCAGTGGCAAATCTCTTTTTGAAAATTTTTGATAACCCAGAACAATATCCTGGTGTGGGAAACATTTTAATTGTCAGGAAGCCAAAATATAAGGAAGACAAGGAGGAACAGTCAAAAATCCTGGCATCAGATGCCAGTCCAAAGGGTTCTCTGCCCCCTCCTCCATATCGCTTATTGGCAAGGGCTCCAGGAGAACCAGAGAATCTACCACCTGTTTATTTACATCATCCTAATGATCCTGTAAGGAGGATTGTGGATCCAGAGAGGCCAGGGGTAGATCAAATTGTGGTGGCTGCCTCAGCACCACTGCAGGTCCAGCCAGCAAGTAATTCATGGGCACAGGACCTTGGAAATGTAGAAAAGTGGCAGGCGAAATTATTAAATGTGAACATAAATTATTTGGAAGAGGAATTATTCTCAGGTATAACCAACCTGGGAGTTGAAATTCAAAGGAGAACACAGGCAAAGCAAATCCCATAACATTGGGTCAGTGAACAACCACAACAAGCCTTAACAGGCAGTGAATTTTCAAATGTGGTTAATAAAGCCATAAAGGCTTGGTTTAAGAAAAGGTGGGAAAAGGTGCAGAGGCACAAAGGAAGAGTTCCTAAGCAAGAAAGTAGGAATAGCTACCAGGGACCCTCAACAGGGAATGATAGGAGACAGCAGGGAAACAGGCAGGACCAAAATTCTTCAACTAATGAAGAACAGCACAGATCACAGGCCTGGCATGCATCGTGTTCCATGGGAGAAGATATGAGTCAATGTGATTGCAAACCTACTCATGTTTTTAAAAGTGTTTGGAGCAGATTCCTGGGAGAAAAAGATCAGCTACACTCTGAATCCCCAGCTCCAGTAACCAGTGGAAGTCACAGAAGCCCAGAACAATTGAAGGTTTTGAGGGATATTAGAAGCATCTGCTAGGGATGCCCGATTCCCCAGAGGCCTCTTCAAGTGACTACTAGAAATAGCACTTGGAAGTCTACTGTTAGGGCTACAGAGGGGAATCTGGGACTTTTAGCCCAGAAAACTATTAATTTTGAGGAAACAGTTAAAACCTTGAGTTCCCACTTGGTATCAGAAATAAAGTTCAACCAAGCACAAGCCCAGATCCATAAACATAAGCAGGATCTGTGTAGTCACAAGGCAGAAAAAGCTTGGGATCTAGAAATCAATTACCTTGAGCAGAAAACAAAACAAAATTGCCCTAAAATCCAAGCCACAGGAGGAAGCATTGATATAACTGTTCGACAAGCTTCCCTTGGTCAATCTGCTGCACATTTAATGCAGAATGAATAATTGTCTAGCAACAAATTTGTCCAGCATGTTCAGTGTTGCCATGAAAGGAATGAACTGGGCCAGCTTGATGTTACAATAATCTCCTTAGACTTGCTTTTAATTACAGAAGAATTGTGTGAGACCACATGTGGGTCTCTTTTCCAGAAAAGTGCAGATAAGCAGGTTTTGACTTCTGAGGAGGCCCTGGCTAGCAGTCATTTGGTGCCTCTGGCAATAGTTGCCCCTGTGGCTGATAGGATTGAAGAGCTTGGTGTGAGCTTAAAGTCTGCACCTTTGGACTCAGAAAATGGAGACAGAGGAGGAAAGCTACTGCTGAGTAGTAAGCCTTTTGATCCAGGAGGAAATGTAGAGCCTCCAGCTGCAGGATTGGTTTATCTGGAATTTAAATTTGGTTTGGAACTTAACATTGTTTTATCCCTGAAACAGCTAACTGAGTCCCATAACACTACTGAACTGGGTGCCCATTTGCTAAAAATGTTTTTTTGTTTCCTCAGTTACTGTATATAGGTCAGAATGGAACCAAAGGAATCAGTGCCCAATTGAAGGGTTTATCCATGGAATTCCCTGCCTCTGTAGAAATGGCAATGAGATTGTTATTTGATTTTAACCTATTGGCAAAGTTTCCAAGGCAAAGCATACATTATGCAGACTGAGGTCTTATACCTCGGCTTATTTAAACCTAAAAGGGAATGGAGGACCTTCTTAGGAATGGCTGGTTATTGTCATGTTTGGATCTCTAATTTTGCACAATTGGCTAAACCCCTATTTTGTGGGACTAAAACAGAGGGGTGAAAGGGTTGAGTCAAGTAAAGAGATGCGGAAGGCATTCCAGAACCTAAAGCTCAAGCTTATCGAAGCTCTGGCTTGAGGTCTACCTGACCCAGATGAAAGGGAGCTGGTGGAGACCAGCAGCCTATCTGTCCAAACAACTGGACCAGAATGTCAGGGGCTAGACAGCGTGCCCTAGGTAACAAAGGCAGCTGCACAGCCAAGTCGAGAAGCAAGTAAGCTGACTTTGGGGGCATCACTGACCCTTTATGCCCCACATGCTGTTAGCGCAGTATTGGAGCAGAAGGGAAGCCACTGGATGTCCAATGCTAGAATTGCCCAGTACCAGGCTGCTTTACTGGACTATCCAGGACTGCGGTTGGTAACATGTAATGTCTTAAACCCTGCCACCCTGCTCCTCATGGGAGACATTAATTCAAACAGTGTGCTTCTAGCAAGCACACAATGCATTGAAACAATTGATTCAGAGTACACAAACCAGCCAGATCTTAAATTGGCTATTTCCCTCTATCTAAATTCAGAGAATTGGGTGCACTTTGTGGCAGAAATCATACAGAGGTTGCACAACATTTAGATATGTAAAATGGTCCCTGCATGCACCCTGGCATCCAGAATCCAGTGGAATGGGTTACTCAGACGTGTTAAAGTCTCACTTACGCAAATTGGCTCAGGAAATTGATCCTTCCTAGGAGTAGACTGGCCATGTGAAGCTCTTTATGGGCAACCATGTCCTATTGGAACCTTCCCTCCAGTCCCACTGAACAGCTAAAAGGTATCCCTGGGGGAACTGCTTTAAAGGAGTATCTTGTGTCTTTATCTAACAAGCCGCAAGGCACCCTTCAAACCCTTCTAACTAAGCAGGTACAAGCTCTGAGGACACCCCACCACCACCACTTCATCAAGTGCAAACGGGTGACTGGGTCCTTGTGAAGACGTATGGAGCAGACATGTTTGAGACATGATGGAAGGGACCGTACTTTGGTCAAGGGGATCACTGTGTGGATCCATTCTACCACCAGCAGACAACACCTCAACCTCAAGGTCCTTCAGAAACCAGGAAGCGAGATCCCAGGGCATGCCAAAGTGGAACAGGCAAAAGTGGACAGTGATGAGCCTGAATGGATTAAAGATCCTTTTCCAAAAACCTCCTAACCAAGCTTCATGTTTGAACTTATATAGAGTTGGGATTATCTGATTTTGTAAACCATCTTGGACTGGATTCAAGAATAATATCTATGTATTTTCTTGTTGTTTTGTACTTTAAACCTTTAGAAATTTATTGTAAGGGTACAGTACATTGATTGCATAAGGTTCAAGGGAGATGCATATTGTGTTTAGTAATTAAGGATACATTTTTAGGTTATGTGCTGATTTTGTGTCATTTTGTATTCACTGTGTACTTTCTGTGTAGTTCCTGATCACAGTTCAAGCTAGCTGTCAAAACAGCCGGACTGTTAAAATAAGCTTCATAGTTTTTTAGGAGAGCAACGTTGCAGTTAGGGAAATATTGTTGTGTATTACCTGTGTGTATATTTCTGAAAAGAATTGTTGTACATTATCTGTTGTGTATATTTTTGAAAAGAATGGTCTAGCTAGGGATAAAAACTCATATTTTAGTTTCTGTATCTCAGAATTCCATAGTAAGGGCTGTTAAAAAAATGTAAAATCTTTGGGGCTTCCTTTTTGGGTGGTCCATCACACACTCCTCGTATACTTTGCATCTGGATTTGTAATCACTGTGCAGGAGGAGTTATCAAATATTTAAGTATGTGGGTGAGATTTTTCATTTTGTTGTACAAATTCAAAATTCACCCAAAGTCCAGGGAGGACTGATACCATGAGAAATCAGGCTCCAAAACATTTATTCTAGCTAAATAAATTATAGGAACTGGAATACATTAAGAGTGTAAATTAACTTGAAGTACATGACTCCAGGAAGTGGCAGAACACCTGGATGAGGGGATTATCCCCAAGGTAAACTGTGCCTGAGGGACAGGAGATTGTCTCATTGTCTGGAGTTCCACATTCCCTGTCTCTGCCCTGTCTCTGCCAGACTGGGCCCCGTTGAACAATAGGACACCAATCTATGGAACATTGACTCAAGGATTTGGACCATCAAGAGCTTGATGGCACAGGAGATTGGATGCAACTGCGAACAATGACCCACCAATGAGGGAAACCTTGAACTGGTTTGAATGTATAAAACTGTTGTTAAACAAATGTTCAGGGCTCACTCACACCATCCAGGGTGAGACCACTGACTGATATTTGGCTTGGCTGCAATAAATCAGAATTGAACAGTTCAGTGTTTGCGCTTCCTTACTTTATTTGAATTGAATTATTGGACACTGGTTCCGAGCCAAGCACGGACTCAAAATAATCTGTAAAAACTGGTAACACTTCCGAGGTCAGCAAAATGAGTACCCAGCTTGCGGGGGAGGGGGGAGGTGATGTGCAGCCTGCATACTATAATTAAAACTGTAAACTGCCCAGAGAGTTCTTGAAGTGGTATGGGGCGGTGTATAAGCAGACCACTTTGCTTTGCTTTTGCTTTGTACTGGAAAAAAAGGATCACAGAAATAGGGTCCCTTGAGGTCAATATGCGATTTAGACATGAGGATCAGACCAAATGTCATATTGCTCCTCCCAGCTACCCCAAGAAACACTAATTCAGTGGTTCTCAACCTTCCTAATGCCGTGACCCTTTAATACAGTTCTTCATGTTATGGTGACCCCTTGCGCTGCTTGGAAGAGTCCATAAGCCCCCTTTGGCAGGCCACTGCCACAGGTGCCATAGATAATTGTCCTTTATAGGTACCCTCAGCCAATCGCAGCCTCCAGTGCTATTGACTGACATCCCCTCCAACCTATCAAGCTATAACTCACTCTTCCCCCCCTTCCTCCTCCCACTCCTCCTCCAGACCCAAGTTGTTTGTGCCTTTTTCTTCACTGGCTCATGGCGACCCCTATGAAATGGTCATTCGACTCCCAATGGGGTCCCGGCCCCCAGGTTGGGAACCACTGCCCTAGTTAGACCACAGCAGCCCATACCAATGATGGAAAAACCAAATCCTTCAGGTTGGTTTCCCCAGTATAGACTATCTCCCTTCCCCTTTTGCAAATTTCCACTCTTGGGAGTAGTTTTAAACTTTTTTATACAAGGATGAAAAAAAATACTGAGTGATGGAGTGTATGTTTTCAGGAATCTAAGAAGTTTGTGACATGTGCCCCCCTTCCATTACGTTCTAGCTAGCACTATCAGCAAATCGATATCAGCACATGTTCAGGGGACATGTTTGGGGGGGCACAGGGGAAATTAAATTATTATTATTATTATTATTATTATTATTATTATTATTATTATTATTATTATTATTATTATTATTATTATTATTATTATTATTATATGCGTCTAGTAGATCATCACTGATGTACCAAGTCAATTAGATTAGATTTTTTTAAAAAAAATTCTTTGTGTGAAATGGTATGACTGTGGGCAATTGGCATTATTTATTTATTTATTTATTTATTTATTTATTTATTTATTTATTTATTTATTTATTTATTTGTCTCATTTCTATACCGCCCCATTTCCAATATGTTTTCAGGAATCTAAGAAGTTTGTGACATGTGCCCCCTTCCATTACGTTCTAGCTAGCACTAAATGAAACAGATACACACAACTTCCCTCTCCCAACTGGGAATAAAGGTGAAAAAAACCCCAAGTGCCTCCTTAAAACACAGCAACAATCTGTCTCTTTAAAAAGAGAGAGAAAGAAGAGAAGAGAAGAACAATATTTAACAGGCTTTTAACTTAAGGGCAAGTAAAGGAAAACTGTTGTGTTGTGACGTGTACCACATATAAAAAATTATGCCCGAGGCATTTTAACGCCTCATAAAATCCCTGGCAGACGACCAGCATTTCATATATATGATGTCTTAAGTGCAACATCTGCATTTGCATCTGCTTTTTTGCTTTTAAATATGTTTCTCTGCATGGGCCAGAAAGGCAGAGAAGGCGGATGGAGGTGGTGGCAGCGGCGGCAGACGGGGAGGGGATGGGAAGGACCCAGATGGCCTGCAATGTGTCCTTACCACACAATAGGGTCCGGTTCCAAGCTACATGTTATCTTGCTCCATCCCCTGGAAGAGTGCTGAGCTGATTTTCAGTGCCTATGAGATATTTCCATTCACTCGCTTTCAAATCTGATCTCTGTTGCCTTCTACTCTATTTATTTATTTATTTATTATTTATTTATTACATTTATATACCGCCCCATCTTCCGCAGCGGAACTCTGGGCGGTGTACACTTTAAAAACAGACAACAACAACAAGCATGAAAATCAGAGGCAGACTACCAGTAAAAATAAGGGGGTACAATACCCTCCACAGAGGATGGTGTAGACGGCAATTAAATAGATAATTAAATAGAAAGTTCACCAAATGCCTTCTTGAAGAAATGAGTTTTCAAGGCTTTTTTAAAGGCGGCCAGGGACGCTGCTAGGCGCAACTCACTAGGGAGCTGATTCCACAGCGTAGGGCCCACCACAGAGAAGGCGCCGTTGCGCGTGAGCGATTACTACATCTGTTAGGCCAGGATGTTGGACAAGCAGCACATGCTTCAAACAATGTGTCTGCAGTCGACTTCAAGGGACCTGATGGCCAATGCTATTTTAGAGTGCCAGAATGGGCCACTCTTCCAGCTTGTTCCCAGAGTGCCATGGGGTAGTGCTGCATCATGATTTATGCCAGTGCAACTGCTGGTCAAGAGAAGCCAGGTAAGTGCTATATTCCTTCTCCTTAGGGAGATGGAACCAACGGGGGAAAAAAATTCACAGCAAGCGAGAACTATTTAGGTTGGACAAAATATGAACGTGCCTGACTGCTACTATAATTAGCGCTGTCTGAGTTATATGGGTCAGGCTCACCTCATCTCATGTTCAGTCCATTCCCACACGTTGGTAAATCATCTGTTTTTAATAGCTCTTGATTGGTGAGTCCCACTGTTTTATGCGTTTTTGCGGGCATGTGAAGAAGGAAGGCAGTAAGACACTTCCTTTTTTGCAGAATTTTGGAATATATTTTTTGAGTCAAACGAACCAGGGTCTTTCATGCCTGCTATGAAAATCTGGCCAAATTCTAGAATACTAATTACACATGACTGGAGTAGGAACTGGCAAGCCACTCCAGTATTCCTGCCAGAAAACTCCATGGACATGGAGTCACAAAGAGTCGGTCACGACTGTAACGACACAACACACACACACTCACAATTACGCATGAAGTTTAAAAGCAAAACAAAACTCTCTTGAAGTCTATTGGGAGATGTTTCTCCTGCCCTACTCAGAGGTGTCCAGGAGGTGTATGCTCAAACTCAAACCCTCAAGAGTGGCCTGGAGAAGATGTTCATTTGGGGCTCATTCCCAGCTAGTTTTGAACCACCTGAGCTGACACAAGGCCAGCTTTCTTGTATCCTCAATCATTCCAGCCAGGGGATGTCAGAAATTAGTTAGGGTTATCTGCAGCTTGGCCTCTGTGCTGGCATAACAGCTGTCTCCCTAGCCAGTGGTGGTGAACCTTCGACACTCCAGATGTTTTGGACCTCAACTCCCACAGTCCTTTGTCATTAGCAATACAGGCTTGGAATTCTGGGATTCGTGGTCCAGAACATCCGGAGTGCCAAAGGTTCACCACCACTGGACTAAGCTAAAGGATGTAACTCAGAACCTCCCTTGTCCTGCTCTTTCTCTGGTTTTTGGTTCTTCTTCTGGGTCATCCTAGCATGCCGTTTCTCCTGGCAGAGCTCTGAAACCAGTCAGCATGGGTGTTCTGCCAGGGCAGTTCTACTGATATAAGTGGTTTCTACTCATTTCAGACCTATTATAGCTGTCACATCGTTCTTCGAATTGCACTCTCTTTTCTTTGAAAATACAGTATGTTTGCCAAAACCTGATGAATTCAGGAGCTTTATAATTCTTTTAGTAGGAGACTAACATGGCATATCTTCCCCTGTCCCTACATCTGAGCAAGATTCTGGTGCTAGGGAAGGGCAAGAAAAAAACCCAAAACATGTATTTATTCAATTTGTTTCTGTGGTTACAATTTAATTTGTGTTGTTATTTGTTTGTTGAAAGGGTATTTTCTGTCTTTATTGTCTTGTTTTTACTCTTTCTAAAGCCGTGTGTGGTAATAGTGAGAAAGGAGTTGCCGGACAGGGCTTCAAGCTCCTGAAGTTGGCCACCTTCCTTTTCCAGAATGTTCTGGGCTTTGTGTTCCTAAGTAAAATGGCAGCTACCGCAAAAATGAAAGATTGTATTAGCGGCTGTCGTTTTTCTGGAATGTTCCAAGGGAGATGCAGTTTCTAGAGCTGTCAGAGTATGTGCTATTTAATCAGCCCACAGAAGCAATACTTAATGAATAAATGGTTAGAGCCAGGGACAGAGTTTTCTTAAAATCAAACAGCTGTATTACAAATGTACAAAATATATCACAGCATCACAGAACTTCTACAAAGTTCAACAGAGCATAGAGGGGAAAATCACATTAGTACATTGATACAAAATTCAACAGCATAACAGCATAATAGCATAGAGTACATAGACAAAATATATGACAGAGAAACAAAGTGGGTGCCTTTACTCACGGAAGGCCCAATGAACAGTGATTTACAGAGCATTTTGATACACATGTCTGTCCAATCATAAATTACATTACATCATAGCTATTGCAACCTCTTGCATCAGCCAAAATTCATTATGTGAATTCTTTACACCTGTACTCCATTTGAAAAAATTATACACTGAGTCACTGTGCACTTTTTACAGACTCCATCTTTAAATCAATTAAACACATATCAAATACATATAGAACATCCTGTCTAATACATATATTTCACTAACTAATACCTGACAAGAGCATTCTGGGAAAATTAGTTCAACCGTTGGTCACCAGGGACAGCAGCTGCAGAAATTGGATGTGGGGGGGGGTATGAGGATTCATATGAACCTGTCAATTTGTATTCCATGATTTGATTCATGACATTCATTTCATAATGAATGAAAACAGGACCCCTTTGGCTCAATTGTTCCTAAAGCAATACATATCAGTTTTAAGCTTAAGCATGGATGGAATATTGCAGTTCTGTACAATATGCTCCACTCCTTAACTCAAATTAAACCTGATATTTAAAAACTAAAATCAAGATTGTACTCTTTTTAAAAAAATCAACTGCATTGTTTTAAGGATGAATATGTGTGAAGTTTTACTTGGACCAATTTGTCTCAATATCAACTATATCATGACGTTCTTGCACTGTTCTGTCTCCCAACGCTCAAAGAAAATGGTGTAAACAACCCTATAAATGTCCTCCCTCCATTTCTCTTACCCTTCTTAGAAAAAAAATCTAAATTTAAAACTTTCTATGCTCTTGAATGTGTCTCTTTGACCTAGTGTGCCTTCGTGTAATCTGTCGATTCAGTCTGAAAGAGCAGAATGTTTCCTGAGCGAGTAATAAAGAGCTACTGCGTACCTGCGTGGAGGTCAGGCAAAGGGGTGAAAAAAACACAAGAAGCAGAAAAATTAAACAAGGAGAAATAGAATGAAACTGAATCGGAAAGGCCAAACAGCAAGACAAAAGCTACACAAGATTATATCAAGAAAACAAGGAGCAACCCTGCCCAGTCTTTTACTATTCACCTGTGAACCACCTCCCAGCTATATGAACAACAGTTCCAGTTTTCAATAGATTTCCATGCTGCATTGATACATGTGAAGGTTGTGAGGTCAACTGAAGGTTCAGCTTGTATCTAGTGGAGGAATATTTTCCCACAGTGGATAATAACAGTGAAGTACTGAAGGAGGGAAAATGTTGTCAGGGCGCGTACAAATCTAAAGGTTATTTTGTGTGTTTTCAGTGCCATGAAAGAAGAACAGCCAATACTTGTAAAGGGGAGGTTGTGTGTGTGTGTGTGTGTGTGTGTGTTGTGTCGTTACAGTCATGACTGACTCTTCGTGACTCCATGTCTATGGAGTTTTCTTGGCAGGAATACTGGAGTGGTTTGCCAGTTCCTACTCCAGGTGCCTACAACACCTGGTATTCCCTGGTGGTCTCCCATCCAAGTACTAACCAGGGCTGACCCTGCTTAGCTTCCGAAATCAGGCGAGATCAGATGTGCTTAGGGCATCTAGGCAGCTAAAGGGGAGGTTAGGAGGGCTTAATCAAAATGATTTCCACAGTGGCAAGAGAAATTAAAAATATCAAAAAAGGATTTTTCAAGTATGTTCACAACAAGCTGAGGATCGAGGAACAGCAGGACAACTGTGTGGAGAGGATGGGGAAATCGTTGTGGGTGTCAGAGAGAATGCAGAACTACCGAACATCTGGTTTGCTTCTGTCTTATACCAAAAGTGGAAGCTACAGAGCAGGAGGGACTTTGCCACAGGTTACTCTCCTGGGCTCAGTATTCAGCATTTTTATAATCAACGTGGATGAGGGTCAGGAAGGATGCTCATTAAATTCACAGATGACACTAAACTGGGAGGTGGGTGACACTTCAGAAGGCAAAACCAGAATTTAGGAAGGCTTCAACTGACCGGAAAACTGGAACAAAACAAACAAAATGAGTTGCAACAGGGGAAAAAATGAAGTTCTGTATTTAAGCAGGAAAAATAAGATAGCAAATATAGGGTGGAAGATAGCTAGATTGACATGTGAAAAGGATCAAAGAGTCTCAGTAGACCACAGGCTAAAAATGGATCCACACACTGTGAAGAGGTAGCAGAAAAATTTAGACACCTCTGTTTAACAAGGATGTTGAAAACTTGGAATACGTTGGGAGGAGAGCAACTGGGATGATAAAGATTTGGAACTAAGCCCTGTGAGGAACAGCTAAGGGAATTAGGCAGGTTTAGTCTGCACTGCAGAAGGGAAGACTGGGAACTGATGTGATTGCCATCTTCTAGTATTTGAACAGCTGTCATATGGACCAAGCTTGTTTTTTGCAGTTCCTGAGAGCAGGACTCAAGGTAATGGATTTAGATTACAAGGAAAACAATTGAGACTCAACATTAGGAAGAAGTCTATGAAGAGTCTCATTCATCCAGGTGAGGTTATCCAAGTAGTGACATGTTTTAATTTAACAAGAAAAGAAGTCCAGTTGCCATGACTCAACTTCTGGACATTAGGAAGAACTTCCTAAAAGGGAGAGCTATTTGACAGTGAATTGAACTGAATCATAAGGTGGTGGATTCTCCAACATAGGAAGTGTTAAACACAAGTTGGGTGACCATTATGATACTTCAGATGGGAATATCCTGCTTCAGAGGGGAGTTGGACTCAGTAACCCCTGCACTCCTTTCTACCCTAATTTTCTATGAATTTATACTCAGAAATTCACATCACCATTACTTCAAATACAGCTCTCCTCTCCTGAGATGTTTTTTCTTATTGTTCTTTTTTCATAAAAGTTAATATGTTCATTTCCATTTTCTTTTATTGCTGCCATTCTCCATTTACCATCATTTACCCTCACTGATGTTATAAGGTGGCTATATAGCATTTTGATGCCTTCTTATTCGGCAGATACTCAGACTGGTCGACATTACCCATGTAACTAACCCAGGAAGAAGAACAAACAAACTGAAGGGGTAAAAAAATTGTGCCAGAACAATTACTGTCAAAGGTAATGTCAACAAATAAAATAGAAAAAAGTGAAAATTCACAAGAAGTATTTCTTTCAGGAAATATTTCTACTCCTTCTTTTTAAACTGTCTCCATAACAATTGAAGAAAATTCCAACTCAAATTGGAGGGCCTGAAGACCCAAATCTTCTTGCCTACTTACAGGAGTTTAAAATCAACATAAATTTGCATGTAATAGATGCTATCTGCAGTGATTTCTTAATTTAAGGCAATTCACCTCCAAAAGTTACATCATTTCATGGAATGATAGAATCATAGAGTTGGAAGAGACCTCAAGGGCCATCCAGTCCAACCCTCTGCCATGAAGGACCCCATCACAGATGGCCATCCAGCCTCTGCTTAAAAACCTCCAAAGAAGGAGACTCCACCACCCTCCGTGGCAGCATATTCCACTGCTGAACAGCTCTAACCGTCATGAAGTTCTTCCTAATGTTCAAATGGAATCTGTTTTCCTGTAGTTTGAAACCACTGCCCCGACTCCTAGTCTTTGAAGCCATGGAAATCAAACATGTTCCCTCTTCAATATGACATCCTTTCAAATATTTAAATATAGCTATCACATCCCCTCTCAGTCTTCTTTTTGAAAGGCTAAACATTCCCAGCTCCCTAAGCCGTTCCTCGTAAGACATTTCTTCCAGACCCTGAACCATCCTGGTCGCCCTCCTCTGTACCCACTTGAGGTTGTCAACATCCTTTTTAAATTGACAATTTAATTGACAATTGAAATTTGTGTTATGCCACCAGAAGTAGGCAAGAAGATTTTGGCCTTGTATCTCATGTATCTCAGCAACCATTCTATACAGCCTGCTCTGTTGTGCATGACAACTCATAACAGCTGAAGACTCCCTGGTCCACTAACTTGGGATTGTTCTCATGCTGAGCCAACTGACAGGGACTGGAATGAGAAGAAACAAACTGGTTTAAATAAGCAAATGGAAATCTGAAAGTTGAGTAATGGCAATTGGACTTCTTTTACTTGAGAGATAGAGAAAGTCTCGCTGCTCATTCAAATAGCTTCATCAGTCTGAATACAGCTAGTGCAAGTCCTCCATCTTATAGTCAGTTTTGACCTAAGGTGCCGAAACCTATAAAGTATGGGTCATTCACTATGGCATGGGGGTGAAGGATTGGGCCATCCTTCTGATCATAGGAGGAGTAACAGCTCAGGACCAGAATTAGCAGTACACCTCCATTTGAAGGACAAAGGGCACTCATTCAAAGATGAGGATGTACACATATTGGATAGAGAAGGTAGTGGTTTGAGAGAGGAATCAGGGAAGCCATTCATGTGAGCATTGAAACCCCCTCTCTCAACAGAGGTGGGGGCCTCAGGCATAGTCTATCTGCTACTTATCAGGCTGTGCTTTCAACAATACCCAGACAAATCAAAAAGCCTTCACCACCAAGGCCATAACTAACAACCCAAACTTCATAGGTTTCAGCACCTTAGGCCATTGTTCACCTTAAGGCTATGGATACTATTGTCTACCTAACGAGCCTATTCAGATCATTGTTCAGCTTATGAGCCTTTTTCAGAGCAGGGTGACAAGAGGTCAAAGCTGACTATAAGATGGAGGACTCGCACTAGCTGTATTCAGAAAAAGAAGTCCAGCTACCATGACTCAGCTTCCAGATAAACTCACCTGGATGACTGGGAATCTTCACAGACAAACAAATGGAAAGGCACTGGGTGTCTGTCCATCTCAGAGACACAATATTCTGGAACAGAACAGGCTTCAACTGCGGAAGAAGATGGTTCAACAGAGCTGAGAGAGGGCTTCTCCCTCCCCATCCCTTCAACAGAATTGAATATCTAGGCATAGTCTTTTGTGCTAAAAATAACGAAGGCCTCTATTTGAAAGAAATCAGGATGGAGGAAGTGATCCATTATTGATAGAACTTTCAAGCTGGCTTGCCAATCTGTTTTGTACTGTGGTCGACCCTCAATTTTTAATGAAGGAGCTTATGAAAGTCGTAGAGGGTGTAAACTGGTGACCTCTGAATGATACCTTGCTGCCGATGATCCCATCACAGAACAGAGCTGCCTGTCCTTACATCTTTTTTCTGTGCTTTACCTCGGCTTGACCTTGGCTTTTGAAGGTAAAAGAAACAATACCGTCCAGCACAATACCTTTACTCAGACAGGA
Organism: Phrynocephalus guinanensis; assembly: GCA_037367245.1. NCBI lineage: Eukaryota > Metazoa > Chordata > Lepidosauria > Squamata > Agamidae > Phrynocephalus > Phrynocephalus guinanensis. Next base: position 129,621,886 of record CM074735.1, on the reverse strand, counting down.
AAAGCAGATTTAGGAAGATGTGCCCCACTGGAAAAAAAGACTAAACAAACCAACCTGCTTCCTTATTGTTCCTCCTTTCCCTACATTATCTTCTGAGTAATACCCTTGTCCTGTTTGCGGTACACGCCTCCCGTTGGTTAGGACTGTGTTTAATCAAACAGTTTTTATAAGGACAGTTTTGGTGGAAGTCATGCAAACCGAAAGGCAAAAGGGACACAGCCTACAGAAAAGCAATCGCAGACACGAGGTCAAGAACCTAGAAGATGGCCTAGGCTTAACCTCATATCACCATGCAAGAATGGAAAACTTTGTTGGGTGTTTTGAGTGTGTGTGAAATGCAGTTCAGGGGTGGAGACTTGCACTCTAAGCATGAAACCGAATGTAATTCTTAGTGCTTCTGGGAGCATGTATTGTTCTAAGTCAGGGGTGCCCAAACTTTTTGTAAGGAGGGCCAGATTTGGTGGCTGAGAATGTGTCAGGGGCCGATTGCTCCCCGACCCTGCCACCCCACTGCAAGCCCCACCCACTGACCCCTTGTAGCCCCGCACGCAGGAAGGAAGGCGGGGACCAATGGAGGGAGGGAGGGAGGGAGGGAGGAAGGTGGGGACCAAAGGAAGCATAGGGAGCCGTGGCCACCACAGGGGAATATGTGGGTGAGGGAGGGGAGGGCCAGCCAGCCGCGGGGCACTCAGAATGGCCTGACGGGCCAGATTTGGCCACCGGGCCGGACTTTGGGCAGGCCTGTTCTAAGTCCTCAGCATCTGTGCTTCTTTATGTGCAGAACCCAATGATTTGTTTCTTGTAGATAATGATGAATTGGCAGTATGTGCTGAGACATTTTCACTCAAGGAATGAGCAGAATCCTTGCTCCTTTTTGCCTCATCTAAGAAGATTACTTGGCAACCAGCTTGCCAAGAACTTTCAGAATGATCTCCTGGCAAACCCATCCTTTGCCATGCTTGGGCTCTTGGTACGTGCTTTGAAAAAGAGGGCATGCCCTCGAAAGCTCAGCTCGCAGTGTTTGCTATCTTTCTAGCAGCCTATAAAGGTATCACCTCCTAGTCTCGCAGAGCGCTTTAATTTCTCCTTGCAGAATTTTTGGGAAAATAGAATAAATCCATTCTGCTCCCACTCAATCTCCCGACTACTTCCATTCTTACTTTGATGTTTGGTGCATGCCTGCAAAACTCTGATGCAAGGAGTTCACGTACAGTATCTTCACTGACTCTTTTCCATGTTGAAGGCCTCTGTGAGCATACAAGCTAGCAATGCTATACTATACTATACTATTCTGTGTACACCGAAGTAGACAGATCACAGTCAGTTCAGTATAGTATAGTATAGTATAGTATAGTATAGTATAGTATAGTATAGTATAGTATAGTATAGTCATCCTTCAGTCTTGAGAGACTGTGGTATCACGCTCTGTATAGAAGTCATAAAGCAGCTTCTAGTGTGGCCAAAACAGCCAATCTGAGAGTGACAATCCCTTCCACATTGAGGATAAATACAGTCGGTCCCTTGCCTGGTCCCCAGATTTCACTGTTTCTGGAACTGTTTCTTTTCCTCAGCCTGTTGAACAAATGTCCTTTCGAATTGTAGAAGGCCACGCTGTATCTTTTTCTTCCAGGCTGAACGATAGGCGGTCAAGTTTTCCCATTTATTAAGGTCCATTTCCAAGGTCTTCAGATCCTTCTTGCAGATATCCTTATATTGCAGCTGTGGTTTCCCTCTGTAGTGCTTTTCCTGCACTAATTCTCCATATAAAAGATCTTCTCAGAATTTGACCATCAGCCATTCTCACGACATGCCCAAGCCAGTGTAGACGTCGCTGTTTCAATAATGTATACATGCTAGAGATTCCAGCTCATTCCAGGACTACACCATTTGGCTCTTTACCATGCCGAATCATATCAAAGATACGTTCGAGATGGCACATAAGGAAGGTGTTCCGCTTTCTCTCCTGCCATACACAACACAAAGAGTCCAAGAGTGCAGTCCAAGAGTGCGCTCAAGACACAAACTCTATAAACCTGGATCTTTATGTTCATACAGCCAGAGTGCATATAGGAATTTATTAGGAGCTGTGCTTTCACTTCCACATTGTAACATCAGAGTCCTCTGGTTGGCTACCTGTATCCATCATGGAGCATCTGCAGGCATTATCTATTTATTTCTAGGCTGAATCTAAATGAGGTTCTGGTCCTGTTCTAGAACGTCTACTAGTTCCGTTGCCATCTGGGTTCCAGAAAGGGTGTTTGTAGGAGTGGGATATGTGTGACAGGGAAAGGTGACCCTTCCCCAGTGAGGACAAATATAGCAGGCCAGATTATGTATTCAGAGTCTGGATCCAAACCAAGACAAATATTATTTCTACTCATGGTTTCCTGTACTAGGAGTATAGCACAATAGCCTATTGTTGGAAGTAAGAGTTCCTCCTAGGAATCTGTTCATATCCAGAGAAGCAAGCTATTTATTTATTTATTTATTTATTTATTTATTTATTTATTTATTTATTTATTTATTTATTAAATTTATATACCGCTCCATCTAGCAGCACAGCTACTCTTGGCGGTTTACAAAGTTGAACAAATATCATTTATCTCGGTTTATTGATTTATTATTTATTTTTATATTTATATTCTGCCAGATTTTCCCAGTCGGGAACTCAGGGAGGTTAACAATAACAAGGTTAACCTTCCCTATTACAACTAGTGAGGAATGCCTTTTTAGGCTTATCTAGACAGAGCATTTATTCATACAATGTACCTAATTAAGCATTGATATTTTTGGCATTTTTCTTGACCATCCAAATGATATTTGCCTTACCTCGGTTAGTTCGGTTATAAAATCCAGGCTTTTAAAATTCCCCCTGAAGATATGATTTTTTTTTAAAAAATATCTTGTTTTGTTCTGGGATGGAGTTTAGTCGTACCGCACATTTCACTGATGCTTCTATCTGGGTGAGACCTTTCCTATCAGAAAGGTTCAATTTGCAATCCAAAGAATAGGGTAAGGTAGGTAAGGACATCTTCAGCAGAATAAACACGGCATTAAAAATTATTTATTAATTTGATTTTTGTAAGGCTTTTCCTAAGAGAACCAACTTTATTGCATCTTTCTCAAAGAGAAGATATATGATTTTGTTCAAATGCAAAGCCTAGGATTCTGCTTGAACCTACTGAGTAAGGATCTGGGATATATTATGATTTGGATTCTTTTTACATTGAGTAGGGGATGGGACTTAGAGGGAATATAGACTCCTTCCAATTTGTGGAAATATCTCTGTGGGAAGCTCGGTTGGCACATGTCATGTTATCTTTGTATTCCCCCTAAGCCAGGCATGTCCAAACTTCGGACCTTCTGATGTTTTGAACCACAATTCCAAAATTCTGAGCTTAGATTGCCAATGGCAAAGGACTGTGGGAGTTGCGGTCCAAAACATCTGGAGCGCCAAAGTTTGGACATGGCTGCCCTAAGCTCTTGGCAACTGGGTGGCTGCTGGTGAAGTAACTTTTAATGGAAATGTGTGTGTGCATGCATGTTTGTGCATGCATGCTTTCCCCCCTTACCCTTGTATTTTACTCCTCATCTAGAATAAACAAAACTTGCAGTAAGTGATTTCTGAGATATTTTTTGGCTGCATGGGACTTCCAATATGTTGAGATCTGGAACATGTTATATTTAGGGTTGGAGTTAGGTTTTCAGAAACACTTCTTGTATGTTCTGAACTCACAGAGAATCCCAGTGTCTCCCATGAATTGGGTCAAACTACAGACAACTGCAATGCCTCATTTCTGCTTCTCAGCCTCATGGCTGGACATAAAATGGCACGGGAGTCCCTCCCCAATGCCCTGATATATAACACTGGTTGGGCCAACAAAGTACCTCTGTGAGAAAAAGCAATACATTTGTTTAGATTTTTTGTCCCTCTCTCTCCCCCCCTCTCTCTGGGCCTTTTCACACGACCCCTAAGATCCGCTGGTCCCTTAAATTCGAACCAGAGATCTTGGGGGTTCGTTTTTGTTCCTGCGTCCCCACCCCTCAGCACTTCCTGCTCCTGTCGGCGTGAGGGGGGGAGGCAAAAAAAGGACAAAAGAAGCCTTTACTAACCTGCCCGTGCCCATCGAACTTGCCACGAGCTCCATTACTTGCTGCTTCCGTCTCAAGGAGCTGTTAAAGGGGTGGGAGGCAAAAAAACAACAGACAAGCCAGGAGAGCCAGGCACTTATCCGCATCTAATTTTTTATCACCTCCAAAGAGAAGGTACAAGGAAAGTGCGCTGGGTCGTGCTAAAGTGGGCGGGGTCGCACTTAATTGTCTCCAAACTCCGGAGCTGGTGGGAAAACATTTCTAAGCTCCGGAGCTGGGAGCCATTTGCAGCGCAGCTTAGGGGTCGTGTGTGTGTGTGTGTGTAGAATCATAGAATCATAGAGTTGGAAGAGACCTCAAGGGCCATCCAGTCCAACCCCCTGCCATGCAGGAACCCCCATCACAGTATTTCTGACAGATGACCATCCAGCCTCTGCTTAAAAACCTCCAAAGGAGGAGACTCCACCACCCTCCGTGGCAGCATATCCCACTGCCAAACAGCTCTAAATGTCATGACGTTCTTCCTAATGTTTAAATGGAATCTCTTTTCCTGTAGTTTGAAACCATTGCCCCGAGTCCTAGTCTCTGAAGCCATGGAAAACAACTCTGTTCCCTCTTCAATATGACATCCTTTCAAATATTTAAACATAGCTATCATATACCCTCTTAGCCTTCTTTTTGAAAGGCTAAACATTCCCAGTTTCCTAAGCCGTTCTTCATAAGACATTTCCTCCAGACCCTCAACCATCCTGGTCATCCTCTGCAACTGCTCGAGGTTGTCAACATCCTTTTTAAATTGAGGCACACAGAACTGGACACAGTACTCCAGGTGGAGTCTGACCAGAGTAGAATAGAGTAGTACTATCACTTCCCTTGATCTAGATACGATGGTTCTGCTGATGCAACCAAGAACCGCATTGGCTTTCCTGGCCGCCGCATCACACTGCTGACTCATGTTCATTTTGTGGTCCACCAAGACTCCCAGATCCCTTTCACAGGTACTATTTTCCAGCCAAGTATCCCCCATCCTATATCTGTGCAATTCATTCTTTTTACCTAGACGTAGGACCCTACATTTCCCTCTGTTGAAATCCATTCCGTTAGCTTTGGCTTAGCACTCTAATCTGTCAAGGTGTGTGTTTGTTTGTTTACTAGCTTGTATGGAAGCAAGGTATCTGAAACCCGAGTGTAATGTTCCAATTCCTCAGATGATAGCAGCATATACTAGGTCTCATCTGCAGATCTAATTTTCTGCAAACACAGCAACAAAACATGCTGAGGATGGGTTAAACTGTCTTGCTTGAGTTCTGCCGTCTTTACACTGCTTTCATCTCAATTGTTGCCTTTAATATATAATCTTTATGATTCTAATGTTACAACCTCCTGCATTCTTTTTTTTTTGGTTATATCTGCTTTTTAAGTGTCGGGTGAACCGGCTTGAGTCCCCACATTTGCGAGAAATATTTGCAGGATAACATCAACTTCAGTAACAGCAGCGGTAATAGAATATGGTCATTGCTGGCTCAGTCTGGATGCCTCTACTCCTCCGTTTATTTGCCCTAAGAAAGACTCCTGCCTTCAGTGTGAATCATAAGTGAGAATAAAACCTTGCCATGGACTTTGATCATAACAAATTCATTTGGGAGGGACTTTTAAGTAAATGTGCCTTCAAAGCAAAGCCTGAGGGCTGTAGCCTTAACATACAAAGAGAAAAAACAACTTCCCTTTTTAAGCTTCTTCCACCGTGATCATGAGAAAACAAAATACACAAAACTTCTACCTATACTTTAGTCTTATAATCTACTGTTGTTTTTTTGACAGTACCTTGCTTTTCAGCTGCTGTTTTGTGACAGTCAGTAGCTTGCTTTATGATTGATGTTTGTGACAATAGCTTGCTTTATGGCTGCTAAATGACAGTGTAGCTTCCTAGATGCTGTAAGCACATGCGATCTTGGCTCATTTCAGAAGCTAAGCACGGCCAGCTGTGGTTAATACTTGGATGGGAGACCACCAGGGAATACCAGGTGCTGTAGGCGCCTGGAGTAGGAACTGGCAAGCCACTCCAATATTCCTGCCAAGAAAACTCCATGGACATGGAGTCATGAAGAGTCGGTCACGACTGTAATGACACAACACATTTTATGACAGTACCTTTCCTTACAGTTGCTGTTTATGATAGTAGCTTGCTTTGTGGCTGCTGAATTATTTATTTAATATTTCCCTCTGCCAACCGTGGATAACTGAATAAGTGGATAATGAATCAGAGGATACCGGGGTCCTACTGTACAACGTTGCAGAGTGAAGGCCAGAGTGGGGGGGGGAGGTGGCATACATCACCACTATCTCTGAAAAAATTTTAAGCAGTGAGTTACAGCAGGACCCAAATTTTAAACCCATAAAGACTCAAACTAATGTTTCTCACAGAGGCATGGCGAGGAACCTCCTTGGAACAGTCATTTCCGATCCATTTTTCCTTTGCCTAGAATTAGATTGTCCAGTCCTTTCCCTTCCTAAAATACCCAAGGAGTGGAGCTACTTTCCTCTGAGAGAGAGAGATTGGGTAATGGTTTCTTCTTCGTCTTAAAACTATATAATCTGGATGGTGGTGGGGGGTGGCGGCAGGGGGTGGTAGGCAATTTGGCACCCCCTAATTGCTCCGCTCAGGGCACCCCGCCCCCTTGCCCTCCCCAAGCTACGCCCCTGGTCCACCCCCAGTCAAGGAGGTCGAGTGGAGAATCAAACTTTCCAACCCACCTTAAACCACCAATAGACATGAGCACGACCAGAAAAAATGGTGTTTCGAGTTTTCGATTGTCGGAACGGGTCCGTTTCGGGTCGTTTCCGTTTGTCGTGAAAGTTTTCAAAAATTTGTCGCTTCCGTTTGTCGTTTGTCATTTGTCGTTTCCACCGCAATTTAGCGCGATTTGACTTCCCAGAGCATAGGGGCGTCCCGCAATCAGGGCCGGCGCTAGGTGTTTTTGTGCCCTACATCCATACACCCGACTGCGATTTCTGGAAGGTGCCTCGGCTTTTTATGCCCTCCGAGACATCCAGAAGTGTCAGTCAAAAACCTGGCGATGCCATTGGTGGAATGGTTCAAAATAATTGCATGGTCCCATCCCATGCCCAGCCCAAATGGGCAGGTCTAAAAAAATAAAAAATAAAATAAAATAAAATAAAATCAATACGACGTTTTATTGCTATAAAAACCCACTGCTGCTACTATTAAAATTCAGGCATTTAAAATAAATAAATTTCACATGTTTCTGTGGTGATTTGGTGTGTTTTTTGACCACGATTTCAAAAGAAAAATTGCGGTCGCCATTTTGGATCCCCCCCCCACCGCATGGCATGCAGCGAGACAGACGACGAGGATGACCCCCCCCCGCCTGGTGCAAGCAGCCCAGGACAGGAGAAGAGGGGGGGGGAAGGCCGGAGACCCCCCAGAAACCACCCCTCTGGTAGGTGGCAAAGCCTCAGGCAGGCATTTTTTTTGCCTGCTTTTTTGGCCGGGAGTCAGGGTTTTTAAAAAAAACTTTTAAAAACTTTTTCTGTGCTTCTCATCGCGCGATCGCCGTGATGCGACAAACGGAAACGAAAAACCCGACCAAATTTTTCTTTTTTCGGTTTGAGTTTGAGTTCTGACGGCTTAATTATCGTTACCGTTTCCGTTACGTAACGGAAACGATAACCAAAAACGGAAACGACAATTTCGCCGAGTCGTGCCCATGTCTAACCACCAAGTAACCCAGCAGTTTTCCAGGATTCCACACAGAAGCGTTGATGTGCTTAAATTGTTTGTTTCTAGGTTGCTCTCTTTGGGAAGGGCTGACTCAACCCGTGCAATGGTTGCCAAAGGGACTTTGTGAGTTTGGGGACTTTCCTCCTCTCTCCTCCACCCCACCTTCGTGATTTCCCCAGGGTCATTTTTCTCATGTCCTCGGCTGCTAGGCTGATGTCGGATTTCAGACCCCGAGCCTGTCTCACCGACAACAGCTTGAAGTGAGAGAGAATTGCCCAGATGTCCCTGATAAATCTGTGTGTTTCTCATGCAGTTCTGTTTACCTGGGAGAATAGCTCGGATTCGTGGGGTGGCTCATCTGTTTGTTTCCCAGGAGTGTCCTCCTGCGCAGGTACAAACGGCTTGTTGTTTCCGCAGGCTTGTCTGCCACCTTGGTGACGGACAGATGAGAACTCTTTGCTTTGCGAATCTAATGTGATCTGGGTCGCCCCCGTGGCAGGCTGAGCTGAAGGGGTTTTGATAGGGTGAGGGGGGGGGGAAGAGACATCTCACGCTATGAGAACCTGAAGGGGTGGAAATCTTCCTAACTCTTTCCTGAAATGTTGGACTGCACTGTTTTAACATGGTTGCCTGCCTATGTTTCCCAGATTCTGCAGGGAAAAGCTAGCAAAGTACTCAGATTTTAATGCAAACTAAATCCAGAGTTTAGAACTAAATGCAAACTAAATCCAGAGTTTAGAACTAACCAGGCAAGGAAGGAATAACTCATAATTGATTTAACATAAGAACATAAGAACATAAGAAGAGCCATGCTGGATCAGGCCAAAGGCCCATCTAGTCCAGCTTCCTGTATCTCACAGTGGCCCCACCAGATGCGTCCAGGAGCACATAAGACTAGATATCTGTCTCCTAATACCACTGCCCTGCATCTGGCCCTTGAAGTACTCAGGTTTTAAGACTGGAGATTACACATCTCCATCATGGTTTGTAACCTGTGATGGACTCAGGGCCGGCGCGTCCATTAAGGCGAACTAGGCAGTTGCCTAGGGCACAAAAATGGACAGGGGGCGCTGCCCAGCCTGCTGCCCCCCACCTGCTCCACCCCCGCCCGTCACCCCCTGCCCGTCGCCGCTGCCCCCCCGCCGCCCCCCCGCCGGCCCCGCCCCCCCGCCGCCGCCTGACCCCCCCCGCCGCCGCCCGCCCCCACCCCCCATGCCTAGGGCGCGAAAAACCCTAGCGCTGGCCCTGGATGGACTTTTCCTCCAGGAATCTGTCCAGTCCCCTTTTGAACGCATCCAGGCCAGATGCCATCACCACATCCTGTGGCAGGCGGTTCCACAGACTAACAACGCGCTGGGTGAAAAAAAATATTATTTTGTCTGTTCTTACTCTCCCAGCCCTCAATTTGAGTGTATGTCCCCTAGTTCTGGTATTTTGTGTGAGATCAGCCAGAGGGAAGGGATGGCTATCAGAATGCTACAATTTGCTGGTTTTTTCTATTTGCAATAGTAACCATCCATCACTGAATTACAATAAGACTATAATGCAGTGAAGGATAATCGATGCAATGCAACTCTGACTCAAGTCAGAGAAGTTGCTTTTCAATATCATTTCACAGAATACCATATCTAGCATGCAACATTTCCAAGCTCTGAAAGCTCAGGTGAGTTTGTTATTTTTGCAAGTGCAACCAGTCTTAGTCACTAACTATTATAATTTGGTTTGATGGTCCTACCACATACAGTACTATAGGTGTGTTTTGGAAAACCAGCAAGTTGTAGCATTCTGATAGCCATCCCTTCACTCTGGCTGAACTCACACCTAAAGGGAGATCATTCATTCATTCATTCATTGTGAAGATTCTCAGTCATCCAGGTGAGGTTATCTGGAAGCTGAGTCATGGCAAATGGACTTCTTTTCTTGAGAGATCGAAATATTTTGCTGCTCATCCAGGCAGCTTCGTTTGTCTGAGGTAAGTTAGTGGTGAGTTAGTGGCCTCAACACTAACTTCCCTCAGACTGATGAAGCTGCCTGGATGAGCAGCGAAACGTTTCAATCTCTCAAGAAAAGAAGTCCATTTGCCATGACTCAGCTACCAGATTCATTCATTCATTCATTCATTCATTCATTCATTCATTCATTCATTCATTCATTCATTCTAGACATGGGCACGACCAGAAAAAATGACGTTTCGAGTTTTCGTTTGTCGGAACGGGTCTGTTTCGGGTCGTTTCCGTTTGTCGCGAAATTTTTCAAAAATTTGTCATTTCGTTTGTCGTTTGTCATTTATCGTTTCCACCTCAATTTGGCGCGATTTGACTTCCCAGAGCATAGGGGCGTCCCGCAATCAGGGCCGGCGCTAGGTGTTTTTGCGCCCTAAGTGGCGGGTGGGCGGGTGGCAGGGGGGAGGTATGGGCGGGCGCTGGTGGTGGTGGGGCATGGGTGGGCGGCGGCTGCGGGTGGGTGAGTGGGCGGGTGACGGCGCGGACCGCATGCGGGTGGCGGCGCGGGCGCACGGACGAGTGGGCAGTTAGGGTATCACTTAGGATAGAGCTTCTGTTCTTGGCTTGCACCCCAAATGTATGTGTGTGCAAGCAAATTGAAGTTGGGAAAATAGAAAATAAATGGTAGTATATAATATATTTTTAAAATAAATCCACACCTCCCACTCCCAGTCGAACCTCCCCCTTTATCCAATATCAGAAAAAAATCCTCACAAACTGCCAGAGAAGAGATAAAGAATAAACTGCTATTCCCTTCAGCAGACAAAGCTGCAGGGAATCAAAGAAATTATTTTCTAAATTCAATTCCCTCCCTGCCTGCCTAACTTAAATCCTAAAGCCTCCAGCCTCCCTCCTCAATCTCGATCGGATCACACCAGCACCAGCAGCCAGCCCTCCTCCCTCAACCACATCCATACACCCGACTGCGATTTCTGGAAGGTGCCTCGGCTTTTTATGCCCTCCGAGACATCCAGAAGTGTCAGTCAAAAACCTGGTGATGCCATTGGTGGAATGGTTCAAAAAATTTGCATGGTCCCATCCATGCCCAGCCCAAATGGGCAGGTCTAAAAAAATAAAAAATAAAATAAAATAAAATAAAATAAAATCAATACGATGTTTTATTGCTATAAAAAAACCCACTGCTGCTACTATTAAAATTCAGGCATTTAAAATAAATAAATTTCACATGTTTCTGTGGTGATTTGGTGTGTTTTTTGACCACGATTTCAAAAGAAACATTGCGGTCGCCATTTTGGATCCCCCCCCACCGCATGGCATAGCGAGATGACGAGGATGACCCCCCCCCCCAGCCTGGTGCAAGCAGCCCAGGACAGGAGAAGAGGGGGGGAAAGGCCGGAGACCCCTCAGAAACCACCCCTCTGGTAGGTGGCAAAGCCTCAGGCAGGCATATTTTCGCCTGCTTTTTTGGCCGGGAGTGGGTTTTTTTAAAAAAAACTTTTAAAAACTTTTTCTGTGCTTCACATTGCGCGATCGCCGCGATGCCACAAACGGAAACGAAAAACCTGACCAAATTTTTCTTTTTTCGGTTTGAGTTCGAGTTCTGACGGCTTAATTATCGTTACCGTTTCCGTTACGTAACGGAAACGAGAACCGAAAATTGAAACGACAATTTCGCCGAGTCGTGCCCATGTCTAATTCATTCAACCAAGCAACCAAGCAACCAACCAACCAGTTAGTCAGTCAGTCAGTCTGTCTATCTCTATCTATTCTGCTTTTTAAAAAAATAGATTTATATAATATAATTATGTAATTTAAATGGAAAATGTAAATGTTTGGTTTTCTTGATCAATTCACCATGCCATGATTAGAATGAGTAGAAGAACCTGTATATATAGGTACCCAGTGGACCCTTGTATAACAGTTTGTATAACATAAAATCTGTACAACATAAAAAGATTCCGGAGATAGGGGAAATTTGCTTAACATAATTGCCTATGGGGAGAATCCGTACAACATAAAAATGGGATTACTCCATTTTCAATGTATTCCTATGGAATATTTGTATAAAGGAAAATTTGCTTAACATAATTTCATTTGGAACGAATTAATTCCTTTATACAAGGTACCACTGTATAGTGTAATGTTTTTATTATTGTTTCAATTATTTATTGACATTTTAATATTTTAACAGTTTTCTTTTTTGATTGTAAGCTGCCCAGAGAGCTTTGGGTAGTGGATGGCATATAAGCTGTAAAAATAAAACAAAATAAAGTAAAGTAAAAAATCTCATACAAGACTGCTTGGGGTTTAAGGTATTTTTGGGAGGAGATATAACACATTTGATAAGGCTGGTTTTGTATTACGATGCCCTTAGGAAAAATCTGCCCCCCTAAACTCCACTGAGCAAGCTACAAAACATATAGCTGGATCTCTCTGTGAAAGGAGGGCTCTTGCCTGAATGCATTATCCCAGTTCTTCAATTCATTTTATCTGCCCTGAGCTTTTATTTATTTATTTTTCTACAAATATATGACATTCCATTTGGGAACAAGTTGGTTCTCTGTTCCTTCTGCCTTCCTGAGTCCGGGTGATGGGGTAATCCTGTTGATTTTATTCTCTGTTCCCTTTTTACCCAACCCGGTCCTTCCATTTGAAAATAGAATCTATGATTTCTATCATTTCCACTTAGATAGAAATATGTTGTGAAAGGTAATTTTATTGCGGAGAAATAATCTTCCTAATGTCAGCCATTATTTCACTCTCAGTGTGACAAGCAGGGTAAGTGTAGGAAATCGCTGTATATTTCCGCTAAAGTATCTTGACAACACAAACCAAGAGGAAAGAGGCAGCCTCTTTTGTTAATGAAAACTGCACTGTTATTTTGGCATATAATGGAGAGACTCATGTAAATGATTGCTTGTCGTCTGGCTGAAAGAAAAAAAGCAGGGGGGGGCATGTTGGGAAGAAATAACATCCATCAGGAAAAGTGACTGCTGTCCTTCCTAGCTGAATGTCTTAATCCTCTCTCTCTCTCTCTCTCTCTCTCTCTCTCTCTGCCTCTTTTTCTTTATTTTTGTTGTTATCAGTATCTTGGTAATATAGCAAACCACCCCCACCCCCAATATTGAGACCGCTCTTATTGAAACCACTTGGTTGCATGAAAAGCTGTTGCCAATGCCTTAATTTGTCCTTCCCACAGTAGCCTGGGCATGTCGTCCCTTGTTAAGTTTGGTTGCATCTGCCCACATGTTGTTACTCTGTTATTGACACTTAGCGACATCTTTCTACCAGAGAATACAAAAGTTCCATTTCCTCCCAGAGAAGTAGTATAACTCCCAACAATGTCATATCCAAACATTTTATGCCTTTGTGAGGTCTCTGTGTGGAACCTGGTAGCTCAACAAGTAACTTCTCCTAACTCTGGCTTCCAGTCTATCAGGTCATCTGGAACTTGAGTCATGGGAACTGGACTTCTTCTTCTTCTTCTTCTTCTTCTTCTTCTTCTTCTTCTTCTTCTTCTTCTTCTTCTTCTTTTGAGAGAGAGATAGAAACATTTCGCTGCTCATCCAAACAGCTCTCAAGAAAAAGAGGTCCAGTTGCCATGACTCAACTTCCAGATAAACTCACCTGGATGACTGAGAACCTTCACAGACATGAGTCTATCAGGTTGGTCTCCCAGCAATACAAGCTGCTACCTGAGTGCTCTTACTTCTTGGGACTGGTCTTGCCAATATCTGGAGAGAGAAAAGAGGAAATCTGGGCTTATGAAACTGTTTATGTTAGACCTCAAATTTACAGGTGCAGAAAAGGGAAGCAAAGGACAATAGCGAGTGCTTATGTTTCACAGTCCATTCTGTGCCTCTGATGAAAGCAAGCCAGTGCACAAATGTTCCCTTAAAGACAAATTTGCTAGTTCCTAATCACCATTTTTCTCCCCAGGTTACTACCTCTTGTGCTGGATTTCTTCCTTGTCTTTGATGTGCTGCCATGTTTTCAGATATAGCTCCGTCTGGTTATTGTTTCCTCAATAGCTCCATTTTATTTAGTGTTCTAATGATACTTATCAACGTAGTTTGTTACCAGGTGTGTGTGTGGGGGGGTGAGCGCACAAGACTGATATGAAATTCCTTCTCTAAGCAACCTTCTCATGTACTCTGAAAACTAAGTCCTAGGTCCCTTTTTGCTTTCTGCACCCCCCCCCGCTGCCGCTACTCCATATCTACCACTCCTTATGCATTTGCCCCTTATCTATCAACTCCTTGCTTCTTGATTTACTACCTGTTTATATTTTAAGGTATGGGGCACTATATCAGCCCCCAGGGAGATCTTCTTGGCTGTAGAAGATCCCACTGGGGGCCGATATAGTGTCCCACACTTCAGAGAGCCTTTCATGTTAGAAATCTCACCGTTTTATTTATCATTGTATTAAATGGGCAGTTTACAAAGTCCGTAGGAAAAAAAAACATTCACCTGTAAGATCTGGAAGGGAAACATAAAGATGAAGTGGCACCTGGAGGATGGTTCACGTAACTGTTTAGGTGCCTTATGGAAGTCCTCAGGCATTTTGTTTGAGAAGAAAACTTATCAGTTAATATTGGATTTGGGGGCCTATTCAGATCCAACCTGTCGCACACCTACTATCAAAATGGATGACTCCCTTCCATCCTGCAGGCCCAGTGGTTCTCAACCTGTGGGTCCCCAGATGTTCCTGGACTGCAACTCCCAGAAATCCGTGCCAGCTCAGCTAGTGATGAAGACTTCTGGGAGTTGCAGTCCAGGAACATCTGGGGACCCACAGGTTGAGAACTACTGAGGCTGCTATCTCACCTGGAGAAGATCCTGATCTTCCGAAGGTCCAGCCTTTCCTCTTCGTCTGATCATGTGACAGAAGATGTGGGATAGCGGTTCCCACAAAGAAGGAAGTTTTTTTTTTTTTTAAAAAAAGGCTAGCTGAGCATAGCTGGGGAGGAGGTAAAAAGACAAATAGAAAAAGAAAAAAGTGCCAGACCAGCCGGAAGACCAGCTGGCTGGCGGGAGGGGAGTTTTAAAAAACCCAGCACCAATTGACCAGCTGGCTGGCGCTGGGGGGGGGGAGAATTAAAAAAAAATTAAAAAGCACCTGACCAGCTGGAGGACCAGCTGGTTGGCGCTGGGGGGTTGTGTAAAAAAAAAAAAAAAGCACCGACCGGCCCCCGGAACAGCTGGTTGGCACTATGAGGAAGAAAAAGAGAAAAGAAAAGACAAGAAAACCGGATCATCTACGTGCTCCCACAACATCTGCCTCTTAATAAGGTGGATGTTTAAGTGAGGCAAAACATTCCCTACTTCTCTGTTATGTGTTGGAAACCTCGCTTAAGGGGTCGTTACTGGGGTTTCTTTTTTCTTTCTTTCCAAAAAGCCCAGTGGCCATGGGGATGACATTTTTGGACACAGTTTATCTTCACATTTGATCTACATTTAAAGGGACGAGGGATAGAGCCCTCTGAGTCTAAACATTTAATCCAGAAGTCTAGGTAACCAGCTGGACAAGAGTTTTGGCATCATTGAGGATGGCAGTAAGAGTGGGATGGGATTAAAGTTCCCATTACTTTGGAATAGAACACCAAATTAGATCATTAGATCTGTTGGAGCTCCCCCTCTGATTCACTGCAGTTTAAGGGTAGAAGTGGGGACAAGTCTTCTGAATCTGAAATTAAAGCCACTCCAAACTATATAGGTGATTACATGTGCACAGTACATTTTGAACATGACATTGAACGGCGGAAAGGTCAACTTTTCCTGAGTTGGCCCCATAAGTACAGCAACACAGATCATCCCTCACCCTGCCGTTTGCTTAGTGGGAACATTCCCAACATCAATATGCAGGGTGGAAGCCATGGCTTGCTGAGGTCATGCCCTCAAACGTTTGGCAGCAGAAAATAGGTCAGCCTTCTCAAACTTTAAAAAGGACATGGGGACGAATTGTGTTTTTGAGGGAGGCAAGTGACTGATCATTTTCCTGGTCTCTGGAGGTAGTCTTCCCTGATCAATTTTTGAAACCAGGGCTTAAAATAATACACTTTGGTGCAATGCAGCCAGCATCCAAGAAGCCAGTCCCAGTGCCTCTAGCCTAATTTTGGAAAAAAGGCTCCTGAGGGGGGATATGAGTGAGACGTACAAAATAATGCAGGGCATGAGTCAAGTGGATAGAGTGACACTCTTCTCCCTCTCACAAAATACCAGAACTAGGGGACATACACTCAACATTGAGGGCTGGGAGAATGAGAAGAGACAAAAGATTGTTTTTTTTACCCAGTATGTTGTTAGTCTGTGGAACTCCTGGATGCCTTCAAAAGTGGATTGGACAGATTCCTGGAGGAAACGTCCATCACAGGTTACAAACTATGATGGAGATGTGTCATCTCCAGGCTTAAAACCAGGGTACTTCAAGGGCCAGCTGCCTAGATGCCCTAAGCACATCCGATCTCGCCTGATTTCGGAACCTAAGCAGGGTCGGCCCTGGTTAGTACTTGGATGGGAGACCACCAGGGAATACCAGGTGCTGTAGGCACCTGGAGTAGAAACTGGCAAACCACTCCAGTATTCCTGCCAAGAAAACTCCATGGACAAGGGGTCACGAAGAGTCGGTCATGACTGTAACGACACAACATACACACACACTTCAAGGCCCAGATGCAGGGGAGTGGTATAAGGAGACAGATACGATCTAGTCTTGTGCACTCCCAGACGCATCTGGTGGGACCACTGTGGGATACAGGAAGCTGGACTAGATGGGCCTTTGGCCTGATTCAGCATGGCTCCTCTTATATTTGTTGATTGTTTCATGACCAGCTGCTCCCATGGCCAAAGAGACAAGCTACAGGTGCTTTAAAGATCCATTTCACCTCTCATGCGACTGGGATATTTTCAGCAAAGCAAACAAATCCCAACTTGTATGCTTTTCCTTTTCCTGAATAGATGTACCACACTTTGGATCGTTGCTTTATCCAATTTTGGTGCCAACAATAACGTTTTTTCTTTTACAACTCTACAATATTTCGCTCTTTCACCATCAATACTTCCTTAATGTAAGTGCTGATTTTCATTAACAAAGTTGTAAGATCAGTTCTTTTGTGAAAAGAAAACTCCACACAATGCGCGGTTTCCCCCCACCGCTTTTTAGAAGTCATGTTTTGAATGGCAGGCCTCAAGACATCATGATAACTAACTGGTCCGCTCATTAATAATAATAATAATAACTTTATTTTTTATGCCGCCTTTCTCCCCAAAGGGACCCAAGGCAGCTTACAATGAATTCAAAAAAGTACAATAAAAGCAATACAATGTAAAAACAACACAATACCTATAAAATACTATAAAAATACTATCCAATATAATACAATAAGAAACAAGATTAAAAACAATAGCTGCAGCAGAGTTTAAAAAGCTCCCCAGCCAATAAGACTAAAAAAAATAAGATGTTATAAAAATTTGTAAAGGCTGGAGGCTCAGAAGGCTTGCCTAAATAAGTAAGTCTTAAGGCCTCACTTGAATATTTCAAGGGAAGATGCAGTTCTTAACTCAAAGGGGAGGGAATTCCATAGTATTGGTGCCACTACTGAGAAGGCCCTATTTTTTGCCACCGCCCCTCACACTTCCTTGGGTGGTGGTACTCTAGAAGGGCCTTCTCCGATGACTGAAGGGGACGGACCGGATTATATGGAAGTAGGCAGTCTCTTAGGGCCTTTTCACACGACCCCTAAACTCCACGGCAAATGGCTCCCAGCTCCGGAGCTTAAAATTATTTCCCCACCAGCTCTGGAGTTTACAGATAATTAAGTGCGACCACGCCCACCTAAGCGCATCCCAGCGCACTTTTCATGTACCTGCTCTCGGAGGGTGAACATTCCTGATGCGGATATAACAGTAGTGACTGCCGGGCTCTCCTTGCTTCTGTTTGTTCTTTTTTTGCCCCCCACCCCTTTAAGAGATCTGAATGCAGTGCCAGGGGAGCAAAGCGAGATGGCAGAACGGAGGTGAGCGGCATTCTTTTCTTCCTTTTTTTCTCCCTCCCCTCACGCAGCCAGCAGCCAGGAGTGCGGAGGGGGTGGGAACGCAGGAATGGTGACAAACCCCTAAGATCTCTGGTCCGAATTTAAGTGGCCAGTGGATCTTAGGGGTCGTGTGAAAAGCCCCTTAGATAACCTGGTTCTGAGCTGTATAGGGCTTTAAAGGTCATAACCAGCACCTTGAATTGGACTCAGAAACGAATGGGCAGCCAATGTAGTCCCTGGAGAAGCAGCCCAACAGAGTCGTATCGCTGAGCTCCAGTAACCACCCGTTCTGCCGCATTCTGTACCAGTTGTAGTTTCTGAACCATCTTCAAGGACAACCCCACATAGAGCGTGTTACCAAATGAAACACACTTGTAAGTTTCCCCAGAGCTCCCCTCTGTGAGTCACAGACATGCTTGCAGAAAACACAAGGGTTGTTTTTAAATTAACAACTGGAGTAGGGAATTAACAAAACAGGGTAGAATTTTGAATGTGCCTTAAGCAAACTCTGGTTCCAGAAGGTGAGAAGCCTTAATTCTCTTTCTTTCTAATGCATGGAGATATGATGAAGTCCTCCCGCTCCCCCCCCCAGAGGCTAAGCATGCCTCTGAGATGGGCCAGGCAAAAGGTATGACAATAGGGTTGGAAGATAGCTACTGTCATCCACTCTCTTGCAATGGTCTCTACCACCTTGGCCTGTTTGAGCATTGCCTTCTCTGGGGCAAGTGGGTGTGCCACATCCAGTGTGAGGAATCTTTGTGTGGACTTCTGGCAGGGTGGCTGAGGATATTTCCCCTTAGACGGCAGCAGGAAGAGTGCGAACATCCTTCTGCTGGATGGTGGCAGGTCCTTAGAGTCAATGTCACACAGTTGTAGATTTGTGAGACGTAGCCGTGTTAGTCTGTGCAAGAATTCCAGGCAAAAATAAAAAGAACGGAAAAGAAAAGACAAAAGCATGGGGCACCTTAAAGACCATTATATTTTAATGTAAGCTTTCATGGACACGTCTACATCTTCAGACATACCGTCAACACAGGGTTTCAGCAGTGCCCTGTTGACCTTTCTTTGATTCTGGTGTCTTGCGATCCCTCTCTTTACAGTTGTCATGTTTTTTGATTCTACTAGGTCTGTCAAGATTCTCAGTCATCCAGGTGAGTTTATCTGGAAGTTGAGTCATGGCAACTGGACTTCTTTTTCTTCAGAGACAGAAACGTTTCGCTGCTCATCCAAACAGCTTTGTCAGTCTTGAGACTGATGAAGCTATTTGGATGAGCAGTGAAACGTATCTATCTCTCAAGAAAAAGAAGTCCAGTTTCCATGACTCAGCTTCCAGATTCTACTAGGTTTGTCATACCCTCTCAACCACCTCTGGTGGCATGGTAAGTGGGGTCCACTCTCCTGTCCATGGGTCCCACTGTTCCATTTAATTAGTTTATTAGTTTATTAGGGGATATGATAGCCATGTTAAAATATTTGAAAGGATGTCCTATCAAAGAGAGGGCAGGTTTGTTTTCCATGGCTTCAGAGACTAGTACTAGGATAAGACTAGGACTCGGAACAATCGTTTCAAACTACAGGAAAAGAGATTCCATTTGAACCTGATTGTTAGAGCTGTTCGGGAATGGAATATGCTGCCTCTGAGGGTGGTGGAATCTCCCCTTGAGGTTTTTAAGCAGAGGCTGGATGGCCATCTGTTAGGTGCACTGTGATGGGGGTTCTTTCATGGCAGGGGGTTGGACAGGATGGCACTTGAGGTCTCTTCCAACTCTATGATTCTATGATTTATTTATTCATTTTATAGACCATCCATCTGGCTACTAAGGCCACTTTGGGCAGATTCCAAAGACAATAATACCAAGACACAAACAAATATTTTTTTAAAAAATCATTTACCACATACCAGTCAAAATAAAAACAACAATATACCGTAATATCAACAACAAAATCCATCAATTTACAAGACAAAATGGCAGAATTAAATTATACACTGAACTATCAGTAATATCAAGATGTTGCCTGTCTAAAAAGCTAAGTACTGTATTGAGAGATCTTTTGAAGTTTCCCAGTGAAGGGGCCAGGTGTATCCCAGATGGAAGGCCATTTCAAAAATGAGGGGCAACAACTGAGAAGGTTCACTTCCTAGTCTTCTCTTTTTGTGCCTCTCTTGTGGCCAATGATCTCAACCAACCCACCTGGGAAGATCAAGTAGATCAGGCAGATCTCATTGGAAGGAGGTGTTCTATCAGGTATCAAGGTTCCAAACTGTTTAGGGCTTTGTATGTTAAGATCGTTACTTTGAAGCTGGCACAGAAACCAGAGCAAGGAGCCAGTGTAGGGGAGATGTGTTGGTATTTCTTCATTCCACAATCTGTCCACCTTATTCTGAACCTGTTCTACAACTCCCAGCCAGCTCACAGATCTGGTACAGGATTTTCAGGTGCCTCTGCCTGGCAGACCTTGAAATTGGCTGACTCCAAACCCTCATCTAGCTCTTCCTTTTTATTTCCATCCAACCTTTGGCACTCCAGATGTTTTGGACCACAACTCCCAGAATTCCAAGCCTGTGTTGCCAATGACAAAGACCTGTGGCAGTTGTGGTCCAAAAACATCTGGAGTACCAGAGGATCTCCACCACTGGTCTAGAGTGTGGTGCCGAAACTTCGACACTACAGATTTTTTGGACCACAACTCCCAGAATTCCAAGCCTGTGTTGCCAATGACAAAAGACTGTGGGAGTTGAGGTCTAAAACATCAGAAGTGTAGAAGGTTCACCACCACTGCTTGAGGGTCACCTTTCCTTTAGCTACCTCCTGTCTCTGGTTGGCTGGCGACATGATGTGTTTTTGGTGGTTTCCTTTTACTGCCCTAATCCACCAGGGAGCTGAAGATGGGAAACTGCTTAGGAGAGGTCTGTGGGTGTTGTAGCCCACTCCCTGATGTTCCAGCCTTGGAGATGGGCTCATGCTCTGATTTCAAGTTGTAATACCCTAACATGTGAAATAATGTGTTTAGTTACACCTACAGCCTCCAAATCAGGAATGTGAGTGCAATCTGATACACACCTCGTTTAGTAGCAAGCGTAGTTGAATTCAATGTCTGTTGATAAGACGGGGGAAATAAACAGAAAAGGATACTAAGTGGTGCCAAAAACAAGGAAGGGGTTTTTGCATTCAGCAGTGCAATGAAACGATTGTAATTTCCACCAGATCATCTATCTCAATATCTATAGTTTTCTATTTCTATATGTCTATATATATTTCTATATATGTCTATATCTGTTTTTTATTGCTGTAAGCCGCCTAGAGTTCCCTTGGGGAAGATGGGCGGGATACAAGTTTAATAAATAAATAAATAAATAATAAATAAATATTTCATTAAAGAGAAGACTGATATCCTGGGTGATATAGAATGACCCCTAGTATTTGTAGGTGTGTTCAGAGGTTACTGGAGTGGTTTTATTTCGAATAATAGAAACATGTGAATTATAGTTCCTATTTTTTCCCTTAAAATCATTTGGCATATGAAAACAGAACATTACACATCCTCTAATTAGCAACTGTTGATAGGTATATTCAGGCATTAATGCCTGTGAGCAATAGTCACATGTACAAGGAAACATGTGAGCCGTACCACCTCCCTCTGGATTTTTCTTGGGTCCCTACTCATAGAGAAGTACCTTCTTTTCAAATTTGTCTCCCTCCGTGTCTAGTAAGGTGACAGAACTGATGACAAAAGCGGCAGACAATGCTCTTCTGTACTTTTACATAGTTCACATTAAGCATTTTTGAATTGAAAAATGAAAGATTTAAAACTCTTTCCCCCCACTGAGTGAGATTATGAGAATTTTTGGTACATATTTCACATTTCAGTACTTTTGGAACTGAGTATGTGTGTAAATGAATTTTGGGCAAAACCTGCACATTTTGCACACCCGAACATTGTCTTTGGGGTACAGGTCCTTCTGTCTTTTAAGTCAACACTTTTCTCTTTTTGGTTTGCTTTGTTTTGTTGCTGATTTCAGTAAGGCCTTTGATAAGGTTCTTCATGGTATACTTGCAAAGAAGTTAGTAGAATGTGGGATATAGATAGTGCTACTGTTCAGTGGATTTGTAATTGATTGACTGATTGCACCCAAAGAGTGTTTATAAATGGCTTCTCTTCAGCTTAGAGAGACGTGACTAGTGGGGTACCCAGGGGTTCTGTTCTGGGTCCAGTGCTATTTAATATCTTTCTTCATTAATGAATTGGATGAAGGAATAGACAATATGCTGATTAAATTTGCAGAGTATACCAAAATGGGAGGGGATGCTAATTCCCTGGAGGATAGGATGAAAATCCAAAATGACCTTGACAGATTAGAGTGCTGGGCCAAAGCTAATGGAATGAGTTTCAACAGAGAGAAATGTAGGGTGCTGCGTCTAAGTTAAAAAAGGAACTGCACAGATATAGGATGGGAGACACTTGGCTGGAGAATAGTACCTGTGAAAGGGATCTGGGAGTCTGGATAGGCCACAAATTGAACATGAGTAAGCAGTGTGACACGGTGGCCAAGAAAGCCAGCACAATTCTTGGTTGCATCGACAGAAGCATAGTATCTAGATCAAGGGAAGTGATAGTACTACTCTATTGTGCTCTGGGCAGACCCCACCTGGAGTACTGTGTTCAGTTCTGCACACCACAATTTTAAAAAGGTGTTGACAGCCTTGAATGGGTCCAGAGGAGGGCGGCCAGGATGGTTGAAGGTCCACAAGAAATGTTTTCAAGGAATGGCTTAGGGAGCTGGGAATGTTTAGCCTTACAAAAAGAAGGCTTATAGGAGATATGATAACTGTGTTTAAATATTTGAAAGGATGTCATATTGAAGAGGGAACAGGTTTGTTTTCCATGGCTTCAGAGACTAGGACTAGGGGCAATGGTTTCAAACTACAGGAAAAGGGATTCCATTTGAACTTTAGGAAGAACTTCATGACAGTTAGAGCTGTCCAGCTTTGGAGTAAGCTGCCACAGGGGGTGGTGGAGTGTCCTTCTTTGGAGGCTTTTACGCAGAGGCTGGATGGCCATCTGTCAGGAGTACTTTGATGGGGGTTCTTGCATGGCAAGGGGTTGGACTGGAGGGCCCTTGTGGTATCTTCCAACTCTATGATTCTATGTGATCTTTTTGCTCTTGTGCCCTTGCACCTGGTACAACTCAAGAAGATGCATGCCTTTGCATGGGGAAGAGTAGAGGAGCACCTCAGGTTTCCTAGACCATCCTTTACCTCTGCTGACCTGTCCTGACCTCAAATTGCTATCCTTAGGGTTACTGATAGCAGTTCCTTAACCCTTTGTTGTAAGTAGGTGGGAAGGGGAAATGTCTCCCAGCCTTCCACTTGGTGAAGACTTCTCTCAAACTTGGGAGAGGGTGAGAAGATGGCAGTCACTTTTCTTTGATCTGGAGACCAGCCCACTGCTTTCTCCAACTGCTGGGAGTACTGCTGAACTGAAAGGAAGGGCACAGCATGCTTTCCAGCAAAAGGGAGTTTCCAGGTCGTTGTCGGGGGAGAAAGAATCACAAGTTTTTGTTCAGCACCAGGAGTGATAGCATCAGCCTCAGCAGCCTCATAATAGTTTAGAGACCAGGGGTGAGGGGAAATAATGAGCCTCCTGGTGCAGTGGTCAAACTGCAGTACTGCAGCCAAACTGTGCTCACAACCTGGGGTTCAATCCCAAGCCGCAGCTACAAGGTTCACTCAGCCTTCCATCCTTCTGAGGTCAGTAGAATGAGTACCCAACCGGCTGCTAGCGCTGGTGGGAGGTAATGTGTAGCCTACATAATTAAATTGAAAACCACCCAGAGAGTGCATTAAGTACTATTGTACCCCTAATATAAGTAATTATGTACTCCTGCAACTATTTCCTACACGGCAGGGGGCTGGGCTGGATGGCCCTTGAGGTTTCTTCCAACTCTATGATTCTACTATTGGGAGGTATATAATCAGAACACTTTTTGCTTCAATGGCTTTCAAGCATCCTTTTGCATCGAAGCAGGCTATCATACTGGAAAATAATCTGGACAAATGCAATTTCAGGCTGATTAGAACAAAATTAAACTGCCCCTACTGCCTGAACAAAACAGAACACAATTCCCAGCTGAAAGGAGATTCTGAGAGGGATTACTGTATTAGGTGGTCCAAGGCCTACTTTTTATTTCTGCTTTCTTTTCCTTTCTGCAGCTCCTACTGGCTAGAAAGGTTGGCTGCTGTTATGGGTGTTCCAAATGGAGCTAAGAATATAAAACTCCCTCTGTTTTTATTTTATTTTATTGGCTTTCTCTACATGGAACAACAAGTGGTTGGTCATAGCCAGGATTCTTTCACAGCTGCTGTGAAAGCAGTTAGGCTGTTTCGTTTTATGGAAATGGCTTTGGCTAGTTCAAAACAAAACAAACTTATTGCTTTGGTTGCAGATTTACACGTTGCAATTAACACATTGTTCAGGTGGGTGGGCAGGGAAGGGGGCGGGAGCGGTGGGGGCGGTGGGTGGGCAGGGTGGGGGCAGGTGGGGCAGCGGGGGGGGCAGATGGCAGGGGAGGGCAACAGGCAATGGGCACGGGGGGCACGGGGGGCGGCGGGCGGGCAGTGGCGGGCATCGATGGGTGGACGGTGACGGGTGGCTGGCAGGCGGTGGGGGGATGGACGGCGGTGGCCAGCAGTGGGGGGTGGTGGCGGGGGGCAGGCTGTCCAGTGCCCTCTCTCCATTTTGGTGCCCTAGGCAACTGCCTAGTTCGCCTTAATGGAAGCGCTGGCCCTGAGTGCCCCTCTGTGTTTTACAAAATCGAACACAACAATCTCTGTGCAAAAACATAAATGCAGGCAAATCTGACATCAGGAATGGCTAGGCAGAAAAAAACAGTTTCAGAAAGCTTTGGACACCCAAGACACTCTGCATGGATCTTAAAATGAATACTTAAGGGTGTGAGTGTGTGTTTGGGAGGGGAGGAATAATAAAGGAATCCCCTTTATTTATTTTTTTTGCCAAAAACCAATTCTAAATGATTTTGTTTTAGAAGTTGGAAAAATTCTGACCTTGCTCCACAATTCAGAATTCATTCACATGGAACTAATTTCTCAAGCAACCCTAATAATACTACTAAATCTGGAATATAAACTTCCTGAGCCTCATTATTAATATGGCTTATGTAACTTCACAGTACAATACTTTCAATAGCTGGCTTCACAGTTCATCATCAGATCAATCCGATTAATACCTCTAAGACTATGGTTCATTCCACGTTACTGAAAAGAATGATCCAGCGTTCTCTCTCTCTATTTCCCTTGCTGTTATCAAAAGGAAAAGCTAATTCAATCACATATGCCAAGCTATTTGATGTGTAGAAATTTTTATTTAGCCAAATGAATGAATGGAAGTGGGGGAAGCAGGTATGAGCATGCCAGTTCATTATACTGTATTCACTGTTCAATGGCCACTGTTTGGTACCACCTATGCTGTATGTCCGAAGCTACATTTCTTAACACACTTACCTAATGGGATGTCCTGTTTCTAGTAATAAGGTTTACTTATGAGTAGACGACTAGGATTGCATGGAACCCACATTGGGATTAACGGGATTAGCATGGCTTAACTCTGAGCTTCATTGAGTGATTGGTATTCATGGGCTATAAGGAGATATATGCATTTATGATGACTTTCCCCCCCTCAGCTGAATTTTGAATTCTCGACACTCCAATAAGTAGGCTAAAGAGTTTCAAACACTTTGGGTTATGTATTTTCTGTCTGTTGCTTTGCCTAATATAGAAAACAATATATATGATCCCATGTCTTCTAGCAGTCTGTGCGACAGGACAGAGAATGGTAAGAAATACATTCATTTAAGACCTAGGTATACCAGCCAAGACGACCACTACACGAAATACTTAAAGTTGTGGTGTAAGCTCTTGTTCAAAGGCCAAAACTGGGAAGAAAGAAAATGTTTTGGGGTTTAGATAGAATCTGACTCCCCCCACCCCACCCTCTGGCTCGGGATGTGGGAATTCAGAGGTTGTTGCCTGCAATGGGAAAACAGTAAAGAGGGATGGATTTTATTTCTTGGTTTGGGCCGCACAGCTTTGCATAGAGTAGGCCGCAAATTAAGATTTATGCCACTAGAGAGCGCTGCCACTTCATCATCACCAACCAGTGCCTGGGACAAAGGACAACACTGACCTGACTGTTTAACTTAGACTCAGTAGTTTCAGAAACGAATTTAATCACATTGGCATAGTGGGACTTTGAGTAATATTAACTAGTCAAGCAAAGGGCTTCACTTGTGAACCACAGGCCACCCACCCTTCATTCTTGACAAGTAACAGTCTCTTTGTCCTAAACCTCTTTTGCCCTGCCGCATGTTCAAATCAAGAGACACCATGTAGAAATTACTTTCTATTATGGACTAAATATATCCTTAAAGTTTCTGCAAAAATGTTTTATAGGTTATGTGTTAGTAAAGAAGAGAAAAAGATTGGGTTCCACAGGGTCTGAGATATGTTGTGAAGTGCTACAGAGAGATGCTGTAGTAGAGCGAACAGGTTGAGACATTGGTGGTGAACCTTCGGCACTCCAGATGTTTTGGACCACGTCCTTGGCAACACAGGCTTGGAATTCTGGGAGTTGTGGTCCAAAACATCAGGAGTGAAAAAGGTTCACCACCACTGGGTTGAGACTTGCTCAAAGGAGGTCCAAGTTCAAATCCATTTCTAATCTCTTTTCATTTTTATTTTAGGAGATCTGGCCGTGTTCCACTTGTGTCCCCTCATCGACCTTTGTGAGGCTGTCCCTAAGGATAAATAAGATACCCCGAAGACCTTGGCCCTAAGGAAGTGTGAGATACATACAGATGGAGTAGGCGAAACTAGCCAAGTTTGTGGACGACACAAAACTTTTCCGTGTGGTAAAAACCAGAGAAAATTGTGAACAGCTCCAGAAGGATCTCTCCAAACTGGGGGAATGGGCTGCCCAATGGCAAACATGTTTCAATGTAGGAAAATGTAAAGTAATGCATATTGGTGCAAAAAAATGTGTAATAGAGATGGGCACAAATCGAAAAAATGGCGTTTCATTTTGTTAAGGAGTTGGGTTCATTTCATTTCATTTTTCATGAATTTTTGTGTTGTTTAATTAATATGTTATTCGTTTTTACCTGCTTTTTTCCCCAGTGCCCACTGTGGCCCAGGACTTCGGGCCTGGTTGGAGCTGGGGGGGGTGCCTATGAATGGGCGTGGGAGGAATAAAAAGGGGAGTGGCATTGGAGTCGGGCTGCTATGGCTGCCTAAGCAGAGCCTCCTTCTTATCACATCTCCCGATCAGCCCCATGATAACGGGCCGTGGGAGGGAGGCACAAGGGAGGTGGCTTTGAAGCTGTGCTGCTCTGGCCGCCTAAGCATGGCCTCCTTATCTCCCCTCCTGATCAGCCCCGTGACAACGGGCCACAGGAGGGAGGCGCAAGGAGGGCAGCTTCAAAGCCGCGCTGCTCTGGCCGTCTAAACACGGCCTGCTTCTTATCTCTCCTCCCGGGGCTGGGCTGAGGCTTACGCCTGCCACATCCATCCCTCAATGGCACCAATGAGGTGTGTGCTCCCTCCGTGCAGCTCGGCGCAAAAGGACCGACAGACCAGCACCAGTTAGGAGACATCTCCACCCCCCATTAACGAAACGAACCTAACCAAACCAATTTTTCTCGGTTCAGTTCATTTCGTGTTAAATTTGCCTCTAGGGTCGTTATTCATTTTGGTATGTAATGGAATGAATAACGAATAACAAA
Organism: Phrynocephalus guinanensis; assembly: GCA_037367245.1. NCBI lineage: Eukaryota > Metazoa > Chordata > Lepidosauria > Squamata > Agamidae > Phrynocephalus > Phrynocephalus guinanensis. The sequence goes on along the minus strand of CM074735.1, from coordinate 129,594,259 downwards.
GCAAAAAAAAAATCATTTCGTGCCCATCTCTAATGTGTAATCTTCAGGCTTAAAACCAGGGTACTTCAAGGGCTAGATGCAGGGGAGTGGTATCAGGAGACAGATATCTAGTCTTGTGCGCTCACAGACGTATTTGGTGGGGCCACTGTGAGATACAGGAAGCTGGACTTGATGGGCCTTTGGCATGGCTCTTCTTATGTTCTTATGTTCTTACGTTCTTACTTTCAGTTAGACAGCTTGTTCAACGGAGTTACTGGAGAGGGATGCAATACAAAATAAATTTGACAGGGGAAATGGCTGGAAGATGCCTATCTGCCAACCCTGTTTAAGGGGCTCCTGGTGTCAACTACAACATGCCATTCACATATACTGTACTCAGAAGCATTCTTATCTTTTTCATTCCCTTGGATGCCATCTAACTCATCATAGGGTATCTCTCTCTATCGTTCACACCCACCCAACCATTTTTCATGTTTTGCTGAAAAGTCTGTCCCCTGTGAGGTCACAACCCTAACTCTAACCTTAAATCTCAGGCTTCCACCCTGACTTTTCAGGGAATAGTGTGTGGCTGACCTACGGCAATTCTGCCCCCCCCTCCCAGTTTTAAGAACCTGTTTCCTGATGAAGAGCTCTCAAGGCATATATAGTGGACCTTTGTATAACAAGCGGTTTGTATAACATAAAATCTGTACAACATAAAAAATCCAGAGATAGTGGATATTTGCTTAACAGAATCCCCTATGGGGCGAATCCGTACAACATAAAAATGGTCGCAATTAGGGATTACTCTGTTTTCAATGCATTCCTATGGGAAATTTGTATAAAGGAAATTTTGCTTAACAGAACTTCATTTGGAACAAAATTAATTCCTTTATACAAGGTACCACTGTATCTGCCTTTTGGGTTTGACTTCAAGTATTACCGTAATATGGCTTGTGGAACTTATTTATGGAGTATCAGAAGCATGCTTGACACAGAGAACTGGGGTGTCTTTCATAACCATCATCGCATGCCGCCAAGTCAATTTTGATTTATGGTGTTCCTTTTCCAGCATCTTCCAGGTGGAGAATACACAGAAATTATTTTACCATTGCCATTTTGTTGGAGTGCCCTGGGACTCTGCGTCTCTCCCAAAGTCTCACAGGTTGACTCTGTTCACATGTGACACAGAGCGGGGGGGGGGGACTGAACTCCCACCTTCTGGCTCTTTAGCCAGATACATAAACCATTGAGCTATCCACCCCGCTTATCATTGTCATCTTAGAACTGGAGAGCTGGATGGGATCCTGTCTTTCAGGACTGTCCAACTTTGAACAGCCCACGGTCTTCCTGGAGCTCCCGAACATTCCTCGCAGTCGACTCTTGGAGCTCCCAAATGTCACTGCGATCTACTTTCAGGCATGTGCACGCACACACTTCACCAGTGCTCCAGATTAGCCCTACAGAGGAGCCAAGTGAGGGGTGGGCTAGAATCACCACCCTCCGTGGCAGCATATTCCACTGCCGAACAGCTCTAACCATCATGAAGTTCTTCCAAATGTTCAAATGGAATCTCTTTTCCTGTAGTTTGAAACTATTGCCTGGAGCCCTAGTCTCTGAAGCCATGGAAAACAAACCTGTTCCCTCTTCAATATGGCATCCTTTCAAATATTTAAACATAGCAATCATAACCCCTCTCAGCCTTCTTTATGAAAGTCTAAGCATTGGCAATAATCTTTGTCGTGGCAGAAGGTAAAGAAACAAATCTGGACCAAATGTCCAGGTGAGTGGGTAGGCCAGTCCCCCCCCCAAAAAAACATGCCACTGCTGGCATTGAATTGGGAGGCTGGCAGATACCTCGCAGGCTACTTCAAACGGCCGCGCGGGCTACCGGTTGCCCGCGGTTGACTTGTTGAGCAGGCCTGCTATAGGTCATTGAGTCCAGTCCCAGTCAAAGAGGCACAGCGTGGAATCGAACTCCAAACCTCTAGCCCTGCAGCCAGATATTGTATCTACACCACTGAAAGATCCAGCCAGCTCATCTTCCCATCCCATGACATTATACTACCTTTGACAAATAACAAGGTAACATGCCTCCCTATTTCTGGTGCAGGAATAGGGTATGTGACCTCACCCACTCCCCAGAATTCATGCATGGTAGCCCCCATTTCCTCCTGGACTAATTCAGAAAAATATATATAAAATAATATATGAAATATATAATATAAAATTTATAAATAAATAAATAAATAAATAAATAAATAAATAAATAAATATTCTGTCATATTAGAGATGAAAAAATCTTCAGGAGCATACGGAAACAAAGCCAGTGCTATTTCAAAATAGGACAAATGAATGGATACTGAAATGTTATATGGAATAAGAAAGCATTAGCTAACTCATCCTTAGGCTATTTATTTTATCCCATTGCTGACTTGATCTTGATATGATTCTTTGTTCCAAACTTTGTTTCTCTGAGTGTTTGAAGAGCAGAGGAAAAAAAATCACCTGAGGTTTAAAAAGGTTGCATGAATGAGCAAGTGAAGCCGGCTGGGTTTCCCCCCCAAATCCACACATTTTGCTTTCAAAATTTTAAAATCTGAGGCAATTTCCTTCCTAAGCGTGATTTGACACATACATCTTTTTACAGCCAAAGTTGAAACCTTTCTGAAGCAGGCATCAGCTAATACACAGAGGACTAGCCACTTTTATGATCACAGCACAGAGCCTCTTGTGATCGATAAGAGTGGGCAAACATTGTACGTCTTTATTCTATAAATATGGCCTTGTCTACTTTAATGGCCGCTCAGTGGATCAATTCGCTGGCTGTTTTTTAAATATATTTAACAAGAAGTGGAGTACAGGTGGTTAATTACATTTTCAGCCCCTCATCCTTGAGTTCGTTAGTTCAGGTGTCCTCTATGGTCAAGAGCCCGTAAAGTGACCATTATCTTATCTTCTTTAATTTCAAGACCTCAAACATGCAGTGTGGGGTTGCCTTAGAGACCAGCATGAAGACTCCCAAAGTAGTCCCTTCAAAATGTCTCCAGTATGAAGACCTTATTCTAAAAGATTAGGTTTCAAGCCCTAGGGAGTGAGCCTAGAATGGTGGGCATTTACCAAAATACAGTATATGAAACATCGTGGACCAAAACTTTCTGCATCGCCAACTTGGAACCCCAATGGGGTCTGTACACCCCTGGTTTGACCAAGGAATCAAAAAAAAAGGGGGACCCTTCAAGAGAAGCCAGAAACAATCTATACAGTGCCCTAGTTAAGCTTTAGAGAGAACACAAGAACTCTTTGGGAGAGGCAAACAGTTTTTCATAATGAAAACTGGAAGTCCTTGGGTCAAGTTCAAAACCCCCTTGATAGAAATATTACGATGCACTTTCTGGATCTTTCCATCATATGGCAATGCCACATCTTTCCACCACTACAAGGAATATACTCAGCTCGTTGTGATGGATGTCCTTTAGCTCCCCAATGAAGATATTTAATAATGCTAGGTCAGAGCTCATGGCTCATGGTAGTGGTAGTGCTAGTTTATCATAACAGTGATAAAGGGCAGGTGGTGGTGGGGACACCAACTGATGTTCCCAGTTAACATATCACATAAAACAGGTTTGTGCATTTATATGCTATCAGGTATGCTCTCTGGAAGTTTCTATCTCTCAAAAAGAAGTCCGGTAGCCATGACTCAACTTCCAGATAAACTCACCTGGATGACTGAGAATCTTCACAGACATGTTGGCTAATGACTTTAATGGAATATGGGATAAACTGTTGTTATATGTATTTCAAAATGGTACAGGGTATATACCCGGAGAAGACTCAATGTATTTCTGGACGGAAATGGGCTGGTCAATATCATGAGAGTTGTAATTTTGTTAAAGTCCCAAGGGGGGTAGGTTGCACTGGGATTTTGTCTATTATATTTGTTATATTTTTGTTATACAGTGGTACCTTGTATAAAGGAATTAATTCGTTCCAAATGAAATTATGCTAAGCACATTTTCCTTTATACAAATTCCCATAGAAATGCATTGAAAACAGAGTGGTCCCATTTTTATGTTGTACGGATTCTCCCCATAGGCGATTATGTTAAGCAAATTTCCCCCATCTCCGGAATTTTTTATGTTGTACAAATTTTATGCTATACAAGCTGTTTGTTATACAAGGGTCCACTGTATTGGTGTGTGTTTCGATTAATATTTCCTTTCCTTTATGATATTTTGTTGTTTTATCTGTTTTTTTGGTATTGTAGTTTTATAATATTTAATAAAAACTTTATATTAAAAAAAACCACGAAAACTGTTGGCTGCAAAGTCAGCAGCTCGGCAGTTCGAATCCCGTGTGCCACGCAGCGGAGCGAGCTCCCACTGATAACCCCAGCTCCTGCCAACCTAGCTGTTTGAAAGCATGTAAACGCAAGTAGATAAATAGGTACCGCCATAAAAAGCAGGAAGGTAAAACAGTGTTTCCTTGCAGCCATGCATGCCACGTGGCCATAGACTTGCACAACACTGGCTCTTCGGCTTCAATATGGAGATGAGCACCGCCCCTAGAGTCGGACAAGTCTAGCACGCATTGGGGGGGGGGACCTTTACCTTTTACTTCATTTTAAAATAGCCTGTAAATTTACCATTTCCTTCTTCCTTTGATGACATCCACAGGTGTGGAATCCCAGACTGGGAGATATCCCCACCCCAAAAGGCCCCGTATAGGTCACACTACCTTGTTTTGCTATTCTTCTTGTGGATGTGCTTAAATTAAATCTGGGCTTTAGTACTAACAGTTGATGCAGTCTCACTGGCAATAAACTGCAGTTAAATTGAATGAAGCATTGTTTACATATAATGCCTCTTCACTCTTGAACCATGGCGGCTAAGACGTCACCTGACTGAAGTTTATAAAATCATACACAGTGTGGACAAAGTAGATAAGGAAAACTGTTTTCCCTGTCACACAATATTAGAACTATGGGGCACTCCATGAAACTTTTGGATGCTAGATCTCAAACAAATAACAGAAAGTACTTTTTCACCCAGAGGATCACTGGTCTGTGGAACGCCCTGCCAGAAGAAGTGGTGGCAGCGGTCAGCCTTGACAGCTTTAAGAAAGGATTGGACAAGTTCATGGAGAACAAGGGTATCAATGGCTATCATTATGGATGCCTAAGGACAACCTCCGGGTTGGAGAGATAGGCAGGATATCTCTCAATGCCATTTGGGAGAACTGTAAGCCGGTGAAGACATCTGCTTGGGAATACCCTGAAGCAAATGGTGAGCCACTGTGTGAGACAGAATGCTGGACTGAATGGGCTGTGGCCTGTTCCAGCAAGGCTGTTCTTATGTTCTTATGTTCTTACATTGATGTACAAAATCCTTGGCACGTGATGCACGGGCAAAATTGATTTATATGGGCTGCAAGGATGTTTTCAAGGTTTGTTTGTTTTTTGCCCATTTGGCTAGCAGGGGCTTTTTAGAATACCTTCCTTCTAAATCAATTTGGTTCACTGTGGTTTTGTGTATGTGAATGCTACTGTCATTTCAGTTTGTGCCTAGGTGGATTTCGGGTGGGAGGGGGCAGAGGATACCATCATCTCTGCTCATCAAAATGCCATGGCGCTTTAACCCTAGGGTAGCCTTCGAGCTATATGGTATACAAATCCAATAAAACTGAATGAATGAATGAATGAATGAACGAATGAACAAACAAACGAATAAATAAACCCCATGAGCCTTAATTCCTTTGCATTACAGTTACAAAAGCTCCATTGGCTTCTGGTTCATTTCAAGGCACAATTCAAAGTGCTGTTTTTAACTTATAAAGCCCCAACATGGCTTGGATCTAAGAGGTCTCAAAAACTGCATCTCTCTTTATGAGCCTGCCTGATCACTGGTGTCTGTGTGGGGCTTTTCTCATGATTTCACCACACTCGCACATATGTTTAGTGGGCACACAGGAGAGGGAACTCTGGAACTCCCTTCCACAGGAGGACAGGTTGACCTCATCTTTTGCTCTCCTGTGAGCAGATGAAGACCTTTCCCTTCAGGAAGGCTTTTTCCATAATGACTGGTTGTCTAAGAGAGATTTTAAAACAGGATGGTTTGTTGTTTTTAAATCCTTTTTAGTAATGCTATCATCTCACACTTTTAATATTATGTTTAATTATTTTTAAATAATTTGCTGTTTTTAGTTCTTTCTTAGTGCTGTGTTTTTTTAACTATGGGTGCTTTTACATGAACCCTAAAATCTGAGGCAAAGGGCTCCCAGATCTAGAGCTTAAAAATGTTTTCCCACCAGCTCCGGACTTTAAAAAAATTAAGTATGACCACGCCCACCTAAGCACGTCCCAGGGCACTTTTCAAGTACCTGGCCTCCAGGAGGTTAAAAATCTTCCGATGCGAATTGTAAAGCTGTGAATGCTGGGCTCCCTTGCCTTCTGTTTGTTTTTTTGTCCCCACCGCCCCTTTAAGAGGCAGGAATCACTACGGGGCGGCTCGGGGCGGCTTCAACCGGCAGACAGTGGTGAGCCTGCATTTTTTCTCCCTTTTTTTCTCCCTCCCCTCACACAGACAGGAACAATGGTGTGCGGAGGGGTGGGAACACAGGAAGAGCGAAAAAACCCCATGATCTCTGGTCCGAATGTAAGTTGCAGGCGGATTTTAGAGGTCGTGTAAAAGCGTTTTATGTAAGGCATCCTGGGTCCTGTTTTTAGGAGGAAGGTAAGTCTATTTTAAATAAATATATTACCAGTTTTATCTTAGGTGTGCTATTCCTTTGGTGAGAAGGGCAACTAGCTCATGCTGTCTGTGGGTTTTGTAGGCATTTGTACAAAAAGTAATGTCCCTTAAAAATATCTGGTATGTGGTGAAATGTCAGACACTTTTTTTGTCAACCAGAAGAAAGGTTTTTAAAATAGTTTTATGATTCAACTGAGGGGACTCAACATTGCTGTCCTAGTTGTCACCACAACTAGCCATGTCGCACCAATGAATACCAAAGGATCAGCCCAGGAGCAGTGATTCAACATGTGTCCGTGCCATCAAGTGGTTTCTTCGCACATGCATCCTGTAGAAATCAGGCCTGAGAGATGAATGTGCATCACCTGAACCTGCTGGAAAAAAACCCAATATGTTGCTTACAGTAACGTAAACATTTAACTCCACTAAATCGGCAGAGGGTCAATTGCTCATTGTGGTCGTCATTTGATAATATTTCAGTGAGCGAGCATAAATATTGAAACAAAAAGGGATTTATCATAAGAACAAAAAGTTCTCTTCAGCCTTCTTGAATGGGTAGCAAAAGCAAATCAATGGAAGTGAATGTTATACAGTCCTTCCTTGGACTGTCTCCTCATAGGATTTTCAGTGGCCTCGTGGTGCAGTGGTTAAATGCCTGTACTGCAGGTAAAACTGTGCTCAAGACGTGGGGTTCAATCCCAGATAGCAGGCTCAAAGTTGACTCAGCCTTCCATCCTTCTGAGGTCAATAAAATGAGTACCCAGCTTGCTGGGGGGGGCAATGTGTAGCCTGCATACTGTAATTAAAATTGTAAACCGCCCAGAGACTACTTAAAGTGGTATGGGGTAGTATATATGAAGAACACTATTACGAACTCAAGCATGGTAATGATGTTTACTACTGCAGCCCTGTATACAACATATGTACAAGGAGGACTCCCACCTCCTTATACGTTGTATCTAGGGTTCCCTTGTATCTGTGGTGTTAGTCATCCACAGTAGGTTGTGGAAATGATCCCCCATGAAAACCACCACTGTCTCCTCTCCCAGTGTCACCTTCAGCTACCACTGCTGCCCAGTAGCTGTCACCCCCATCACCACTGGAACCATCCATCCTCTTCTGCTGATCTGATCATTTCCCTTGAAGAAGGTGAATGCATCATAGTCTGGTACCTCAGCTATGACCATTCTGCCTAGGGAGTCCAGGCTTGTAATGGAATCTAGCCTGCTGACTGCCTGGCTCTGAGTTTCATTGACACCCCTTCACCATGTTAAAGTATGTATCCAAGAAGGTGAGACCACTCATTCAGACGGTCGCCATGGGCTGGGGACAAGTTGATGAGTAGAGATGGGCACGACTCAAAAAAAATGGTGTTTCGTTTGTTGTTTGGTCGTTTAGGGGTCTGTTTCGGTTCGTTTTTGTTTTCATGACTTTTTTGCAAAAAAAATTGTTTTCATTTCATTAGGTAACAAAACGAAAAAACGAAAACGAAAACGAAAAATTGCTGTTTCGTTAGCATTCTTTTTAGTTCAATGCATCTGCTGCAACGAAAATGAAAAACACGGCAAATTTGGTCATTTCGTTTTCGTTTTTGTTTCATTTTAAAAAAAATTGTTTCGTTTTCGTTGTGTAACGAAACAAAAAAAGAAAACAAAAACGAAAAATCGCTCGTTTCATGCCCATCTCTATTGATGAGCTCCTTTGGAGGAAAAACAATCCTAGCATTCTGAAAGGGGCTGCTTGATGATCTACAGGGTCCCTTTCAGGTCTGCTGTTATAAGATGATGTTGACGATGATAACCATCATCATTGGGATTTGATCATCATCATCATTGTGACTGCAGTGGACAGCTTAATCCCACCATGTGATTCTCACAGCCTATGGTTTGGGTGAAAAAATGAGGTGTGGGTTTTTTTGTAGTAAGATTTCTGCATGTATGGCTTTTTCCCCTGTCCAGAGAAATATTACAGGAAATGTCACAGGATTTTTCAGAAGTGCTGTAATTTCCTTTAAAAAATGCCATACTGCAGAGAATTATTACAATTACCATACAAAATGGGATTTTTCTTGTACAGGTTTTCCCAGAAGGGGCACTCAGCTGGGCCAATGTTGGCAGTTCCTTTAACAAAAGATTCTATATCATCACAGAGCACGTCGTATGGAATTCACCGGACATGGTGTAGAGATAGCTTCCCATTGTCGATGGCTTCAAAAAAGGGGATTAGGCAAGGATAAGTGGACAATACATGTATGACTACCAGTCGTGCACACTGCTGTATCTAAGGCAAGGTGTTTCTACACTAGATGCTGGGGAACATGAACTTTGCAGTCATGTTCTGCTTTGAGGTTTTCTGAAACATCTTTTTGACCACCGGGTTTTGGTTGCTGGGGAACACAGCCTTTGGTTCTTCTTAGCCACTTCCTGTGACAATGCTGAAGCTACCGGATCAGCGAGAACCACGCGGACTGAGAAAGGAGATCCTGTTATATGAAAAACGTTGTTTGATGGACACCAACACCTAATTATTCTTAGTCCGGGGTCAGTGAGATGATTAGTTGAAAATACTACATGGCAGGCACAATGTAACTTAATAATTGTGTCAAGGGATAACTACAGATCACCAGGAAAATGTTCTTATAACTATAAGAGGGCAGGCCAGGTCAGCCTTAGAAAGTCAATGTCCAGAGATTACCCAGAGAACCAGAGAAAGGGTCAAAGGTCTATACTGAGTAAAAAAAATATTATCCAAAACCAGATTTTTCTGTTATCTGAATACACTCTACATTGTAACAGCCTTTCAAAGAAGTACCTCTTTCACAGAGCTTAGAAAAGAAATTTTAAACCCTAGGATCGCTTGCTGGCTTGGAGTTACTAGATGTTGCGAACCAAAAAAAAGTTACTTTTTTTCCTTTCCTAATCACTGCTGTCCCATAGTCCTCTTTTTGTTCAGATATAATCTACCTGGTCCTTTGACAATATGAAGAAGATGGAGAGGAGAAAATTGTTATTAATTTTGTAAACAAACAAACAAACAAACAAACAAACAAACAAACAAATAAATAAATAAATAAATAAATAAATAAATAAATAAATAAATAAATAAATAAATGTGCTTGTGATCGCCCACCTGGCCAGTTATGAGAAGAGAGAGTTGTATTTTGGACAGTGGAAGAGACCACATGCATGAGAGATGAGTGGGAAACAAGGAGTTCTTAAACCCAGATCAGAGAATTCAGAGGCTTCTGAAAACAATGACCCCTTAGAAGAAAATACAGATGCTAATCCTTGCAAGTCTGCTGAGGCTTTGACCTTGAACCTGTTAAAATTATGAGTAGAACTAAAGGGAAAGTTTCAGAGATCCCTGTGAGCTGCCTTGGGTCCTTTTCCAAGGAGAAAGGTGGGGTAAAAATACACAAAATGAAAATATATAATAAATAATATAGGCACTGCATATATATTTATTAGATAAATTTCACGAACGTTCATATGAAATATCTCCCGCCATATCTCAACATTTTTCAGACTGTGTGCTGTGTGCAAACCAAAATTGGGGTTGATTGTTAAGGTGCTGGAAAGAGATGGACACAAACTGGTGGTTTGTGGTTCGTGCTGGTTAAGTAGATGGCGGAATACATGTTCTGTGGCTTTGTGCCCTGCCCGCTCCACTGGATATCCACTCAGAAAGCAGTTCCTCAGCTTCTCTGTCCTGCCTCCTTTGGGTGCTGACTCTGTGTGGTTCCCCAGGGAGTGAACATGGTACAAACCACAGAACACCTTTGGGGCTGCCCACTGAATCAAACATGAAATGCTGAACTTCTGGTTCATGCCCATCTCTAACGCTGGATATTCTAAACGCCGCACAAAATGTTGCCGTGATCAAGCATCCTCTTGGCAAATCCACTGCCTTTTCATATTAGTTGATAGAGATGGGCACGAAACAGAAAAATGGTGTTTCGGTTTGTCGTTTGTCGTTGAGAGGTCTGTTTCGATTCGTTTCCGTTTGTCGGGAAATTGTTTGAAAAATTTTGTTACCGTTTTTTGTTTTTTCGTTTGTCGTTTCTACCCGCTTTTTGCGCGATTTTTAAAGCATTTCCGTGCGCAGGCATCCTCCAATGCCCCAGACAAGAGGGAAAACACTAAAAAAAATGGATGCTGGCAGAGACACAGTATAGACTAGGTATGCAGGGAGGCTGCAAAGGCAGCGGCGGGCGTTGCCCAGGGTGCAAGGCAGCCACAGAGTGACTGCACTGCGGGGCAGGGGAGGGTACTCACCAAGAGGTACACACGCACGCACACAGGGAGGCTGCAGGACTGAAGCTAGAGTCGCAGAGACAGCAATCCCACCCTAACTCCCACCAGAGACTGCAAGGAGGACAGGGGCTGCCAGAGCTTTTTATGCCCTCTGTGGCTGCCAGACCTGCCCGCCCAGTCTGCAACCTGGGCATGCTATTGGTTGAACATGATCCCATCACATGGCTTGCCTCCATTTTGTGGCTGGTGGTGACATCAATTTTAAAGGGAAAAGAAAAATACATCGCGATGGGAGAAGACAAAAACAAATGTTTTAAGGACCCCAACCCCCCTGGTAGGTATTATCAGACAATATAAATAATTATCGCTGTGTTTTTACGGATGTCCAGGGCGTTTTTTAACATTTAAAACAGCTCATTTCATTGCGCGTCGCCATTAACGGAAACAAAACATAACGACCACAATTTCTGTGGTTCTGTTAGTTTTGTTGCATTTTCATCACAATTTTCGTTTGTCGTTTTGTTACGTAACGGAAACGACAAACGGTAACGGAAACGAAAAAATGTTCGTTCCGTGCCAATCTCTATTAGTTGATAAGGTTTTCATCCATGACAGAGTTCCAGTCTCACAACCGTCTGTCTTCAGAATAGTTGCAGTCCGACATCAGTAACTACAGAACCATTATTGAAATGTTTCAATGAGAGATGGACACTAAACGCCTACTCGGCAGTTCATGCCTGTTTGTTTAACAGCCCAACAGGTGTTTGGCACCTCAAAGCCACACCTCTTCCAGTCGGCACCCAATGAGTGGCAGCATCCAGAGGAGGTGGGGCAGGGAAGTCAGGTGGCTGCTTCTGAGTGGGTGTTCACTGGACGGGGTGGGGCTTGAAGCACCAAACATCGGTTCAGCTGCTCAATAGACAAGCGTGAACTACCCAACCAGAGGTGAATGTTGATCTCTAGTTTCAATTTCTTTGTGCCATATGATTTCTAGGTGTTTATTGGATCTCTCTTCTTCTCTGATTGCACGTTCTTAGCTTTAACAATGTTGCCTTTTTAATCATGTAAGAAGCCTCTTTGAATTAATTGTTATTAACTTTGAATTATTGTCTTTAATGTCCCTTGGTTGTATTTTTTCCTTTGTCATTGTAAGCCACCTTGGGTCCTTTCCAAGGAGAAAGGCAGAATATAAATAAATAAATAAATAAATAAATAAATATTCCACCCAAAAGGGTGCTCTCTTTGTTTGGTCTACAAGCTCTCTTTGATCAAAACCAGACTAAACACACACAGCATATTTATGGCAATTTATTAAATCTCAAATCCCTAATCCAACATGACTTTTCAGTGAAATAGGCATATATGTCACCAACTCCATAACACAGAGACTCTAGAAACCATGGTCCAGTATTCCTGAAAGTCAGCATGCCAAAATGAAAATAATCTATAGATTTGAATTCATCTGATCAATTAATTCCTTGTGCCCCGGGCTGGACTGGGGATATTAAAAAAAAATCTCACTATTGGCAAGATTTTGTGTGAGACTGATGATTGTGGCTCAGTGATACAGCACTGCAGCCATTTTCCAGTTCTTTCAGGAGATGGCATTTCCAGTAGAGATGGGCACGAATAAAAAAATGGCATTTTGTTTGTTGTTTGTCGTTTGGAGGGTCCGTTTCGGTTCATTTCCGTTTTTCGTGAATTTTTGCAAAAAAATCGTTTTCATTTTTGTTTGTTTTCTTACCATTTCATTACCATTTATTTCAAATTTTTGTGATTTTTTTAAAGGATTTTAAGCAATTGACTCATATTGCAGTAACGGAAACGAAACGCACGACAAAATTTCCAGTGTTTCTGTTCGTTTCGTTTCATTTTAGCGACAAAACTCGTTTGTCGTTTCGTTACGTAATGAAATGAAAAAACAAAAACGGAAATGAAAAATTGTTTGTTTCGTGCCCACCTCTAATTTCCAGCATAAATCCAAATATTCCAAAATGGCTAATTTTGTGTCATAGTTTTCATAAATTGGGCAAAATATCCTTTCAACAAAATTCCTTTGCACACACAGAACTAGTATCTTCCTCAGGAGTGCTTTTATTTGGGTCCAGCAAACACAGAGACAAGTCATTCTTGTCACAACTGTTGACTGGATTAAAGTTTCTTAAATTGTTTTAATCATTTTAAGGTATTTAAATAGTTCTTTAGCGTGCTACTATTGATCTTACTTCATTCTGGGATCTGTCAAAATGAAGCAGGTTAGATATATTTTGATTAAGGATAAAGCATATAAATACAGGGAAAGTCTCAGTCATCATAAAGACAAAAACAACCCATGAAGTGCTACTACTGTAACTATTTCACACAAGAAAGCGACTAAAATGATCACTGGGCTGGGCTCTTTAGTCTGCAAAAATGTGCCTGAGGGGGGATATGATTGAGATGTACAAAATAATGCAGGGCATGAGTCAAGTGGATAGAGGGACACTCTTCTCCCTCTCACAAAATACCAGAACTAGGGGACATCCACTCAAATTGAGTGCTGGGAGAGTAAGAACAGACAAAAGAAAATATTTTTTTTTCACCCAGCTTAATATTAGTCTGTGGAACTCCCTGCCACAGGATGTGGAGATGGCATCTGGCCTGGGTGCCTTCAAAAGGGGATTGGACAGATTCCTGGAAGAAAAGTCCATTGCAGGTTACAAGCCACGATGGGGATGTGTAATCTCCAGGCTTAAAAAAACAACACAGGGTACTTGAAAGGCCAGATGCAGGGGAGTGGTATCGGGAGACAGACATCTTGTCTCGTGCGCTCCCAGAGGCATTTGGTGGGGCCGCTGTGAGATACAGGAAGCTGGACTAGATGGGCATTTGGCCTGATCCAGCATGGCTCTTCTTATGTTCTTATGTAACCAAGTCACAGTTACAGGGTTCTTTTTCCTCATTTCATGCATCTTACAGAAATGCACAAAGCCCCATCTAAAATATGCACATGTTTTGTCTTTGGGGGGTGGGGGGACACCGCACAAGTCAAAATGAATGAATCTTATAGTGAGATTTTTGGGAGATGTTTGTGCCCCATTCACCATGTGAGGATGAAGTAAATAAACATCAGTACCCAATTAGTAGATGGTACGGAGAAGAAGGATTGTTAGAACTGGTTGATAAATGATTCTGTGGATGGATTTTGCCTTGAAACTCACTGCTTGGGGCCAAAACTCAAACAGAACTTTCTGTTTCATTTGTGTGTGACTGTTCAAAGGGACTCTGTTTTCCTAGACGTTGCTGTGCTTGTAAAAGTTTGTAAGCCCTGCCTTAGGACAAGTCCACATGAAAGGTCGCTCTTGTCTTGTCCAACTTCTGTTTCAGAAGACCACAGAAGAGAATATAAGATCAAAGGAGCTCCATTTCTTTAGCCTGAAGAAGACACCATCTTCTTCAAATGTCAAGTGGTTTGCTGCATGGAAGGTGGATTTAGTTTGTTTTCTGCAGCTCCAGAGGGTAGGACCAGAAACAGTGAATTCAGTTTACAAGATAAGGGGTTATGAGGAAACCCATACAAGGGAAACACCTGGCAGAAGGAGCTGGTGGCTAGGCAGTGGGTTTAACTCAGGAGATACTGGGCTCAGCTTCACTGGAGGTTCTAAACAAAGGTTAGGTGCCCTCCTATCAAGGATGCTTTAACTGTTGATTTCTTGTATCTGAAGCAGGTTGGGTTAGATGAACTTTGGGGTAATCTCCAAATCTTTCTGTGATTCTATGGTCCTTTCCCAGCTGCCTAGATGCCCTAAGCACATCCAATCTCGCCTGATCTTGGAAGCTAAGCAGGGTCGGCCCTGGTTAGTAGTTGGATAGGAGACCACCAGGGAATACCAGGTGACGTAGGCGGCTGGAGTAGGACCTGGCAAACCAGTCCAGTATAACCAAACTCCATGGACATGGGGTCACAATGGGTCGGTTATGATTGTAATGACACAACACACACACACACACACACACACACACACACACACACACACACACACACACACACACACACACACACACACACACACACAGTCCTTTCCCACAAGTCCCACTTCAGAGACAATACAATTAACCCAGTGGAAGGGTTTTGGTAGGCAAAAAAGAAATACAGCATATAGGATGCTATTTTCGGCTGACTATCAGGAAAGAAAACTTCCTAACTGTTAAAGCAGTATGGCAATGGAACCAATTACCTCAAGAGGTGGTGAGTGATCCAACGCTGGAGGCATACAAGAGAAATTTGGACAACCGTCTGGCTGATATCCTTTGATTTGTATTCCTGCATTCAGCAGGGGGGTTGGATTTGATGGCCTTATAGGCCCCTTCCTACATCACTATTCAATGATTCCATGATTTATTATATTGCATCTTACCTACTTGTCTTGCCACAATTTACCACAGCATCCTAATGCATATGCACAGAAGGCGGGTGCAGCAAACATACCGAAAGGGAAAAATACAGAAATCTTTCTTAACTCCCACAGTTTAACTGCAATTCCAATGTACTCTGCGATGCCACCTCAGTGCAGTCCCAGAAATATTTTTTCCCCATTTTGAGAAAGGAGTGTGAGAACTTCTGCAACAGCTTTCATATATATATATATATATATATGGAAGCACCCTCCAAGTGATGCATTCATAAGAATGATGGAGTCACTTTGTGCACCTATTCTGAGCAAAAGCAAGCTTGCTTATTTTGAGAGCGCAAAAAAGAGGGGGAGGAATTATATTGGTAAAGTACTGTGTTGTAAAAAAAATGGGACATGCCGGTTCCTAGAAAAGTATGATTTCTCTTATATAGCTCCTGCAATCAAATTGTCTATCAATGTATACCTTGTCACATTGTGTATGAGATGCTGCTGTCAAACATATCCATAGGCTCAGCTGTTTGATTCAAGCGATCTCCGTTTTTAGCGATCTCATACATCTCTTTCTAGACATCTCCCAGAAAAGGATGTAAACATTGTGTATATCAATGATTTTAGTCAGTCCTGAAAGCTCAGGGGGGGGGGAATTATTCTTCAGCAACATCGAGGTCGGACTTATCTCAGCATCAGTCCTTTGCTGCTATTCCTCTTCACCGTTTTCATTTCTTTGGCTCTTAAAGCTTGCTTTCCCTTTCCCTGAATAGATGTGAACTGTTTTTTGGAGGTTTTTTTTTAATGCAAAGAGAGAACGAGGGCCTTGCCTCTGTGTGTTTCTCTCTCTCTCTCTCTCTCTCTCTCTCACACACACACACACACACACACACACACACACACACACACACACTGTGTGTTATACGTGCAGGCTTCTGAGCAGACAAAACCGGTGGAGCTTCGGGTTCAGCAAAGGTTATGCTAAGTTTTGCAGGCCCTGGCGGCTGGACACCCTCTCGGATGACCTCATTGTAGTCACAGATGCTTGCCGCACTTTTCGGAGAGAGTGGGGGTGGGTGGGATGCAACAGCAAGCTACAGCAGCTTGCGGCAAGGCTGGTACCCACAATGAACCCCAAAGTAAATGCCGGATAGTTCCCACTAGTTTTTGGTCGGCTAGGTAACGACGAGTTATTAATCTTGTGTCAGGGAGCCCAGCTGCAACAGTGGCTGTTACCATATCTCACCACCAACACTATGTCTGGACACAACCATTGTCCGCTGCTTTTTTTTTTGGCATGAAAAGCTCTACAAATCAGCTGTGTTTCTCCTCCACCTTCCCCCCCCTTTCCCATATCTACGGGTCGAAATTTAGCTTTTGGAGGAGGGGGTGGGTTTAGGGGGTGGCAGCTCCGAAGGAGTTCTGGGTGAGACATTGTACTCACTGTGGTCAGGTTTACTAATTCAAGGAGTCTGCCTAGTTTCCAACTTTAATGATATTCCCTCCGCATATCACTCTGGTTGCCTGGAGACCGGATTTGAGCTAGGCCTTTCATTTGATTCCCACACATCAGACTCTGAAAAGCGCTCCCCTTCCCCCTCCTCTCCTCCCTCCGCTTTTGATTTTGTCTCTTCTGAAACCCTTCCCCCTGCCGAGTCAGTATGGGTGGGCAGAATGGTGGTAGAATAAGGCCAGAGTGGAGGGCAGCCCGGAGGCTATTGCTGGTCACACATCAAGGATCACAAACAAAGCCACTGAGAACCCTTCCTGACAAACATAAAATCACAGAAAGCAAATTTAGTCTTCCCTTCATAGGCTGGGTGTCATTTTAAGACTTTACTCAGATACTTTATTAAATCTGACGCTTTCCCTTGTTTTTGCAGGCCATTTCTTACAAAAGACTTCCGATTATCAACAAGTTGCCCAACGGAGTAAGCAAACAAGTTGTGAAGGCCTGACATAATCTAATAAGCACTGGGCTCTTCGAGTCTCTTGTGCCTTTAAAGGCTGCAGGAGTTCATTCATTTGGGTTAAGTAATTTTCTACTTTGATTTGCTGAATTGCAACGCCCCCCCTTCCCAGCCCCAGATGCGCGCACTTTCTTTTGCCTTCATCGAATTTCTCTCTTCATGCAGGAGAAGCCTTTTCTTTTCCCCTGAAAAGGAATAAATATTATCATCCAGAACATTTTTTGGTATATGTTCTATAGTAAAAACAAATTAGGTGGGTAAAATTATCAGCGTGATCAAAAGTACCAGCCAACAAGTAAGCAAGCATATCTAGGTATATCAAGTAGGCCAAGAAATGAAGTATCATGGAGTCACAGAATGGTAGAGCTCCAAGGGGCACCAAGGGTCATCTAGTCTAACCCTCTGCCAAAACAAGAAACTTACAACTAAAGCATAATTTGCCACTAAAGAATCCCATCTGTCAGTCCATCCATTGTTTGAAATTGAGAGTCCATTAACTATTGAGAGTGTTTGTTCTACTGCTGGAAGCTTTTACGGTCAGGAGTTCACCCTGATATTTAATCAGAATTTCATTTTTTGTAATTTATATCCAATGGTTTAGATCAGTGGTTCTCAACCTGTGGGTCACCAGATGTTTCTGGACTGCACAGTGAGTGATGGAGGCTTCTGGGAGTTGCAGTCCAGGAACTTCTGGGGACCCACAGGTTGAGAACCACTGGTTTAGATCCTACTCTGCTGAGTAGCAGGAAGGAAACTCAATCTGGCCTGTATATGGGAGTCATAAGAACATAAGAACAGCCTTGCTGGAACAGGCCACAGCCCATCCGGTCCAGCATTCTGTCTCACACGGCAGCTCACCATTTGTTTCAGGGTATTCCCAAGCAGATGTCCTCACCTGCTTACGATTCCCCGCAAATGGCATGGAGAGATATCCTGCCTATCTCTCCAACCCGGAGGTTGTCCTTAGGCATCCATAATGATAGCTTTTGATACCGTTATTCTCCATGAAGTTGTCTAATATTTTCTTAAAGCTGTCAAGGCTGTAAAGTGGATAGAGGGAAGCTCTTCTCTCTCTCCCAAAATACCAGAACTAGGGGACATACACTCAAACTGAAGGCTGGGAGAGTAAGAACTGACAAAAGAAAATATTTTTTTCACCCAGCACGTTGTAAGTCTATGGAACTCCCTGCCACAGGATGTGGTGATGGCATCTGGCCTGGATGCCTTCAAAAGGGGATTGGACAGATTCCTGGAGGAAAAGTCCATCACAGGTTACAAACCATGATGGAGAAACCAGGGTACTTCAAGGGCCAGATGCAGGGGAGTGGTATCAGGAGACAGATATCTAGTCTCATGCGCTCCCAAACGCATCTGGTGGGGCCGCTGTGAGATACAGGAATCTGGACTAGATGGGCCTTTGGCCTCATCCAGCATGGCTCTTCTTATGTTCTTATGTTCTTAAGGCTGACAGCAGTCACCACTTCTTCTGGCAGGGAGTTCCACAGACCAGTGATCCGCTGGGTGAAAAAGTACTTTCTCCTATTTGTTTGAGATCTAGCATCCAAAAGTTTCATGGAGTGCCCCCTAGTTCTAGTGTTGTACAATAGGGAAAATGGCTTTTCCTTATCTACTTTCTCCACACTGTGTATGATTTTATAAACTTTCCCTCCCAAGCGAGACCCGCCTGGCACCAACTTTGATGACATTCCCACGCCAGGTAAAAACATTCCTGTTCCAGAAGTTTTTAGACTGATTATTGTGGGTCCTGATGGCGATTTTAGTGTAGTATTTTAATATATTGTATTTTTTTGCATTTAACTGTTTTATTGTTTTAATTTTATTGCAATTTGATGTTTTAATTGTCTGAATTGTTTATTTTAATTATGAGCCACACAGAGACCTTTGGGTAGTGGGCAGCATACAAGCTAAATAAATAAATAAATAAATAAAATCAGGTCACCTCTTAGGTGCCATCATTCAAGAATGAAGAGGCCCAGACGTTGCAGCCCTTAGATGGCAAGGAAATTGTTCCAGTCCCCTAATCTTTCTGGTTGTCCTCTGTAATTTTTCCATTTCTATAGTATCCTTCTGGATGTATAGTGACAAGAACTGTACACAACACTGCAGATGGGGCCTCGCCATAGATTTATAAAGAGGCAAAAAGACATTTGCTGATTTATTTTCTGTACCCTTCCTAATGATCCCTAGCATTGAGTTTGCTTTTTTCACTGCTACAGTACACTGGGTTGACACATTCATTGAGCTGTCCACCAGGACACCAAGGTCCCTTTCATGGTTTGTTGCACTGAGTTCAGACCCCATCCTTTTATAAATGTAATTGGGTTATTATTTTTTTGCCCCAATGTGCATCACTCTGCACTTGCTAATGTTGAAGCTAATTTACTCCTACTTCTAGATCATTTATGAAGAGGTTGAAAAGC
The DNA here is from genome assembly GCA_037367245.1 of Phrynocephalus guinanensis. Classification (NCBI taxonomy): domain Eukaryota; kingdom Metazoa; phylum Chordata; class Lepidosauria; order Squamata; family Agamidae; genus Phrynocephalus; species Phrynocephalus guinanensis. Next base: position 129,574,485 of record CM074735.1, on the reverse strand, counting down.
AGGGGTTCCCACTACTGAACCTTGAGGGAACCCACTCTTTACTTCCCTCCACTTGGAGAAGTGTCTATTTAGTGCTACCCTCTGTTTCCTGTCCCTTAGCCAGTTGCTGATCCAGGAAAAGACCTGTCTCTTGATTCTATGACTGGCAAGTTTATTCAAGAGCCCTTGATGCAGGATCTTGTCAAAAGTCCTTCAGACATCTGAAGCTGGCTGGCTACCACTGCATCAATTCTCAGTCTAACAGGTTCAAGTCCTCCAAATGTTCCTCATAGGAACTGGATTTGAGACCCTTTTTATCGTCTTTGTTGCTCTCCTCTTGATAAGTTTCTCAAACTATGGTGCCCTAAACTGTAAACAATAATCAAGCTGGCCAAAGAAGACTAGTATAGGATTATTACTTCCCTTGATCTCTTCTTACAATTGTTTATTATCTTACATCAGATTTGAACTGCAATGTTCTTCACATGGAGGACTCCTCCTATAGGCGTTGATGGAGCAGATAAATTGCAGTATTAATTAATTAGATTTATATACCACCCATCTAGCCAAAGGCCACTCTGGGCGGTTCACAACAAACGGTTAAAAATATAAAATACAACAGGAACATAATACAAAATTAAAATGCAAATAACCATCCAGAGTTCCTGAGGGAAAATCGGAGCAGTCTAAAAGTGTAAAAATAACAAACAAACAAACAAACAAACAAGCAAACAAACATAGTAAGTCAGCATCTTCATAAAGGCTAAGTGAAATCAGTGGAACAGCGAAACAGTTAGTAACCAAGGAAAGCAGATATAAACAACCATGTCTTCAAATGTTTTTGAAGTTCTACAACATGGGGGCATGGCAGATCTCTGAGGGAAGTTTGTTCCAAAGTGTAGGGGCCGCCACCGAGAAAGCCCAATTCCTTGTTGTTGTCTTGTGGGTCTCCCTCAGTGATGGCACCCACGGATGACCCGCTTGTGATGAACAAGTGACATGGGCCAAACTTTGGAGTAGGCGCCATTCTAACAGATAAGAAGGTCCTAAACCATTTAGGGCTTTGTATCTCATTTTATCCCTTATGTTGTTAACCGCCCTGAGTTCCTTTGGGAAGACAGGCCGTAAAGAAATGAATGAATGAATGAATGAATGAATGAATGCATGCATGCATGCCACTCTGAGGCACCTGTTCTGCCAGTTTGGCTTTACAACACCAATGGTGTCGAGTCGAATCCCCATGGATTGTTCCTCTTTTGATGCTAACTTCCCCAATTTCTTCACCAAAAGCCATGAAGACAATTTTCTATTACCCAAGTTTTTTCTTGAGGAACTTCAGAATATTTTTACTGATCCCCCAAAAATTCAGGGCAGGTGTCAATCTAGCAGTATGGCAGTGAGTCGAATGCTTTTTACAATAATATACAGTATCCAGGCCATGTTAAGGCTTGTTTACTGTAAGCTGCCTTGGGACCTTTTCCAAAAAGAAAGGCAGGGTAAAAAAAGAGTGGTCTGTTGTCATCCAGCCTTCAGTTGTAAAATGTTGGAGTAGGAGATTAACTTGCACTACTATACATTGCTAGAAAGTTGTTAAATGCTTAAACTAAAACCCGTGGACCTCATCTGTTTTTCACAGTCTTTACTTGCCTCTTAGTCATTGTTATTACAATATCATCCCTATGTTCTCCTTGAGTCTTCAATCCATGAGGAGGTTCTGTTTCGTCTGGTTGGGCTTTCCCAAATTTCTTTCCAGAATGTTAGAACATCATCTTTACATGTGTTTTTCTCTACTTTTTCCTCCTTCTGATTTATAAAACAATCATTGGTTATTTCCAATGATTGCTTTACCTGTATTGCTTCAAGCATCTATCATATTTTCTTTGTTGTAATTGTTAGCAGTTGTTTTAATTCTTCCGTTATTTTAGCAATGTTTTTTATTTCTAATTCATATATTTTTATTTCATTTTTTTCATTTTTAAGTTTTGAATTTTTCAAGTGTTTTAAGTTGCTATATCAGCACATTATATGTTTATTTTTTCTCAGCCAAACTTTACATTGAAGTGCTGAGAGTTTTCTGAGTAGTAGTAGTAGTAGTAGTAGTAGTAGCAGCAGCAGCAGTGGCAGTAGCAGTACTACTACTAGTAGTTCTTCTTCTTTATTAACTAATTAACAAATGTAATATACAGCCTGTATTTAAATTTGAGTTTTTAAATTTTTCCTTTTAAAGTTGAGTTTTTCTGAAAAGGAAAAAAGCAAATAATTGCAGAGAGGCTTGCCAGAGATTTTTGCCTTGATCAACATTCAGTGTCTTGATATACAAGCACTGGAGCAGGTCACATGATAACAAGTGAGCCAATGGTTGCTCTCCCTCCCTCCCTCCCTGTGTTGGATTGTGGGTGATTGTCTGCAATGTTCTGTCTCAGGCAACCTCCAAAGCAGAGGGAGGAGAGAGGAGTAGTTGTCTCCCTTGCACCAGCCCAGAGTGTGCTGGTTAGGGTTTTATTTTTCTTTATATTTATATTTTTATTTCCCCCCAACATTCTGATATTTTCAAACTATTTCTAGTCATGGGGGCAGCTAATCAAGTGTGTATAGGGCTACAAATTGCACCTTATTGTCACATTAAAAATACAGAGTAAAATCCAGTTGTTAGTCCTAAGGAGAGCGGATTCCGCAGCTAGTTACCTAAACCATGGTGTGCATGTGGACTTCTAGGCAACTTCTTTTGTGAGTTTTGGCATTTTGTGTGTATAGTCTGTGGTCTATGGGACCCTCGAACAAATCATCTGAGTTTCCATTACTTCTTATGTGGAAATTTGCTTTGATGTAAGAGTGTTTTGGTTTACAAGCATGTTTCCGGAACAAATTAGGCTCATAAACCAAGGTTTTACTGTGTATTACAGCCATTTACAACAATCTACAGCCACAAGGGTAATGGGAGATGGTAGCTGTATCAAACTGTTGAGGCAGTATGGGATAAGATGTGATGAAGAGGATGATGATATGGGTCCGATGTGCAGAAGGTGGGAACTATTCAGAGCTAGTAATAAATGTTTTAAAAACTGTGATTCCTCCACCATTGGCTAGGGCTTCTTTATCACAGTATAGAGACAGGACTTTTTAGATGGCAACTCCCTAAACCCACCAGTCCCAGGACTACCGACTGAGGGATTCTGGGGTATGTAGTTCGATTTGGCAAGCTCAGAGCTCCACGTGTTGAGTGTGTCATGTGTCAACTGTCCCCTACACTCTCAGCCACTCCACCTCTGCATTCCAGAGCACTGATGTCAGCCTTTGAAATGAGTTTCCCCAGATCAATATGGTTGCCAGCATGTAGAAACACACACCAACCCCTTTTTCTGCTTCAGCGAGCAGAGCTTTTGATACTCCGAAAAGCACAATTTAGAATTAATTAAAATGTGGTCTTTTGCACTGTTTCCTGGTGATGCTGATTGCTGCATATTTTGTTTTATAGGGAGAAGAGGAGTAGGAAGGCTTTTCTTTTCTTTTAATGCCAGCACAGTGCCTACTTTATCCTGTTAGATTAGTGAAAGTACCAAGAAGAGGGGCATTTGATAACTAAACGGAGAGTTAAGCTGAATGTGCATTATGTGTTGACTTAATTATGTATGTACTAGGTCTCTTTTAAAGACAGTCAATGAATAGTTTGGTCTTTGTTGCATTTTATCAAATGCTGATCTACAAACGAAGGTAGAAAAAATAATGCAGGCAATTTGAGCAACTTTTTATTTGTCAAATTAGTTTTGGAAAAAAGATTATCTGATATCTGTTACAAGATTGTTTGTCACAGTTCTGATTAAGGCAAGTTTCAGGTATCCATCTACTTTGATGAATAATTTTCTGTTGTCTTTTGGAGGTGGAGTGTGGGAGAAGAAGCAATATGATGAAATATGTGTGAAACCGTTGCAGTAGTTCAAGAAGAAACGGTTCCTTGAAATAACTTCTCTGTCCATATTTATTTCCTTTAAATCATTTTGTTGCTGATTCTTCCACAATGTACTTGGAAGTAAACTCTGTGGGACTACTTCTGTTCAGACATTCACTCAAATGTGACATGAGATTATTTTTAAACCATTGGATGTTCTTTTTAAAAAAAAGAACATGCTTGTTTATTTTGCCATTTTGTTTACTAAAAGAACATAGAGTGAAACAACCCTTTTCAGTGCAAACAAAATGACTTTAAAATGACCATGGTGCAGTTTGACTACCAATACTTTTTGTATACACATTTTTTTAAGAAAAGCTTCTTCCCACAATGCTTTTATTTAAAAATCTTATCGACACAGATCAAATTGGAACAGTTGTGTTGGTAACGGAACTAAGAGTGCAAGTGTACACAATGCATAACTTAATACGTTATCTGCAGACTAGGTAGAGGGTGGCGGGGAACCAAACCCATGACAACGAATCCAGTTGATACGTTCAAGTGTTCTTCAACTTGCTATAGTTGGCAAACATCAAATTTCCCAGCTATCCGCAAAAAATGTAAATGGGACACTCGAGAGTCAGGCAAACAGCGGGATGTCCCATACAGAATCAGTTACTAATGTTTCAGCTTTGATTGGAGGGTGAACTTGAGCTCCTATTTAGCAACTCCAAATAGAATGTTGACAAACAATCAGGGCCTCCAGAATGCTGAAGACAGACAAATCTGCCTGCATCTTAATAATGACTTGATAAATAATTTAAAGGTTTGCACCATAAGTCGGTAAAAAGAGCTGAAAAGCAAAGAAACCTTGGCAATTAATCAGAGAATCATAGAATAACTGAGCTAGGAGGGGCCTGTAAGGCTATTGAATCCAAGCCTCGGCTCAATGCAATATTTGACAGCAGAAGTAAAGGGTCAGCAAGAGATGGGCACGAATCAAAACAATGGCGTTTTGGTTTTTCATTTTTCGTTGAGAGGTCCGTTTCGGTTCGTTTCCATTTTTTGTGAATTTTTGGAAAAATTTCATTTTCGTTTTTCGTTTTTTCATTTTTATTTCTACACGCTTTTTGCGCGACTTTTAAAGCATTTCCGTGCATGGGCGTCCCCCAATGCCCCAGACCAGAGGGAAAGCACTAAAAAAATTGATGCGGGCAGAGACACAGTATAGACTACGTACACAGGGAGGCTACAAAGGCAGCGGCGGGCGTCGCCCAGGGTGCAAGGCAGCCGCAGAGTGACTGCACTGTGGGGCAGGGGAGGGTAGTCACCGAGAGGTATGCACGCACACACACAGGGAGTCTGCGGGACTGAAGCTAGAGTCGCAGAGACAGCAATCCCACCCAAACTCCCACCGGAGACTGCAAGGAGGACGGGGGCTGCCAGAGCTTTTTATGCCCTCTGGGGCTGCCAGACCTGCCCAGTCTGCAACCTGGGCATGCTATTGGTTGAACATGATCCCATCACATGGCTTGCCTCCATTTTGTGGCTGGAGACATTCATTTTCTCATCCTTAAAGGGAAAAGAAAACTACATTGTGATGGGAGAAGACAAAAACAAACGTTTTAAGGACCCCAACCCCCTGGTAGGTAATAATTTCAAATAATTATCACATTATCGCTGCATTTTTACGGATGTCCAGGGTGTTTTAATAGCCAAGAAATCAATATTAGGCATCTGGGAGCCATTTTGGGTCGATGTCCCCTAACTCCCCTTAAAGGAAAAAAATACAGTGATCTGAGAAAAGACATAAATGCACGTTTTAAGGACCCCAACTCCCCTTGGTAGGTATTATCAGACAGTATAAATAATTATCGCTGTGTTTTTATGGATGTCCAGGGCGTTTTTTAACATTTATAACAGCTCATTTCATTGCGCGTCGCCATTAACGAAAACGAAATGTAATGAACCCAATTTTCATGGTTCTGTTCATTTTGTTCCATTTTCATCACAATTTTCGTTAGTCGTTTCTTTATGTAATGGAACGAAAAATGAATAACGGAAATGAAAAGAGTTCGTTTCGTGCCCATCTCTAGTCAGCAGCATAATCCCTGTCCACTGATGAACTCCTAGCTAGGATAAGGCTTTGTTAACCTTCCATGGGTGGCAGCTGGTGGTTATTCCAACTTGTGGATTTTAATCTATTTTGCAGGATGCCAGTCCAAATTTAAAGGAACAAAACAAAACAAAACAAAAGACAAATGCACTTGGCACCCTAAAGGCTAATTATTATATTTTAATGTAAGCTTTTGTGGATCAAGTTCACTTCTTCAGACATATGGCAACCGAATGAGATGCTGAATGAAATAACAGTTTCATACCAGTTATTAATTGGCTCTTGGGTATATGGTACATTTGCGTACATTGATTTGGGCTCTGTTGTAAAAATTCTTCAGGAGATAGAAAACAGACACTAGACCTGGGCAAAGATGAATGAGGAGATGGAACAGAGAGAGAGAGAGGAGGGAGGGTAGTTTTAGAGAACAAGAGGATATTAAATATAGCGATAAGGGAAGGGGATGTAGGGAATATAGACAGTTTTTATCTTAGAGCTTTGCTGTGAAATATATAGCAGTAGTTTTGCTACAGTGCTGAACCTCTGTAAAGTACAGACTAAAATCTGGCAGAACTCCTAAATCTGGAAGTTGAGACATGGAAAGTGGACTTCTTTTTCTTGAGAGATTGATTTGAAACGTTTTGCTGCTCACCCAAACAGGTTCGTCAGTCTGAAGAAAGCTAGTTGTGAGTCCTCCATTTTATAGTTCACTTTGACCTCTTGTCACCCTGGTCTGAAACAGGCTCATGAGATGAACAATGGCTTGAATAGGCTTGTTAGGTAACTCCTAAAGGTAGTGCCACTAAGCACAATTGCCTTCCACTTCAGATTCCATAATCAAAAGCAGGCGAATAATAGATAGCAGCCAAGGTCCTTAATGTAGAATCATAGAATCATAGAGTTGGAAGAGACCTCAAAGGCCATCCAGTCTAACCCCTTGCCATGCAAGAACCACCATCAAAGTATTGCCAACAGATGGTCATCCAGCCTTTGCTTAAAAGCCTCCAAAGAAGGAGACTCCACCACCCTCCATGGCAGCATATTCCACTGCTGGACAGTTCTAACCATCAGGAAGTTCTTCCTAATGTTCAAATGCAATCTCTTTTCCCTGTAGTTTGAAACCATTGCCCTGAGTCCTAGTCTCTGAAGCCATGGAAAGCATACCTGTCCCCTTTTAAATATGATATCCTTTTTTAGACCACGGTCACACCAGCGTTCGCTGCATATATAAATTTCATGTGTATTTTTTTTTTTCGGGTGGTCACGTGGTTTTTAATGTATAGTTAGTGTCCTCTCTTCTGTGTCGTATTTTCCTATTCTGGTTCCATCTCTACCTGTCCACTTTGCATTTTCCCCTTCCTTCTGGCTCTATTTTCCACGCCTCCATGGTGTTTAAGCTGTCGAAAAAGGGGAACAACTGATTTTACTGCGTATTTTCTGTGTCCTGTCGTGGTTACAGAAGCAAATAAGTAAGCATTTTTGAGCAAAGATTCTAAATCCAGCCCCTGGCAGTGGTTATTGAAACTTTGCTGAAACTGCTGTTCAAGGGGCGTGGCCGGCCGGGACCGGAATTTACTTCTCTTCGTGGTTAGGACGTGATCTTTTTATATGCAGTTAGCTGAAGGGAAACTACGGAGAAAACGCAGGTATGACTGCGGCCATATACAGTATTTAAACATGGCTATGATATCCCCTCTCAACCTTCTTTATGTAAGGCTAAACATTCCCAGCTCCCTAAGCGGCTCCTCATAAGACATTTCTTCCAGAATGTTAACCATCCTGGCCACCCTCCTCTGGTTCCTTTCAAGGTTATCAAAGTCACTTTTAAATTGAGGTGCGTAGAACTGGACGCAATACTTCAGGTGGGGTCTGACCAGAGCAGAAGAGAGTGGTACTATCACTTCCTTTCACCCTTGACCATTTGCTGGGGTAAATTGGCAAAAAGAAGATGTAGCTCTCATGACCTCCTTGTGGGATTCTCATATGTACCTGGTTGGTCCTTGTGACAAAAGATTGCGGACTAGATGTCGCTTTAGCTTAATCCACCAGTGTTCCAATGTTGTACGTGCACATATGCTTTAAACTGTTCCTGCTGACTAGAAAGACACTGAGTTGCTCATCCACCACTCCATCAGTGAAATTGATGCTGGAACTGCAGCCAGTTCTAAAATGGTGCCCAACCCCTCCGTTGTGGTACCCTGCACAATCTATTCCCATACTCCTAAAAGATCCTGGCGTTGGTGCTTTTTTAATCCCTCTCTTTGTGAGACAAAAAACAACTTTGGTGGGAGAAAATGGGGGGTGGCGGCTGCCCATATAGCAACACCACCACCTTAGCTCTGGATTCAATAAAACAACACACTAAACATATTTTTCTAAGAAATGCTGCCTCAAATGGTAAAAGTCATCCGTTTGATTTTCTTCACCTAAGTTTCTTGCATTTAATGTGATTGGTTATTGCTTTATGGCTGATTATTAGAAAGTAAATACTGGCTTAATTTCCAAACCTGATCATTGAAGGGCAGAACTCTCAAGTTACGTGGAGAAAATACACATTTCCCTCAAAGTCCAGTATAACTCAGGCTTTAAAAATAGAACACGTAACTTCTTGAAGAATTAAAGGATATAATTTCACCCTGTTGCCAGTCTCAATGCAGTTTGTACCCTCTGGACATGGCGATGTGTCTATCACATGCCATAACAGAGTAGAGCAAACACACACCTATAGACAAGACAAGGGAAAACATTGTAAGAACACCAGTTCCCTTCCTTGAACTCTGAATGGAATCAACAATGGAGTAATCCCTTTGGATACGAGTCCTCACCTCTTTCCCTCTCTTGCATGAAAGACGGGGAGCTTTTGCTTCCCTTGTTTTTACTAAACAAGACTTTGAAATAGATCAATTCAGCCTGCAGGCTTTCGGAAGTTTACTGATGCTATCAGTCTGATAGCACACAGCTTCATTCAAAAGAATCCAGCAGTTCCTCTTGACTTTTGTATCCTACACATTACAGAAACATTAAGCTCTCAAATGTGTCCTTCACCAAAAGCGGCGGGAAGGGGGAATGGAGGGGGTGATGGAAAGTGCCAATGCACCTAAACACATTCAACAACCAAATACTGTCTTAGTCAGTTAGAGTTGCTCTAGTTTGGGTGATATTATTTATAAAACATGAAGGATGAATTACCACGTGACAAACCCTTGACACCCCCCCACCACATCTGCCACAAATATTCTACCTAAAGTCTGATTTCAGCAACAGTCTGAGTAGTTCTTAAGCATTCTCTCTCAAACTGGATTGCTAACCAAGCACTGATATTATATTTCTCTTGTTTACTTATTATTCATTGCAAACAATTGATGCCTGCTCTCCTGGCCTAACACGACTTTTAAATAGAACAGAGCAAAGTACAAACAAAATGATATGATGAACAGGGACAAACAAGAACAAACAACAGCACAAAGCATGCAAATGGTTATATGTTTGCAGGTGGGTTGTAAAGCAACCTAAAGGAAGAATTAGATCCGTGTCTGAAATACAGTTTGGAGCCCAGAAAAGGCTTTAAAATGTTGATATTTTTTTAGATTGCAGTTCCTAGAATTCCACAGTGACAAAAAAAAGATGTCAGTCAAAAAATTCACCAGTAATCATAGGCCACGACTGATGTAGGTTTGGAAATCAATTCCCCGAATCCCCCGCCAGTCAACGGTCACTGGGAATTATAGTCTAAAAAGACATTTCTCTAAGCTTTGCTCTCTGCAAATTGTGAGTTCGGCATCCTAAAAATGTCCTCTGGCTGGTTGCCATGCACACTCCCTCAGAAAATGGGAGTGAGAGGGAATCACCCCAATAAACCTTTCAATTAGATTTATGAATTTTACACAACAACAAATACTGTATTTATAAATACAATAAGTGAATAAACAAACAAACCGCAACAGTGTGGATTGACATGAGGCGGACCCCGTAAGCAGCAGAAATTGGTGAGGTGAATGGGGAGCAGCATTAAGACACCAGAGGGCAGAAGGCTGTGTAGACATATCCTAATCTGTGGCACTCTAAACTAGCTTGTTCACCTCAGGTGCAGTAGGGAATATTGCCCTGTCAGTAGAGCTGATGTCTCTGTCACATAAGGTTTCAGTCAAATGCTAGTCTTATCCGTTCCTGGATATGAAATGGAAGCAGATGGCCAGCTTGTCATTTTGCTTCAGAATATAGCCTTCTCAATGGCCATATGTGTATCCCATCAATTTCTGAAATGGGGCCAGTTAATAATTTTTATTATACCAAAATGTTGTTCAGTATGGGAGGCTGAGGATCCTGTAGAACTGCCCGGAGGCTCTGGGGGAGATAGAACTTTGCCCAACTAGAATTATCCACAAGCTGTCACATAAAGAAGATATTTCTCCATTTGATGGGTTTCCGGTGGAGAGTGAGGTACCCAGTGTGGTGTAGTGGAAAGAATGATCGGCAAGGACTTTGGAGACCAGGGTTCAAATTCCCATTTGGCAGCAGAAGCTCACTGAGGGATGAAATTGGTAAAACCACTCATGAAATATCTCAATTACCTTGAAAGACCTATTCGGGTTGCTATTAGAGATGGGCACGAACTGAAAAAATGGCAATTCATTTTGGTTTGGTTCGTTTTAAGGTTTAATTCGCTTCATTTCATTTTTAATGAATTTTTCCAAATATTTGTTTCGTTGGTTCATTTTGTTATTCATTTTTTCCCGCTTGCGCGATTTAATCCATTTGACAGTGCACGGGCGGGGAAAAAACGTTCAAAAATTTTTCAAGCACCGACCACATGACCCTTGGGGCTGGGTCGGTGCTGGTTTTATTTTTTAATTTTTTTTCTTTATTTTAGGGCACCAACCCTACCTGCCCCTGGGGCAGAGTCGGTACTCCTTTTATTTTATTTTATTTTTTTTTTTATTTTTATTTTTTTTACTACCAACCACGTGGCCTTTCCCCAAAGCTGTAGCGTGGGCCGGTTGGTTTTTTTTCCAGGCGGATCCTCCAGGAAGGATCAGCACCAGCAGATAGGCGACATCTCCGGTGCCACCATTAACTAAATGAACTGAACCGAACCATTTTTTACGGTTCATTTTGTTTCATTCTAAATCCACTCTGAGGTTCATTATTCATTTTGTTAGTTGCAATACCTCAGTTCCTACTTGATTTTGCACAACAACAACAACAACAACAACAACAACAACAACAACAACAACAACAACAATGGACAATCCTTGTTTTAAAGGTGTGTCCTATTTTAAGGTTTTTCCTTAATCTAAGCTCAATGTGAAGATAAAGAATCTGAAGGTAATGAGAGATCTTGAAGTTGCTAAGCAGTTGTTTGTGTCTCAGCAGAAGATTTCAGCAGGCGCACAAGTTATCTTGTCACAGTATTCTTCACTCCAGTTCCAAGTACTGTAGTTCTGTTTAAATTAAAAAAAACAACTGTACATCTGTAACAATAAATGTACGTACCCAAATTCATCAGAGCTTGGAATATTGGGGCTCAAAATCAAATCAGCAATAGTTTAAACCTTAGGAAGAGGCAAATTAATTCATTCGTACTACTATTTAAATATGAATGTTTAATGTATTGAATTAATGGTATTAATGTGTTAAGTAATTTGTTCATTTTAAAATAATCACTGGGTTTTATATAGGCTGAAATGTAGATTGTTCTCATTAACCTGGTAGCACATTTTATATTTGTTCCTCCAAAGGTGGCCTGATACGGCCACTTTAGAAATACTAATACTAATACTAATACTAATAATACTAATAAATAAACAACTTTATTTCTATGCTACCTTTCTTCCCAAAGGGAAAAAAGTTGGTATTTTTTTTCTTAAACAAATAACAAATTCAATAAAACAATTGTTAGCTAGGGATGCTGGTTCCAATATATGTAAAAACTATCCAGGAAAGGATGCATATAATGCTATTTTGCAGGAAAATACAGTCTTAAATCCCCCTCTCCAAGTGCATAGTTCTCCCCAGCTTTACTATCGCACAGTTTATACAGGTCATAGCAACCAATCCCGAGTATGTTATTCTGTGAGACATTCACTTCACACAAATGAAAAGCTGGTTTCCAGTCTCCGATGGGTGATTTGGTTTGAGGAATGCTTTTAAAGTTTTCATCTGGGGTAAAAATCACCAAGTGCAGGGTGAAGTAAGCTGGGATGATTTGCATGGTTCTTTCCTAAATGTAGACGCTGAGGTACTTGTTGTGGCTTGAAGCTGTTCTAAGGAGAGGAGAAGGTGGTGGTAGCAGTGGTGTAGTGGGAAACTATGGCTTCAGAAGGAAGACATAAGATGTGTCCTCTTCATTGTCTCATGGAGGTGTTGGTGCACTAGCAATTGGTCCCTGTGTCCTGTATAGTCTGCAGAATCACAAGGATGGCAGCAGAACTGAGCTGCTTTTTATTAAGGCTACACTTTCAGCCAAAGCTTTGTTGTGTCCTGTTGAAAATGATCAAGGAATCTTTGGTTCCCTGTAAATGAGAACCTCTAAGAACCTCTAACAAAATCCCTGCCATAGGAGGTGGTGATGGCATCTGGCCTGGATGCCTTCAAAAGGGGATTGTACAGATTCCTGGAGGAAAAGACCATCACAGATTACAAACCATGATGGAGATGTGTAATTTCCAGGCTTGAAACCGGGGTACTTCAAGGGCCAGATGCGGGGGTGCGGTACCAGGAGACAGATATCTAGTCTCGTGCGCTCCCAGAGGCATTTGGTGGGGCGACTGTGAGATACAGGAAGCTGGACTAGATGGGCCTTTGGCCTGATCCAGCATGACTCTTCTTATTTTCTTATGTCCTCCTTTTTTATTGGTTTGGTTTTTTTTTGCAAAATATTTGTAAAAAATATAATTTCAAGAAAAATCTGAAAAACCATTTTAGGCACAGAGTTCTTTGTGATCATTTTTGTGACCAATGTGCTGCATAATACACTTTGCCAATTCTGGAAACAAAGGGACTGTTTGGTTTTTTTTTAAAAAAAACCTTTGCATTTTATAGAAATACCCTGGTTTCAAGCCTGGAAATTACACATCTGTTGTACAGATTTTATGTTATACAAACCCTTTGTTATACGAGGGTCCACTGTATCTTAATTATAATTGGCGCACCTTTCTTAACAAATGCCCAGAGAGTCTGAAGTAATGTTATCATGTTACATATTGATTCCACATGCATTTGTCAGATCAAACATATCTAGTAAATGTGCTGGGGTTATGATATTGTAAGAACATAAGTCCTCAATAGAGTCATCCTTGCGTGGTAAATAGGAAAACCTCAGACATTTTCTTCATCTCACCAGCTGCCACAAGACAGGAGGCTTCGAGGGGTGGGATCTCAGAGAAGATGTATGCTTTTCCATGAAAGGTTTTCATGTACAAAGTCTGGAACATGGCAGGATTGTAAGGTACAGAGCGTGAATTCAATTTATACTGTTAGAGATGGAGAAATATGAAAGTGTTATTTGATCAGGTCTGACATAAAATGTATTGCTGGGTGAGGGACATACTAACCCCCCCCCACACACACATCCATTGTAAAATGCTCAGTAACCAAGGACTGCCAACCTCACTTTTTTAACGTAAAAATACATAAAAAAAGACTTTATATGTGATTGGTCCTACGGGACAAATTTATCCACACTTTACAGTAAATAAAGTTTAGATTAATTTCTTCTTAAATGCAGAGAAATAAGATGACTTTAAATAAGTTGATTAAATTAAACCTCATTTTTGAAACACATGACAGATATTTCCAGACAAACCCAAAGATGCAAAAGTCGATATGCAACATTCTCAGAAGACGGTCCGCAGGGGCCAGAGGAGGGCATGGCCCAATATCAGCATCACCAACATGGCTGAATGCAGTGGATTTGGGTGACAAACATTTGAGCCCTAAGCATACGCCAGTCTCTCCCACTTTCAACTTTTGCTGCAAAAATCAAGCCATGAATTCATAGAGCATTCTTTAAGCTGTAATCCCAGGCACAGTTCTATCAACTAAAAGCCCACTGATATCAATACAACTTGTAAACTGAACTATTTTAGCACTGGAACAGTATCTGCTGACAGCTATTCACAGAGCCAAAGGGGGAAAAAATACCCAAACAACTCACGTATCTTTAAATCTTTGCGGCATCTTGAAAGGCAAGGAACTTAATTAAAAATACCTACAAGAAACAGCTTTTATTTGTAAGAAACCAAATTTGTTAGTGGTGAAACGGGTCAATTTTCTAATCAGTCAGGATGAAATTCACCCTCCATCAATTAAAATTTACTTGTGAAGTAGGGGAGGGGGGCACAGGGTAGTGTCCTACTTGGCGACAAGTCTTTATCATTTAATTTGTTGAGAGTTTAAAATTACAGTAATTGTCCTGAAAGCGCTGACACTATTTGACATGGCAACAACAGAGAAGTGGAAATGAATGACAATCACACAAAAGACTTTTGTTACCTTTGTTTGTCTGAGTGATTCTCAACAAGCATTGTGGAGATTCAATTTTTATAGCATATTTAAATTATCATTAGATGGTCAACCCTATTGACTTTAAGCTGCATTTCACTGACAGTGAAAAACAGCGATATCAGATCCTAAGTGGCATGGCTCATCAACAATCCAAATGCAAAATTATAACCTCCAGATACGAACCCGCAGTAAACAAATGGGGTTACTCCAAAGCACATTTTCATTCTTTAAATATCATGGTTTTACACAACAATCTTTCTTTCCTGTCTCCACCTCCACCACAAATTAATCCATATAATGTTTCAAATGCTTCAGACCTGCCTGGCAATGAAAGATGCAATGATGGAATTAAATATAAGATGGGTAAGGAGGTAATTAGATGAAGATTGAATATTGGCTGCCACGTTCATAACTGACAGAGAAAGTGGATTGGACTAGCATGAGATTAGCCTGTTTGCAGAGAAATTCATACATGCTGAGGACATCCTTCTGGCCTGTAGGCCTACTCCCATCAACTCCTTGAGCAAGACATCAGCAGATATAAAGGATTAGCTGACTTGCATGCCTAAATTTTTATCCAGAAAGGGTGAAGGCACCCATTTGCATAAAATCCAAATCTTGGAATTTGCACCCTGAATTTAAATAACATTAATTATTTGTTTTATTGGAAGAAGCACCCTATTTATCTAATTGCAGGCTCCACCGCTACCACCTAATGGTCTCCATTATCTTCAAATTACCCAAGTTGCTGGAAGATTTTATTGGGCTAGCTAAGGGACTGGGGAAGGAAGCACACCAGTCACTCCCTGTCCTGACAATCCTTTGAGGGGATTCAGTTGCCTCCACTAGCACATCTAATGGTTCAGTCATTGCCTGAACCATTGGGGTTGGGGTTGGGGTTGTGGTCCAGCACTAAGCCTTGGTGTTTGTAAGACCCATTAACCACACTGACACTCTTGGATTTATTGGGAAAATGTGGAGTCCACAGCTTTATTGGTATTGAATGTTGCTGATGCTGGCCCCGAAATGGTTGCCTTTCAGGGGCTGTGACCCCTTTTAAAGGGGCTGGCACCAGCTGGGCTTTTGTGCCTGCACAGGCTGGCCAATACCCAGATGCCCGCGACTGCAAAGCACGTTGGGCTCCCGGGACTGGCTCAGACGCCCAGCGCGGCGTTGCTGGGTGCCGTGTGGGTGACCTGGCTGGCGGCATTTTGCAGCTCATTGGGGGTCTGGGCTGTGGACCACAACGCTGGGCCCGGTAAGTTCGGTCCAAATTTTATCCAAAGTGTGTTGGTGGCATTGTGGCTTTAACACAGTTCAGACGCCCAGCACGGCATTGCTGGGCGCCGTGTGGGTGACCTGGCCGGCACCACTTTGCAGCTCATTGGGGGTCTGGGCTGTGGACCACAATGCTGGACCCGGTAAGTTGGGTCCAAATTTTATCCAAAGTGTGTTGGTGGCATTGTGGCTTTAACACAGTTCAGAGCCACCCTGTGCTTCTCAAGAACAGCTAATGGCTGGCTGTACTTCCCCAGTCTCTCCTGAAAGCATTACCACTGTTCCATTTGACTCTTGTACTTCCTGGATGTTTGTTGGGTATGGGCAGAAGCTAGGTGTTCTGCTGGATGCTGCAGGTACACAATCTGGAGAAATGAGGAGCTAATGCAGGAAGGCTAAAGATGAGTGCTCGCATCCCATTCTCTCTGCCTGAAATTATTTGATATTTTTGAGCTACTGATCTTACAAATGTGAGGCATCATAGTCAATAGGCAAGGGTTTCTCTAGCTACAGCCATTCCTAAAATATGGAACGCTTCACAAATTTGTGTGTCATCCTCGTGCAGGGGACATGTTATGGCATGCAAATTTGTGAAGCGTTCCATATGTTAGGAAGAAAAATTTCCATAACACAGCCAAACAGCCCAAAAAACGCACAACAGCTATCAAATATTATATTCATTTCTGGCACAGGGTAGGATCATTCTTCTGTAGATGTTTTCTGATGGTTGTGCTAACAGAATTTTGTTCAGATGCTTCTTAAAAACTACTGCTCTTGTTTATGCCTCAAAATCTTATTCAGACCATCTATGTAAAAGCCTTAAAAGAAACGGTTTCAAAGTAAGCCCACTTCTTTTGCCACAAAATTTAATTTTGTCCCCAATGAGTTCTATTTAATGGAATTAAGTTTCACCCTTTCTAATTATCTTTTAGAGCGGACAATCTTTACAGAATCATTAGTAACAGAAGTATACAATGGATCATTGTCTTTACTATGACAAAAGAAATCCTAGACACAGCACCGAATCTTAAGAAAAGATCACACAAAATACGAACTATCTATACTCACTCCCCCCCTAAATTGTGTAATTCATTGGAGTCAATGTAATTTAAGCACAATGGCTGTAATTTAACTTCTTTAAATGGCTAACTTTAAGTTTCTTTTAGATAATAATATCTGCAATTCTGTTCTAATTAATCAAGTCTATAGATAAACGATCTTTTTGTCTTCTGTTTAATTTCCTGCATATTAAAAGCTACAGGCAAATGCTCTGTTGTAGAAGACTTTTTAAAGAGTGGTGCATCCTTTTTAATTGCCCTTCTCCAGTGCACGCACACACGTGCGCACGCACACGCACACACACACTCACTCACACACACACACACACACACACACACACACACACACACACACAGAGAGAGAGAGAGAGAGAGAGAGAGAGAGAGAGAGAGAGAGAGAGTAGCCATTCTTGTTATTTCATTGTTTTAATACATCTTATTTCAAGTCTGATAAAAGAATATAACCAAATAACTCCAGAGTCCAAACCCAAGGTATAAAAAATGAGTAAATGTAGTATTAACAATCACCAATGTTGGGATTGTTAGAATTGTCCAAATACCACCTTTTTGAACTTAATTATGAATTAAGTTCAATTAATGAATTGATTATGTAGCAGATATGTGAATTAATTATGTAGTAGATATGGTGAGATTCTGCAACGTTAGGAATAGAAGTGTTCTTCTGATATATAACCAGCCTAGAGGGAGGTAATGAAGTCTGCAGCATACAATTGACCTGCAGTGTGCATGGCTTCCTACTTGCCTATATACAAAGCTGGCCCTATCATTAGGCCGAGTGCTGTCATATCTTTTCAGACAGGAATTAGAAAGGTGCTTGTGTGAGTTTCTGGATTATGCCCCCCCATAAGTGTTAGCTTGAGTGTCACCAACATGGATTGTGAAATATCCTCCAAAAGCAACTGCTGCTGCCCAGTCGCTATGCTCCACCTCCGTCAACACTGGAATGATCAATTCTCTTCTGCTGCTGT
Source organism: Phrynocephalus guinanensis (assembly GCA_037367245.1). Lineage (NCBI taxonomy): Eukaryota > Metazoa > Chordata > Lepidosauria > Squamata > Agamidae > Phrynocephalus > Phrynocephalus guinanensis. The sequence continues at coordinate 129,556,674 of CM074735.1, read as the reverse complement.
GGTCACTCCCCTTAAAGAGGATGGATTGCTCTTAGTCTGTTGTCTCCACACTGACTTTTCTGCCTTTGGTGGCTTTGCTAGGTGTCCAGTCATGTAATGGAGCCTCCTGACACCTTTGTTCTTGGGTTCTCTTGACACACTCAATCTCCCTCACCAAATTAAGAGGTCCGTCCAAGAAGAAGTAAGGATGTCTCTCCAGAGAGCGGAGCCAAAACCATCTACACCACTGGTTCCCAACCTTGGATTCCCATAAATTCATGGACTAAAATCCCCAGAAGTCTTCGCCACTAGTTGTGCTGGCCAGGATTTCTGGCAGCTGTAAGCCAAGAACGTCTAGGGACCCAGGATTGGAAATCGCTGATCTACACTATCATGTTCCTGATTACTCTGTTTGAGAGTGAATGCTTGAGAGTGAAGAAAGCTGACAAGAAATAATTGAAATGTGATTCTGGAAGAGAACTTTGTAGATGCCCTGGACTACCAGAAAGATTAACAAGTGGGTCTTATAGCAAATCAAGCCTCATTAGGTAAAAACGGCAAAACTGAGTCTATGACGTGTTCTTGAAGGCTTTCACCACTAGGATCTGATAGCTGTTGTGAGTTTTTCGGGCTATTTGGCCGTGTTTGACGAAACAGCCTGAAAAACCCACAACAACTATGAGTCTATGGTGTTGATCACATGAGGACTGGGGTGCATCATGAGATGGTAGGATTCTCTGGGAAAGAAAATAATGCTAGAAAAACTGAAGGAAACAGGAAGAGAAGATAAAATATGAAATTAATTTGTGTTTACAAGACCCGAATAGTGCTGCTGCTGGAGTTTACTCATTCATAGAGTCACCATATTTATTTATTTATTTATTTATTTATTTATTTATTTATTTATTTATTTATATGGCTTGTATGCCGCCCACTACCCAAAGGTCTCTGGGCGGCTCACAATCAAAATAAACAATTCAGACAATTAAAACATCAAAATTGCAATAAAATTAAAACAATAAAACATTTAAATACAATAAATACAATATATTAAAATACTACACTAAAACAGTCATCAGGACCCACAATAATCAGTTAAAAACGTATGGAACAGGAATATTTTTACCTGGCGCCAGAATGTCATCAACGTTGGCGCCAGGTGGGTCTCACTTGGGAGGGCATTCCATAATCTGTCAGAGATAACTGACAGAGGTAACATGATGGTGTACAGCAGCAGCAGCAGCAGCAACAACAACAACAACAGGAACAACAGGAACAACAGGAACACATGTATGTTCTGTGCACATCCGTGCCCTCTTGTGCTCTCTTTTGGGGTTGATGCATTTCTTCTTTCTGGACTACTCATGCGTCATCTTGTGCCGTTACCTTTCTATGCAATCTGTAGAAGCCCTCTCTGGCTCGTCATCAGTGTCTCACAAATTAGAGATGCAGGAAGGGTTCCATGAATCACATCTCTCTGCTATAAGGGGCATATATCTTAAAACCACTGGCTAGTGAAACAATGGCTGACTCATGTGCTGCCCACTGCAGAAGGCGACCCATTGTCTGGAATCATTATGTCACAGTCAATCAGCAGAACCTAGCCCTCAGGGTCAAACGAGATGTGACACCATTCAGATAATTATTGATTACATTTTTTTTTAAAAAAGAGAGTAAATAACAGCTGTGGGTGGTGTCATCCGGATTGAGAGCTTGCAGCTTTGCTGATGCTTCTTGATGTGTGTGTGTGTGTGTGTGTGTGACCTGAGCATTTTGCTTACTCTTTCCGGTCCAAGTCCAGAGAGAGAAGAGTCTTTTGCCTGTTTGCGTAGCAAGGAGAAGGTTGCAAACAATTTTTATTCTGTCTTTGGCAGTGTTGAGAAAAGTTGCAATTTTTGGACTGCAGGTGAAAGAATCCTTGAGCTAGTGTGGTCAGCAGCCATGTTATAAACCCAAGGAATTTGGATTTTGTAGTCCAAAAATCACCATCATTTTAACAAACTCTGTTCCTTGGCTTATGTAAAAAACCTTCTGACAAGAGTTACTGGAGTAAAACAGAATTATGATTTGTGGTTAGGGTTGTGCTCACTTTGGCTCTTGAACCAGAGATCTGTCCAACCGGCAGAGATTGAGAAGGCCACTATAAAACCCACCTATGGCCAACAGTCAAAACGGCAAGGTGATAAGCCCTATAACCCAAGAACACTTTGATTTGGGCAGCCCAGCTGGAACACTGGCTCTGCAACTGAAATGTTGGTTAACATTAAGTGGTATAATGAGTGTTGAGGTGCAGTGATTAAACTACTGTACTGCAGCTATAACTGTGCTCACAACCTGGGGTTCAATGCCAGGTTGCCGGCTGAAGGTTTACTCAGCCTTCCATCCTTCTGAGGTTCGTAAAATGAGGAGAGGCAACAGCTCAGGACCAGAATCAGCTGTACACCTCCACATGAAGGACAAAGGGCACTCTTTCAAAGATGAGGATGTACACATATTAGACAGAGAAGATAGATGGCTTGAGAGAGGGTTCAGGGAAGCCATTTGAGTATTGATAGCCCCTCTCTCAACAGAGCTGGGGGGGATCAGGTGCAGTCTATCTGCTACTTATTAGGCAGTGATTTCAACAATCCCTAGACAAATCAAAACTATTAATCAACCATCAAGGCCATAGCTAACAACCCATAATTTTTGGGTTTCAGCACTTTAGGCAATTGTCCACCTAATGGCCTATTGAGACTATTGTCCACCTAAGGAGCCTATTCAGGCCATTGTTCATCTTATGCACCTATTTCAGACAAGGGTGACATGAGGGCAAAGTGAACTATAAAATGGAGGACTCACAACTAGCTTTCTTCAGACTGACGAACCTGTTTGGGTGACCAGCAAAACGTTTCAATCTCTCAAGAAAAATAAGTCCAGTCACCATGATGCTTTGGACATCTGGAAGTTACCCAAAGCTATGGGTATATAAGCACTATATGATATAGAAGCAGAATACTTTGCTTTTTTTGCTTTATAAAGGCTGGCACTGGGAATTCCTTACACGAGCTCCTTCTCAATCACGTTCCTTCGGATTTCAACACCAAGTTTGAAGACATGTTCCTCCTCATGTGGAGGCTCTACACATGAGCAGGAACCTTAGAAAACTCTTGTGTTCTTGCTCACATAGAAAGTTGGAACCTGTTTTCAGACCCAGGACTGAAACCACAAAGAGCAGAACAACAGAGAGTGCAGGCCTTCTCTCTAAGCATAAGTTCCACAGGGAGTAACACCTAAATAAACTTCCCTACAATTCACAAAAAGAAAGTAATCAATCCTCCAAAAGAATGTGGTTCCCAAAGAAGAAACACATTGGCTGCTTTCCTCTCACATACCTTCCCAAGGGCAGATTGCAACTAATTGCAGAGTTAATTTTTTATTATTATTTAAGGTGTGCACAACATGCTCCCACGGATACAAAGTTGCACACACCAACAAACTGAAAAAAGAAATCAGCGGCAATCTGGCACTGCTGGTGATGTCATTCCTTTTGCACAGGTGGAACACGGGATACCAGCTATTGTCTTGTGTGTGTTTTTTTAAAGAGGATACAGAATTACCTGGTAATTTTTAGGTATTGAAGTAAAAGAAAACAGAGCACATAGTCAAAATCATGAGAAAGACTGCGTCCAGGTCATCTGCATGCCATGGACAACGTGCTACTTTGTTTCAGTTTCTAAAGACGTTATCAGCGGTTAGTTGTAAGGGGCACATTCATGGCCTTTTCTCTCCATTATAACTGTCCTTTAAATTGAGCACTAGAGAACTTTTCAAATAAAGTCTTGGAAGAGGTAGCCGTGTTAGTCTGTGTAAGAATTCCAGGCAAAAATCAAAGAAACACACTAGAGCAGGGGTCCTCAACCTAAGGCCCCGGGGCCGGATGCGGCTCCCCAAGGTCCTGAATCCGGTCCCTGGGGCCAATTGAAACCCCCGCCCCACCTACCCCCTGTTTTGTGAGCAGGCCAGCCTCCGCAGCTGCTTTTGGACTGGGATCCGGCCCCCAGTGGTGTCTGGGTGGTGGTGGGCCGGCCCGCTGGTTGAAAACTTTGAGGACCCCTGCACTAGAGACAAAAGACAAAACATGTGGCACCATAAAGACTAATGATTATTTTTTTATATTAGCTACTATATTTATAATGTAAGCTTTCATTGATCAGGTCCCTAAAATGACACAAGCCAAATCACTGCATGCATACATCCAACAGCATTGAATATTTGGTACAAAATTTACATTCGATTGCATATTACAGTGATGACAAACCTTTTAAAGACTGAGTGCCCAAACTGTGATTCAAAACCCATTATTTTTTTGCAAAGTGCCAATATAGCAATTTAACCTGAATACAGGTGGCTGTGAAGGGGCGGTGTTGGGTGCCCACAGAAAAGGCTCCAAGTGCCACCTTTAACACCCGTGCCAGAACTTTGCCAACACTGGTATATTACATTGAACATCATTCTGCTATTATATGTCTGAAGAAGTGGACCTGATCCACAAAAACTTATATTGAATATAATACAGTGGTAACCTCATTTTACGAATGCCTCCATTAATGTAATTTTCGGTTCACGAATGAAAATCCATTGAAAACAATGCCACGGTTTACAACCCCCCCCCACAAAACGAAGCAAGCTTCCCCAGGATACATTGTGCCTGGGAGGTTTATTGAGCTGTCCCCATGCATGCTTTGGTTTATGCATTTTTCACAATACGAAAGCGCATTTTCCAAGTACCTAGTCTCCGAAGGTGAAAAATTTCTGATGCGGATGTAAAGCAGTGAGTGCTGGGCTCTCCTCGCCTTGTGTGTTTTTTTTTTTTTGCCCCTGCCCCTTTAAGAGACTGAAAGAGACTGGAATGGTTCCTGGAGCAGCTTGATGGCAGAGCGGAGGTGAGCCTGCATTCTTTTCTCCCTTTTTTTCTCCCTCCCCTCACACAGACAGGAGCAAGGAAGTGCGGAGGGGTGGGAACACAGGAAGAGCGACAAACCCCCAAGATCTCTGGTCCGAATTTAAGTTGCCAGCGGATCTTAGGGGTTGTGTAAAAGCGCCGTAAGGTACCACTGTGGTTAGTCTTTAAAATGACACATGTTTTTGTCTTTTGTTTTGTTTCTTTGAGTTTTTGCCTGGATTTCAAATAAAGAATGCCCTGCAATCTGAGGACTCTTGGACCCACTGGGTTCTTTTCAGCATCAGGAGAAAAATGCTTCAGGGTGAACACTTTCGTGGTTTTAGGATCTGGCTTCATACCTAGAGGATGGGCACCCAAGAAGAAGGGAAGCCACTTCTGACTCCTCTACTTATCTGGAAAACCTGAGAAAGGCTCACTCTAAATCAGAGTTAACTTGATCGCACGCGCACACACACCTTACTTCTGCCCCTTCTTTTTCCCTCTCTCTCTTAAAGAGAACTTTTTAGTGGTCATTCTGTACAGTCTTTGCTTCTGTTTTGGCCGACATGCAAAATAATCCTTGCCTGTGATTACTCCTCATGGCTGGTAGATTTTCAACAATTATACTTAAAAAAAAATAAGCCAGGGATTATGTATCTATTTTCCTGGTGAGGCTGAAACTTTATTTTTACCCAGAAGGGTTTGATCTTTGCTTCTACATAAAGAAGAGGAAAAGCCCCCAACCAACATAGAAATGTATTTTATTGTCTAATCAGACTTAAGCCCATAAAACACGTAATACCTTGCTCAATTCATTTTCTTAACAACCTGCCTCGTGAATTCCCCATTCATTCCCTTCTCAGTTCTCTCTCTCTCTCTCTCATTCTCTCTCTTTCCCTGAGCAAACTTCAGAGCCATCTGCAAGCAACGCCGGGTTTGTGTTCTTATTCCAAGAGGGGGAAAAAAGAAGGAGCTGGCAGCACAGTTAGTTCTCAGGGCCGGTGTTGGCTCTACCTGCCAAAGGCTTGCCGTATGACTCAGGGGTGAATCACAGGTTTCTGCAGGTGTACGCTGGGGAGGGCTGGCCCGCGTCCATGTCTCGGCGGTGGCAAATGTTTACTTCATTAGTTCATGGGGTTACCCAGCAGTTCTCGCCAATTCTATTTCTCAACATTAATGGATGCTTAGGAAAACAAAAATGAAGCAAAAGAGCCCAGGGCACCTTCCCGGTCCAAGACAACAGCACTGCTTTGAGCATGTTGCTAATGAGAGGATATTTATGTTTGCTGGCGTGACGGAAGAGGACATGTTAAAAGCTTTCCACCCCAATGGTATTTTCTCTTTCATGTGCCTTCATGAGTGGGGTTTCTTCAGTACCTTCTGTTTAACTCTGCATTAGAGATGGGCACGACTCAAAAAAATGGTGTTTCGTTTGTCGTTTGGTCGTTTAGGGGTCTGTTTCGGTTCGTTTTCGTTTTCGTGACTTTTTTTTAAAAAAAATTCGTTTTCGTTTCATTAGGTAACGAAATGAAAAAATGAAAACGAAAACGAAAAATTGCTGTTTCTTTAGCATTCATTACAGCTCAATGTATTTGCCGCAATGAAAACGAAAAACACGGCAAATTGGGTCGTTTCGTTTTCGTTTTCATTTTCGTTTTGTTTTTTTAAAAAATTTCGTTTCGTGTTCATTGCGTAACGAAACAAAAAAATGAAAACAAAAACGAAAAATCGCTTGTTTCGTGCCCATCTCTACTCTGCATCTCTGTTTGCCCAAACTACCCACGGAGTCTTGGTGCTCAGCCCGAGGGAGATGAATTTTCATCGAAAGCTGATTGTCCGCTGTCTCCTTGATATTTTTAGTGGTCTAATAAAGGTACAGTTGTCCCCCGCCATTTCACAGTTCATATGCTGCGGTCCCGGTATATCGCAGGTCCTCAGTATATGAAAAAAAGACCCCCCCTGGGGTAACGAGGAAAGGCCTTCCCAGGCCCGTCGGAGGCCCCAAAAGTGCTTCCCCGCAAACCGGAAGTGACTTCTGGTAAACCAGAAGTGACCTCCAGATCACTAAAAAGCAATTTTGGGGCCTCTGGGGGACTGGAAAGCCCCTTGAAGGCCCGTTTGGGGAAGCACCAGGCCTGGGGTAAGTAAAAGAGCCACCAGAGTGCCTGCCCAGTCCCGACCTGACCCAGCATCTGCATATTGCAGATTTTCAATTATTGCGGGTTGGGTCAGGTCTCTAACCCCTGCAATAGGTGGGGGTTTACTGTATCAGCTGTTCTTGCATTTGTAGTGTTTCTGCTCTTTGATCCCCCTGTCTTGGTTTTCCACTAGGAGCTCCTTGCCTTCTATTTATTGTTGGGACTGAATTAACTGCCTTGATCAAGACAGTACAGAGCTGCTGTATCTTGAATAGGAAAAAACTGTTTTCCCTATCGCACAACACTAGAACTAGAGGGCACTCCGTGAAACTTTTGGGTGCTAGATCTCAAACAAATAAGATAATGTTTTTTTTTCACCCAGAGGATCACTAGTCTATGGAAATCCCTACCAAAAGAAGTGGTGACAGCTGTCAGCCTTGACAGCTTTAAGAAAGGATTGGACAAGTTCATGGAGAACAAGGGTATCAATGGCTATCCTTATGGATGCATACGGACAACCTCCGGGTTGGAGAGATAGGCAGGATATCTCTCAATGCCATTTGCAGGGAATCGTAAGCAGGTGAAGACATCTGGTTGGGAATACCCTGAAGCAAATGGTGAGCCATTGTCCGAGACAGAATGCCGGACTGGATGGGTTGTGGCCTGTTCCAGCAAGGCTGTCCTTATGTTCTTATGAACTTGTTCAATGGTCAACCCAACTCTCCAATGTCTAAAATTAGTAGAGGCCCACCATCATCTCTACTTCGGCTCTCCTGTTTCAGTTTTTTTTTCTCACCTCTCACCTTAAACTTCTTAACCCCATACTTTAAAAAACAACACACAATAACCATTTATCTGACACAGAAATGGCTTTCTCAATGGCTGCTCCAATGCTTTGGAACTTCTTACCAAAGAGGGAATTGAGGCAATGAAACCCATTATGGGGTTCTGTGGGGTGCATTTTAAAATGAGAATTTCAATCACAATTATAAATGTACCAAGCCTACATTTTGCGAAAGATAAAAGGTTTGCAACAATTTAAACACATCTCAAGCTGGACTCTTCAGAAGTATGTGTTTCTTAATTTCCTCTCTCTTCTGCAGGAACAGGAAGTGTTCCACATTCCAAGATTCAGTTTGATAATGTCTCCATAACCTTGGTGATTACTTCACACCCTTTCTCGTCCTGGGAGGAAGTTCATTGCGTGTTGATGTCAGTCACAGTCACGTGGTCTTCTCCCGCTTCTGTCCCTGTTCCCGTGTACCCACAGGCGTGATTGATAACACTGGGACAACTATTACTGCACATCCTCATTCCATGATGAGATGTGAAATTCTATGCCTTCATTCTCTTTTTTTTCCTGGTCCGACTTCCCGTTTTTCGATGTTTCAATTCTCCGAAGCCTTGCCTTCAATGCGTTACAGAGCAAACTTTGAGGCACTTGTCTTTTAAAATCTCAGCACTGCATTGCTAACTCCATAGGGAATTTACTGGCAAATGTCACTTCGCACTCCTGCCACGAGATGGCAACGAGCTACAATCGGCACTCGTTCCATGACGAGGCTTACTTCATGGGCTCTCGTCTCAGAATGAGAAGTGAGTCGAGCAGATTCCCGAGGCTAGGGAGGGGAATCGCTCATCCCGCTTAAATCACAGTTCAGGGGCGTGGGCGGGACGAACTCCCGTTGTCATGCAATGGACGTGCAGTAAGATTATTTCGTACCAGTACCAAGCGGGACCACGAACCACGATGAAAGGGACGTGAAGTAACGGCCCTTGTCTCCCTACATCTTGCACACAGGGAACTCAGGAGTGGGAACAAGAAAACTTTAACCCCTAGAATACAAACAGGACACATAATTTATTATTGTACACCAGCAAGACACTGATCATTAATTCAACCAGCACGTCACTATTATCCAGCAATTTGCCACTAGACATAAGTGATTTTGCTCATGCAAGCATGAGACTCACTGATGATAAATTGAAGACCCCTCCCTAACCCAAGCTGATTGTTGTTGTTATGGGCTGTCAACTTGCTACCAACTTAGATGCTAGCTATTTTAAGAAATGTTAGAGATGTGGCAAAGAACATACTGCCATTTATGGTGGAACGGTGAAGTGGTACAAAAGATAAGGTGTAAAGTTTTTGAGGTGATCACTGAAGTATTGAAAGTTAATATTGAAATGGCGCCAAAAATAGCACTGTTACTGTTACTAGAAAATGATGATGTCACTAAAGAAAAAGATTATAATGAATATGTTAACAGCAGCACAACTGCTCATCCCAAAAGACCAGAAGCTAAAGTAGGGTTTTCCAATTGTGTGAATGGTATAATGAAATGTTGAATATTGTAATTAATGATAAATTGCCTTCAGAAATTAAATACTAAAAAGGAAAGTTAAAGACTAGTAGATTTAATGAGATATGGGATGAATTTATGAACACCGTACTGAGGAAAGGGAAAGGGGAAAAGCCAAACCAAGACTAAAGTAATGCCTTGGTTTACAAATACCTTGGTTTAAGATTGTTTTGCAAGCCAAGCAAACATTTCTTCTAAATTTTGCCTCAATCAATGAGTAATGTCTTGCAATACAAGCACTGGAGCAGGTCATGTGATCACAAGTGAGCCAATGGTGGCTCCCTCCCTCCCTACTGGATTGTGGGGAATTTTCTGGAATGGTCTCTCTCAGGGGAGCTTCAAAAGCAAAGGGAGGATTTCTTGCACTGGCCAGAAATGTTTTCAAAGGGGAGTGCAGACAACAGTTTTATTTTTCTTTAATTTGTTTTTAATATCCTTTCTTAGTTTTCAAACCATTTCTTGTCATGGGGCAGTTAGTCATGTGTGTATAGGCCTACAAATTGCATTTATTCTTGTCACATTAAATACACAGAGTAAAATCCAGTTGTTCGTCCCAAGCAGAGCAGATTCCACAGCCAGATATTTTATTTATTCATTTTTATTTTTGAGTATTTTTACCCCGCCTTTCTCCTTGGAAAAGGACCCAAAGCGGCTTATAGTAATTAGGTATAATATACAATCCAGTACAAGTTTAAGAACATGGAATTGAGGGGTATCGAACAGCATTAGAAGGCAACATTAAAGCTAAAAGAGAATGTGAGCAGTTAAGAAAAGAGTATAAATTCCATATAAACATATATGGTAGACCATCTAAAAGTTATGAGGGATAGGAACTAATGATAACATAGTGTCAATGTATCACTCAAGGAGATACAGTATATAAACACAAAGTTATAAGTGGTTGTAATTTGTAAACACAAAGTCTGTGTAGCCATGTATGGTAGATTCATATAAAAGACACAATAGGTAGTCCATTGTTCAGAGAAAGCTTGCCTGAAGAGTGTGGATGTGGACTCCTAGCCAACTTCTTTTGTGAGTTTGGCATTTTGTATGTACAGAATGTGGTCTATGGGGCTCCAGAATGAATGGTCTGAGTTTCCAGGATTTCTTATGGGAAGATTTGCTTTGATATGAGAGTGCTTTGGTTTACAAGGATGTGAACAGATTATGCTCGTAAACCAAGGTATTACTGTGTATTTCTGGAAGGGATAATATGGAGACTATTTCATGACGGAAGGAAGGTTGGAAACAAGTGTGTGTATGTGTGATGGGGAGTATTAAGTAAGAGATATTGGTCCCCGGGAAGAAGGGAGGTCTGTTTTGTGTTAATTCTTTGAATGTAATTTCTGTGAACGGAATGTTGTTTTTATGTTATGTTTTAGAACATAACGTAAGATATATATAAGTGGCTTCAAACTTATGTGACCTTATGAATGAGGTATCTCCAAAATGTCCTACCCTGAAGAGACCAGCTCAGCTTTTGTAAATAAGAAACCAGCCCACGTTTCCTCTTCCTCTTTTGGGCACTGTATTATTCTTTGTGTTATGTTTTAAATTGGCATTGCCTCACATTTGTCTTTTCAAATTAGCTTCGTTTTATAGGTTTTCTTGTTTTCAGATGGCATTCTTACTATGGCTTGAGTCTCCTTCTTCAGTGCGTGCATCTAAAGCTCATCCATGTATCCATCCATTCATCCCTAAGAATGCATCACCTACATATTTTAATTTATTGATTGGGGCCACATTTGTAGTGGTCCCTGTTAGAAATGTTAGGAATCCCACGCTGCTGATTCACACACACTAAAAACGCCCAGCTGCACATCTACATGAAGGCAGCTTCCGTGCGCCTTTACAGGCCACAGGGAATCCTCATGACTTCAATGGCACAAGGAGACACACTTAACAGTTTGAAGAAATGACATGACAACAGCATGGAGGTGAGGGGGCTGCTGTGTGTGTGTGTGTTGTGTTGTTACAGTCGTGACCGACTATTCATGACTCCATGTCACTGGAGTGTTCTTGGCAGGAATACTGGAGTGGTTTGCCAGTTCCTACTCCAGGCGCCTACAGCACCCGGTATTCCCTGGTGGTCTCCCATTCAAGTACTAACCAGGGCTGACCCTGCTTAGCTTCCGAAATCAGGCGAGATCGGATGTGCTTAGGGCATCTAGGCAACTAGGGGGCTGCTGTATCTCCCTCCAATTTGAGGGTTCCCAGTCCCATAATTCAGCTGGGGTGGGTGAGAGTGCTGCCAAAGTATGGGACAAATTCTGGTTTGTTTCTCTCTGAAAGTCCCATTCCCAGAACCTGTTTTTGCTTTTTTCATTTTGCCAAAGGTTTTCATCTTGCTTGAGGATGCGGTGACAGTGGTGCTAGGTTCAGTGGCTATTCTTCCATTACTATTTTCCCCTAACCTCCGACACCTGCTCAAATGACCTGAAGCTTCTGTCATTCTAAAGCAGTGGTGTCCAAAGTTCCAGCCCTCCAGATGTCTTGGACCACAACTCCCACATTCCTTTGTCATTGGCAATACAGGCTTAGAATTCTGGAAGTTGTGGTCCAAAACATCTGGAAGGCTGAAGTTTGGACACACCTGTTCTAAAGCATTTGGGAACAAAAACACCTTTACTGCACAGAAGGTGTTCCCATTCTCCTGTGGCAAGCTTTGAGGTGCACTTGATGGCCTCCTTTTCCATCGTGAGTGGCACTATTTTCTATTCCAGAATGAGTCAATATCTGGCAGATAAAATATCAACAGCTAACAGGATGATCAGCTGCTGCCTTGAAATGGCTTTTCGTCCAAGATCAAGCCTGGAGATGTGAATCATAACTGTATCCGTTCTTCCCTCTTTTTTATTTTCTGTGACATAAATTAAAGCATAAACAGTTGATTTCTTTTGGTTCACCTTCCTTTTAAAGTAGTACCCCCGTATCCACTGATTTGGCATCCGCTGATTCAGTTAACCGCGGTTGGCCACCAAAAATAATTAAATAATTATTAAATAAATCGCTGTCACAAAATGTTCTCCAATTTGGTATATTTTCCTTCAATGTTGTAAGCTGCCTTGGAACCTTTTCAAGGAGAACGGAGGCATACAAATATTGTAAATAAATAGATAAATATAAATTTCTTGTCCCAGTTGGAGAACCAGGGCCCTACTATGACAGACATATCAGCCAGCTTCCTAGAAGACAACATGAAAGAGTTCACACAGAGCATCTTTCCTGTTCTTAATAAAGATGGTAGAAGATATTGTTTTTATGCACAATGGAGGAAGCTGCCAATTCATTCATTAACAGCACTGTGGTTTTTAATGAGTTACAATTAGGTTAATTAGTCTGTCTCTCACCACTGTTTTTATGTTCTTGGCTTTAAGCTGACATTCCTGGCATTCAATTCCTGGCATTAAACTAACCAACTATGCATTAGATTTTATGCACTGGATTTTGAAAATCTGCTTCCAGGGATTTTATTGTATATACAGTCATTTGTTTTTCTTTTTTAAAAAGCCCCTTTTGATGTATGGTACAATACACGATTTCCATTTACATGCCTTCGACGGCCTACTTCTCAATCTCCTATGGAAGAGGTTGTATACAGATATTCTCCAGTTTGATGTTTAGTGTAAAATAACTTCCCCTGTTCCACTGAGCACTTGAAATAAAGGGGACATGTGTGCTAAACACAAGTTCTGTTCATTTTAAATGGGGATAATCTTATGTATTCAGAACAAGACCCTGTGCATTCTGCGGGCTTGTTCCCAGGTAAGTGTGTACAGATTTGCAAACCTTAAAACCACCTACCTGGCCTTTGTAATTCAACTTGGACTGCGGTCATACCTGGGTTTCCTTCGTATTTAAATTTCCTGCATATTTTTTTCGGGAGCGGTCACGTGGTTTTTAATGAGCAGTTGGTGTCCTCTCCTCTGCGTCGTACCTTCCCATTCTGGTTCTGTCCTAACTTGTGTACTATGCATTTTGTCCTACTTTCCGGCTCCAGTTTCCAAGGCTCCGTCTTTTAAGCTGGGGAGAAAGGGGAGAAACTGAATTTACTGCATATTTTCAGTGTCCTGTCGTTGCAACAGAAGCAAACAAGTAAGCATTTTCGAGCGAAGTTTCTAAATCCAGCCCCTGGTGGTGGTTTAGGAAACTTCACTGAAACTGCTGTTCGAGGGGTGTGGTCAGCCGGGAGCAGAATTTGCTTCTCTTCCTGGTTAGCACATGATCTTTTAATGCGTAGTTCGCTGACAGGAAACTACGCAGAAAACACAGGTATGACCGTGGTCCTGGTCATCCTTACCTTCTGCTTCACACATGAACTATTTTCTTTCAGACACGTTTGGGGAACAACTCTGCTTTTTTAGAGAAGGAAGGGGGAAAACAGGAAAGCAGATTTTCTTAAAGGATAAAGATCTATAATGCAGCTAATATTAGGCTCAGAAGCTAAAGGGATATATGACAGCCTTAATGGCAGTATGAAAGCACTTATACTTTTGTTTTGTTTTTAAAACTCCAATTTCTTTCCCATTATTATAGAACCCTTCTGTCAGGGATAGTACAGAGCTGTTTGGTGTGTCCGGTGTGAACATTCATAGGATAGCAAAAGCAAAGAGCAAAGTGTGTTGCTTATAAACCACCCCATAGTGCTTAAAGCACTCTGTGGTCAGTTTATCATTTGATTATGCAGGTCACACATTCCCCCCACCCCATCGCCCGCAAGTTGGGTATTCAATTTACCAACCTCAGAAGGAGGTTCAAATCTCTCCAACCAGAAAACTTGAAAATCCAGGGTTACTGATTATTCAAAGAAGTCCCACATGTTGTCTTATCGTCAGGCTATGTTCTTCACTTGGGGAGGCTGTGTCAAGTTTTTATACTTGAACAAAGTTGTAAAAACATAAATAAGCTATTGAACATACCTTTTTCCCAGAGGAGTTTGTGTGTGGGTCAAACACACAGAGATGTTAAGATTCTAAGGAAAAACTCTGAGGCTGCAGCAGCCACAGGCAGGTGCAAGTGATTGTGGCTGCCGTTTGTATAAAGGTAGCACAGAGGGATCACAAGTTACTGGTCTTTGCTTAAAGCCAGTCACACTGTCCCTGTGTAAGGTTAGCTGCTCTGTTTTTGCTTTATGAAGGAGTTTTTGCTGGTCAAGGTACTGTTTTTTTAAAATCAGGCATGTTTTTATGCATTGTGGGGGTTTGCTAAAGAAAAGCTCTCTAAGTCAAATGTTTAAATATAAAATTATTTTTCTAAGATCAGTTGTCTGCAAAGTTTTTTGGTATCCTGAAAAGCACTGGGTTCTGCTGGGTCTCAAGTTTTCTTTCCAGTATACAATGTTTTATTTTATAAAGACTGTGTTATAGTCTATCAGGGTTTTGTGGAGGGGGGGGAACGCTGTGCATATACATTCCGTTTTTTCACACAACATTTTTTTTTCTGACAGGCTGCTGGGCTAGAAAATTTTACATGCTCAGGCTTTCAAAATAACCCTTTTAAAATGCCTTCATAGGGCTTTTGTTAGTATAGTACCTAAAAATGGTGTGGAAAAGGATATGGTCAACCACAGGCCCCTCCCTGTACAACGGCAAAATACCGAGGTCATCTCTCCCCCCCCCCCCAACAAACTGACAGGACCCCGTCCAGGTGGTGGTGGTGGAGGAATACCCTACTTCATTTTTGAAATACACTTCCTTTCCCAACAGTTGCTCCATCAAGATTTAAAAAAAAATCTCCCCAAATCCATGTTAAGCAGGTTGTCAGTTGTTAATACAGACCTGAGCAGACACCTCAGAGGCACGTCATAACATGAGGCTGCCATGGCAGGTTTTCTACTGGGGGAATGCCAATAAATGTCACGTGATACCCCCCTCCCAGGAGACTATGAGAACAAGACACTGTTTAGCATTGTTCTCGTCTTTTTTAAAAAAATCATTAGTATAATTTGATGTTTATCAAACCCAGTAGTAAGCATATATACACACAGTGACATACATACATATGGGAGTCAAAGAAAGCAGTTGTAAACTATTTCAGCAAGGAATGATCAGCCAGGTTTAATTCATGTATAAATATCCTGATTTTCTACTCTGCTGTATGAATGAACCCGAAGTAGGTGTGCTCCCTTGGCACTGAGCATGGAGGAGTCATGTCAAGTTTTCCACACCCCGCCAACCAACCCACCCACAGGCATAGGTATATTCCTGCTGTTTGGCAGCTCTCCATGAGGTTTCGACCACAGATCTTTGCCAAAACTTGACTTCGGGCTCCTGTCAGCTTAAATGTCTCCACTAAACAAACTGGTGTTTCTTCTAAGGATGGAGAGTGAAAGGGTAATCCTGAATGACACCCGTCATCAAGGGTTGAGTCTGCTCAGAGGGCTCCTAGATTAGGCAATCAGATCTACAGGGATTCCATGGCTTTCCTTTGACACTAACCAAAACTTTATATACTGGAGAACCTGCATGCCCTGTACTTTTTCTTTCAAGGGTCAGCCTGATTATTAAGCTGACATCACCACCACCACTTTGATGATTGAAAAAAAAATTCCAGGAGTGGATTCATCCAATGAGATGCAAGGGGATGTTTGCTTTGTTCCCTATAAGAGGTAGTAAAGCTTTGAATTTCTGATAACATTTTCTTTCTGCTACACAGTAGGAGTATAGCGATCCACAAAAGAGAAGAGCTAAAAGTTCTCTGGAATCCATCCCTTTGTCATTATCTGTGACTGAAAGTCTCACCAACTTACTCTGAGATGTTTGTAAGAGAGAGAATTTTTGAAAATTGTTCTTTACTTACAGTTGCTTTAAATTGCAGATTTGCTTATATAGTACAGTAGACCCACGTATAACAAGCAGTTAGTTTAACAGGAAACCTGCTTAAAGGAAACAAACTCCGGAAATAGGGGAAAATCTCTTAACAGAATCGCCTATGGGGAGAATCCGTACAACAGAAATATGGTCACGATTAGGGATTAATCCGTTTTCAATGCATTCCTATGGGAAATTTGTACAAAGGAAAATTTGCTTAACATAATTACATTTGGAACAAATTAATTCCTTTATACAAGGTACCTCTGTACTGCTTTCTTTACTGCACACATACTGACAACCACCAAACTGCAAATAGCAAAAAAACAACCCTACTTTTTTTTTTAAAAAAAATAGCAAATAGCAAAAGAAATTACAAAAATCTGCCACCAGTTGGTGAAAGAGGAGAACAGAACACTTAGCAGAGAGGTGAGGCTCTCCTTGAGTTTCAGAAAATGCAAAGGAATTATTAGTTAAGTACTGGATAAATAGAAAGTAATCCCAGCCCAGAAAAGTCCCTCTCAGTCACTCAAACTACAATCAGCATGTGAGGTTGCAGCTAAACTCCAACAGGAGACACTTGACCAGGGTGTCCTCTTATTTTGGTCTTTTATAGAAGCCTATTTGAGACTAATCCTGATTTCTGGGCTTTGGGAGATGGCTGAGTGGGGCTTCTGGAAAACAAGCTGTATCAAACATTCATTTTTAGCAATCTCGATTTAGAATCAGAGAATCTAAAGCGGCCTTTGTCCAAACATTCCCCAGTACCTTAGTGGCTAGAGTGTACAGGGAGATTTCTTCTGGGTTGTCAGTTCACAGAATCATAGAATCATAGAGTTGGAAGAGACATCAAGGGCCATCTAATCCAACCCTCTGCCATGCAGGAACCCCATCACAATATTTCCGACAGATGGCCATCCAGCCTCTGCTTAAAAACCTTCAAAGAAGGAGACTCCACCACCCTTTGTGGCAGCACATTCCACTGCCGAACAGCTCTAACTGTCATGAAGTTCTTCCTAATGTTCAACGGAATCTCTTTCCCTGTAGTTTGAAACCATTGCCCCGAGTCCTTGTCTCTGAAGTCATGGAAAACAAACCTGTTCCCTTTCTCTTGTTGTGAGCAACTCATTCCATTGTGATACCCTTCATTTAATTAAAATGTTTTTACCCTGCCTTTCTTCTTAAAAGGACCCAAATACTGTAGGAATCATGGGACTTAGAGAGGAGCTGCCTCACCAAAAACCAATAGATTCAGTAGACCTAGTCCAGTTGTGACCTAGATTTCAGCCACAGTGCCCTTGGGTTCAACGTCAGGTTGAAGACGGAGTCTTGACTCTATTCCGTGGTTTCCTGAAAATCGCACTGTTATGCCAGCTCTGATCTGTTATCACACATGTCTCTAAGGACAGCACATGGCGATATTCCTATTAACCAGTTAACTCTGAAAAGAATTTATTATTATTATTATTTTTGAAATTGAAAAAGCTAATTTTCAACACCTATAATGGTGAGGAAGACCCAAAGCATGACATAGTTTTGCACTCCCTAGAGGACAAAAGAGGTATTTTTAACCATGTTAAGGGTTAAAGTGTGGGGATCATCATCATCATCATCATCATCATCATCTAACGGCACAGCGGAAATGGACCCTATGGATCACTGAGTCCAGGTCCTGTCAAGGAGGCACAGTAGGGAACTGAACTCCCAAACTCTGGCTCTGCAGACCTAAACCTCTCTGAACTATCCAGAATAGGGATGGGCACGAAATGAAAAATGAAATGCTGTTTTGTTGTTTCGTTATGTAATGGAACGAAACGAAACAAGGAAGCAGCATTTTGTTACAGATGAAATGAAACAGTCATCCCCCCCCCCCCGGTGACACAAACCATTACGTTTGATCTGTAAAAGGGTTCCTTTACCTGCAGGGTGACAGCCTCCGCTGGAGCCCATGAGAGTGAAGAGGAGGAGGTGGTTCACCACCGCCACTCTGCTGCTCCCTGCTTCCTCTCAGCCTGGCTTCCGGCCTCCTCTCAGCTGGGAAGCAGGGTGTGTGACTCCCCTGGGTCCTAGAGGCAGGGGAGTGCCAGGGAGCCCTTTTCAGAGGGCTCCTGCTGAGCTGTCAATGGCTGGACCCCTTTAAAACTGGCCCAGTTGGCACCAATGGCTGTGGTCCAGCCATTGACAGCTCGACAGCAGCCCTCTGAAAATGGTCGGGTGAGCAGTGTGGTTGCCCGGAACTGCCCACCAAACCATTTTCAGAGGGCTCCTGGCAAGCTGTCATGGGCTGGACACCTTTAAAACCGGCCCATTCGGCACCAGGGGAATACCCTGGTGCCGACTGGGCCAGTTGTAAAGGGGTCCAGCTGATAACAGCTCTGCAGGAGCCCTTTCAAAATGGCTCCCGAGCACCAAATCTGGTGCCTCTGGGACCCAGGGGAGCCGTTTCGTTTTGTTTCATTTTGTTTCATACGAAAAAAAGAATAATTACAAACGAAACAAAACAAAACAGGGGGGCACAAAAAGAAACAAAACATTATTATTCTGTTTCGTGCCCATCCCTAATCCAGGATCATGTGCTACAGGGTTGCAAAAATGGTCCGAGAGCCAAATGTAGCACATATTTGCCCCCTAACAGTATCCTTGTTGACTGTGTATAATGTATTCTCTCTTGTACGACGTACCTGTTGGTTTAAAGAGGATTTTAATCTCCGCTCATTCTTTAATGAAGCCAGCTTCCTATGGAAGACAGGTTCTGCTGCCTTCTTAGGGTCATTTTCAACAGATACAAAATAAATAATAAAATTCGTTCATAAAATCCAATGGCACACAGAGCACACTGAGATGGCCTCTATCTGCATGCATTGCTTTTCCATCTGCATAGCTGCTTCTCCAGGGCAACATCCTCTCAGACTTGCTTGAATTTACCTTTGAGCCATAATACCACACTTAACCATATAAACAGATCCTGGCCTCAGAGCCATAAAACTATGCTTTACAGCTCTATAGACCCTGGCCCAATCTTCCCACCATTTCTACTAATCAACTCTTCCTCCTCTTCATCCCCCTCCCAGTCTTCCACCTCCCCTATCCACCACCCCGAACTCTACATACTACACCCAATGAATATCTGGTATGAAATGTATATCCCATCCCATATTATATTGCACACCTCATTCAGCTGCTATATGTCTGAAGAAGTGAACTTGTAATCCACGAAACGTTACATTAAAATATGAAAGTTAGTCTTTGAGGTGCCACATGTTTTGTGTCTTTTTTGTTTTGTTTTGTTTTGCTTTGCTTTTGTTTTTCTTTGATATTTGCCTGAAATTCTTGAAAAGACTAACACAGCTACCCTCTCTGAAACTTTGTAGGATGTTGTGGAACATGATGAAATAGATTCTCCAAGAAATTCCACAAAAGTTAACCACTGGCAAAGTCTGTTATCCAGGAACCATTTCTTCTTATGCCTTCTGAAAAAAGAAAATGGGAAAAAAAAGCAAAGCTGAGTTATTAATTTTCTTATTGAACAAACATCTGTTGAACTGTCACTTGCAATACGAACACATAGACTAAATTTCCATAAGGAATGTTGTGCAAACATATCCCTAATTGCCCCACTGTTACCTTTTGTCCACCTTTCAGAGACAGATATTGAAACTGCCAGGATCAGACTTACTGCTTTTCTTTTCTAAATTGGATTAATTAACATTATCACAAAAACAGAGGAACAAAACTAACCAGTATGCAGGGCATTAATCATACCATACCAAGAGTAATTAGTGCCAGAAAAATAGAAGTACAAGAGGGAGGGAGGGGAAGGAAGCAAGAAAATAATCCCAGTATTTCAAATTCTGTCGTGCAAATACTCATGCAGTGCACAATTTCATTTATTAATAGGTCCATGTTCCACTTATCTGGATCAGTTTCTTGCAGATGCAATAAAAGAAGGAAGTGTAGATGAAGCCAAGAAACAACTGGGCCAAAATGCTGTAGCAGTATAGATATGCGGAGACGTGAAAAGGTGAGGTGCAGAAGAGAGCAACTAAAATGATTACTGTGCTGGGGCACCTCCCTTATGATGAAAGGCTAAACCATTTGGGGCTCTTTAGTCTGGAAAAAAGGTGCCTGAGGGGGGAATATGATTGAGACGTACAAAATAATGCAGGGCATGTGTAAAGTGGATAGAGGGACACTCTTCTCCTTCTCACAAAATACCAGAACTAGGGGACATCCACTCAAATTGAGGCTGGGAGAGTAAGAACAAACAAAAGAAAATATTATTTCACCCAGCGTGTTTGTGGAACTCCAAGATGTGGTGATGGCATCTCTGGATGCCTTCAAAAGGGGATTGGACAGATTCCTCCGAGACCATCTCCAGGGATGGAGGAAAAGTCCATCACAGGTTACAAACCATGAGGGAGATGTGTAATCTCCAGGCTTAAAACCAGGGTACTTCAAGGACAAGATGCAGGGGAGTGGTATCAGGAGACAGATATCTAGTTTCGTGCACTCCCGGACACATCTGGTGGGGCCACTGTGAGATACAGGAAGCTGGACTCGATGGGCCTTTGGCCTGATCTAGCATGGCTCTTCTTATGTTCTTATGTTCTTATGAAAACACCACATCTGGAACCCCAAGCAGCTGGCCATGTTGAATGAGGAATACTGGGACTTGTAGTCCAAAAAGTAGTAATGCCAAGCTCAGGCTTTGAATTGTTAATACAAAAACTGTACACTTTATGGTATTAAAAATGAATGTCTGCCTTTGATATGAGTAAAGGTGAGCTGAGAATGTAAGTTGGCCCTTGTATTCTGTGACGGATGCTTTATCATGCATTTAAGCTTTCCTGAATCACGTAGATTGGTAGATCTACGGCCACATAGCTGTTGAAAAGAATTCGCTTTTAAAAAAACCCAATCTTTTTGCTACATATATCATAGAATCATAGAATCATAGAGTTGGAAGAAACCTCAAGGGCCATCTAGTCCAACCCCCTGCCATGCAGGAACCCCATCACAATATTTCTGACAGATGGCATCCAGCATCTGCTTAAAAACCTCCACAGAAGGAAACTCCACCATCCTCCGTGGCAGCACATCCCACTACCGAACAGCTCTAACTGTCATGAAGTTCTTCCTAATGTTCAAATGGAATCTCTTTTCCTGTAGTTTGAAATAATTGCCCCGAGTCCTAGTCTCGGAAGCCATGGAAAACAAATCTGTTCCCTCTTCAATATGACATCCTTTCAGATATTTAAACATAGCTATCATATCCCCTCAACCTTCTTTTAGAGAAGCTAAACATTCCCAGTTCCCTAAGCCGTTCCTCATAAGACATTTCCTCCAGACCCTCAACCATCCTGATCGCCCTCCCCTGCACCCGCTCGAGGTTGTCAACATCCTTTTTAAATTGAGGTGCACAGAACTGGACACAGTACTCCAGGTGGGGTCTGACAGAGCAGAATAGGGTGGTACTATCACTTCCCTTGATCTAGACACTATGCTTCTGTTGATGCAACCAATAATCACATTGGCTTTCCTGGCCGCCACATCACACTGCTGACTCATGTTCAATTTGTGGTCCACCAAGGCACCAAGATTACCAGATCCCTTTCACAGGTACTATTCTGCAGCCAAGTATCCCCCATCCTATATCTGTGCAATTCTTTTGTTTTACCTAGATGTACCACCCTACATTTCCCTCTGTTGAAATCCCTTCCATTAACTTTGGCCCAGCACTCTAATCTGTCAAGGTCCTTTTGGATTTTCATCCTATCCTCTAGGGAATTAGCAACCCCTCTCAATTTGGTATCATCTGCAAATTTAATTAGCATACTCTCTATTCCTTTCTCCAAGTCATTAATAAAGATATTGAACAGCACTGGACCCAGAACAGATCCCTGAGGCACCCCAATGGTCACGTATCTCCCAGCTGAAGAGAGGCCATTTATGATCACCCTTTGGGTGTAATTCAAAGGAACAATCCATCACTTGAGGCATAGACTCAGATGCGAAAATATGTCTGTTTCGCATTCTCCGAGTTTTACAGATTTTACAAATTTTGATAAGTTCTGGTCAAAAATCAAACTGAAGTTTTAAAACAACCACACATACCCGTGTATTGGAATGGCAAGCCTGACTATGAGCCTTTTCACACGACCTCTAAACTCCGCGGCAAATGGCTCCCAGCTCCGCAGCTTAAAATTGTTTCCCCACCAGCTCTGGAGTTTAAAGAAAATTAAGTGCAACCACGCCCACCTAAGCGCATCCCAGCGCACTTTTCAGGTACCTGCTCTCCAGTGGTGAAAATCCCTGATGCGGATGTAACCTAGTGAGTGCCGGGCTCTCCTCGCTTCTGTTTGTTGTTGTTTTGCCCCCCACCCCTTTAAAAGACATCAATCAGGACGACGATGACGGGGCTCGGGGCGGCTTCGACCGGCAAACGGAGGTGAGCCTGCATTCTTTTCTCTCTTTTTTCTCCCTCCCCTCACGCAGACAGGAGCAAGGAAGCGCGGAGGGGTGGGAACACAGGAAGAGCAACGAACCCCCAAGATCTCTGGTTCGAATTTAAGTGGCCAGCAGATCTTAGGGGTCACATCCTTCTGCATCTGACCTTTATAATAACTGTTAAATCCTCCTCCAAAAGTAAAGGAAACAAAATGCTCATCGAGCATTTAGTTTGAGAAGGAGTCTCAAGCAGCCCTGGTGATTTCTGTGCCCGTGTTTCTCTATGATCGGTATTCAAAAAAAGTTTGAGGGCTGCAAAATACAGTGGACACTTGTATAACAAACAGTTTGTATAACATAAAATCTGTACAACATAAAAAATTCCAGAGATTGGGGAAATTTACTTAACAGAATCGCCTATGGGGCAAATCCATACAACATAAAAATGGTCGCGATTAGGGATTACTCCATTTTCAGTGGATTCCTATTGGAAATTTGTATAAAGGAAAATCTGCTTAAAGGAATTTCATTTGGAATGAATTCATTCCTTTATACAAGGTACCACTATAATCATATACTACCCCTTTCCCATCTCCGGCGTAAATCATCAGCAAAGAGTAGATCAGAGTTCTGTCATATCACAGGAAAATAGGTATGTTTTCTGTCACTGTTTCCAGGTTCTGGAACACCTCCCATCAGAAGCCAGTCCGCCCCCGCCATCTTTTTTATTCTTCAAGCAGGCAAATACCTTTCTCCTCAGATAGGCTTTTTCCTCAGTAACTGGTGGTCTGAGAGGCATTTTTAAAAATTGATTGTTGTGCTCTGTTGTTTTTAAATGTGTTTTAGTATTGATTTTATTTACCATTTTTAACATAATGCTTGTTTGAATCTGTTTTAACATTTGTGTGCCTGTGTTTAGCTTTTGAATGTTATTTTTAATGATATAAGCCACCTTGGGTTCTTTTTTAAAGAAGAAAGAAAGAAAAAAAGAAAGAAAGTTGTAAGAATGCATTGTAGTATATTTAGGAAATCTAGAAAACACAGTTTATTGGGGAGGAGCGCAAAACAAGACAACAGCTCTGTAACCATGTTGTAGAACAGTGTTTTTCAACCACTGTTCCGCGGCACACTTGTGTGCCGCGGGATGTTGCCTGGTGTGCCGTGGGGAAAATGTTTGACCCCACCCTCGGCCAGCAGGTGCACCGCGCTCCTCAGGGGGCCACCCTCCACTTTTTTAAATCTCTCTCCCTTTTTATTTTTAAAAGCCCCTTTGGCTGCTTCCCTCCCTCCTAAGGACGGAAGGAGCCGAAGTTTGGCGTGCGCAGCGGGGGTCGGGGTGGTGGTGGTGGTGGTTGCAGCAGTGGCGGCGGCGGCGGCGGAAAGGTGGCTTCTTGGCCGGGCGGGGGGGGGCGGATGGTGCCAGCCGCACGTGTGGCGCCCAGAGTGAGCCCGCCGCGAGTTTGGGGCTTGCCCGATCGCGACCGGCACCGGTGGAGTGGAGTTCGCCCGCAGTGCCGTGCAAAGGAGGAGGAGGAAGGCTGAGGAGGAGCATAGGCGAAGTGTCTCTCTCTCTCTCTCTCTCTCTCTCTCTCTCTCTCTCTCTCTCTGGAGTGGGAGGGGCAGGGTCCTTTTTAATTGGCATTAACACTTCCCTTTCAAGACACCGGGGGTGTTGGGGGTGGCGGCAACGGGCGGCTGCCTGGGACATCATGCTCGGGGATGGGTGGCCGGAGTGAGCAACCAGAGGAGGAGCGGGTTTGATTGAAAGCAGAAAGAGAGTAAGTCGGGTTGCAAGGCAAGGGAGACTTGGGTGTGAGTGGGGGGCGGGGGGAGAGAGAGACCCGCCAGCTCTTGCTTCCCCCCCCCACCAGCCAGCAGCTGTCAGGTTGCGAGGCCTTTTTAACAAGCTGGGGGAAAAGGCGGCGTTGCACGTGGCGCGCGTGTTTGTATGGGGGGGGAATTTGGCATTTTAACATTTTCTAATGGTGGTGTGCCTCGTGATTTTTTTCATGAAACAAGTGTGCCTTTGCCCAAAAAAGGTTGAAAAACACTGTTGTAGAAGATACCTGTGTTGTTGTTTTCTTAAATCATGGACAAAATTAAGTAGCTGCCAAGAAATAACCCATGTTGCCACCGCCAAGGCACAACTCCAGAATTCAGCTGTGAGAACGAGAGCTTAAAGTGGGAGGCAGCTAGGCAAGCTGTTCAGTGGCTTAATATTGATTACAAGTTTAATTAACAAGATCGAGGGATGCTACATTGGCTTCAATTAGAGCAAATGTGCTATTCAAGCACATTGTGTGGGGAAAACAGAGGGAAGGTGGCCAACGTGTGCTTTCCGACAAAAGCTCCAGGCGCTGCGGCAATGCTTCTGCACTGTAATGTTGGTCAATATGTAAAGCAATCTGTTATATCAGCGACAGAAGGCTAAGCAGACTGTCCCTGTCAGACCTTCAATTGTCTGGCAAATTATGCTGAACAGTTGAAACAGCAGAAAGGCCGATACAGAAGACAGGAGCTCTGTTCTGAATTCTTTGGCAGTGTGGACGAGTGGCAGAGAGCTGGACTAGGCACCAGCAGATCTGATGTCAAATCTTTGATCACATTTGAAGCTCACTAGATGACTTATTTTATTTTATTTTATTTTATTTTATTTTTTAAAGAATATTTTTACCCCACCTTTCTCTTTGGAAAAGGCTAGTCACATCCTCTTAACTGATATTCAGAAAGTAGTTGGGAGGATAAATTGGAGCGGAGTCTTGTTGGAGTTTTTCTCAACCTCGCATGCTGCCTTTAGTACGTTTGGCTGGGGGTGGCCTTTCTGGGCAGGGGTGATTGTCAATCAATCAAATACTAACCAAGTGTTCTCTCCTGCCTCTCATTTCAAAGAGAGCTTCCACTCATCTGCTGAGAACTTTCCCCCTCTCTAAAGTCTATCAGTTTGTGATGGGACTTCTTCCTCCAGAAATCTGTCCAATCCCCTTTTAAAGGCATCTAGGCCAGATACCATCACCATATCCTGTGACAAGGAGTTCCACAGATTAACAACACACTGGGTAAAGGTAACAAACACTAAAGCCAAGCAAGAGTTTGTCTTGCAGGATACCAGGATGAAATGAACTGAGAATCTAGTGAATCAAAGCTGGAGATTGTCTTGTATTCTTCGCTGTACCTAAACCAGGGCCGGCGCTAGGGTTTTTTGCGCCCTAGGCGAGGGGCGGGGGGTGGTGGTGGCAGTGGTGGTGGTGGGGGCGATGCAACGGGCGGGCAATGCGGTGGGAGTGTGGGGCGGTGGGGGGGCAGGCGGGTGGGTGGCGGCGACGGTGGCAGGGGGTGGTGGGGGGGGCGGTGGGCGGATGGCGACGGGCGGATGGCGACGGGCAGTGGGGGGATGGATGGTGGTGGCCGGCGGGGGGCCGGCGGGGCGGGCAGCAGGCTGGCCAGCGCCCCCTGTCCATTTTGGCGCCCTAGGCAACTGCCTAGTTCGCCTTAATGGACGCGCCGGCCCTGACCTAAACCTCGGTGCTGTTCGGGTGAGTGAGCACTGAACTGGCTATCTGTAGAAGTCAAACTCAAAAGATGAACGTTTGGTTCTGAATAAACTGTTTTAAGACAACTTCTCACTTTTAAAAAGGCTTCCTATATGCACAAATACTTTGAATCCAAGAATCAAAACAAACACGTGGAAACTGAATCTTCATTTTTCAGCCTTCAAAACTTAGCCACTGATTACAGAGCTGAAGCAAAAGTTATGCTTTTGTTTTGTTGTTTTTATTTTTTTATTTTTTTTAAAACTCTTCATGGTATTTCATTTTCACATAATAAATCAGTACTTTGAATACTGCAGCTTTCCATTATAATCTTCAATGAAACTGGACTTCTTTTCTTCAGTGGAACTTATCCTATTTGCTAATGTTTCTATCCTGTCACCTCTTTTCCTTTCCATCTTATCTGGCTTATCAGTTTTGTCAGTATGGCATAGTTAGATCTAAAGGCAGATTTCTTTCATCTCTGACAGTTCTGTCCTTTTGCGGTGAGATATTGGCAGGGAATATAAAAGTGTGAAGGGGTAAATGATACGCTATAACTTGGACATGACTTGATTTTTATTTTACGGGTCCAAAATTAATGCACTAGATGCAATGAGGTGTGGAATATACTGTATGGAAATAGGTGCAGCTACATTATCATGTGAATCTTGGGAAAGTTCCTTCTATGAAACGTCAACCCCCATGAGCATTGGTTCTGATTTCCCCAAACTCTGGTAAGCCTTCTTTTTTATTTGGATTAGACGCACCAACAAATTATATTGACATATAAACATACTCTTCTAAGCACAAGGTATATAAGTAATAAAACTAATATGTATGAAAAGGTATATAACATGAATAATATAAGAAAGCAACAATTACTAGATGACATTTGCCCAATACGGGGCCACATCAACAGCATCTCCTCTTGACAACATATGATCTTCCATCGTGCATTTTGAAGGGCATTGGACACATTGCAACATACGTCAGATGGTTTGTTCTCCACATCCGAAGGAGGTGTCTTCTTTAGGAAAACCCAATTTCCTCAGATTACTCTTTGATCTTCCCACCCCGGTACACCGTCTGAATAATGCTTTCTATATGGGCCATGACTGTTCATAGAATCATAGAATCAAAGAGTTGGAAGAGACCTCAAGGGCCATCCAGTCCAACCCCCTGCCATGCAGGAACCCCCATCACAGTATTTCTGACAGATGACCATCCAGCCTCTGCTTAAAAAACTCCAAAGAAGGAGACTCCACCACCCTCCGTGACAGCATATTCCATTGCCTGACAGCTCTAGCTGTCATAAAGTTCTTCCTAATGTTCAAATGGAATCTCTTTTCCTGTAGTTTGAAACTATTGCCCCGAGTCCTAGTCTCTGAAGCCATGGAAAACAAACCTGTTCCCTCTTCAATATGACATCCTTTCAAATATTTAAATATAACTATCATATCCCCCCTCAGCCTTCTTTTTTGAAAGGCTAAACATTCCCAGTTCCCTAAGCCATTCCTCGTAGGACATTTCTTGGCCAGGAGGTGGAGAGTCATGTGGTTCTGACCAGTTTCCCGGTAACTCCTTGATCACCTTCCATAGTTCTAGGGTGAGGCATAGGTTGTGAGGAAATTATACCTTGATTTCAGACTTGGTTTTTGTGGATGATTATCAAGTAACAACTGTTTCTGAGGACGTCGCTTTGACCCACTCTATATCAAACGGGGCTGGCGTCTTCTCTTACAGCAGGGGTGTCCAAACTTTGGCCCTCCAGATGTTTTGGACCACAACTCCCAGAATTCCAAGCCTATACTGCCAATGACAAAGGACTGTGGGAGTTGTGGGCTGCAGTTTGGACACCACTGTCTTACAGAGTAACATAGGGCTAGTGCGAAGTTCTTCATGTGTGGGGGGTTGGACATGCCATCTTGTACCCAGTATTTTCCTCAGAATGTTCCAAAACATTCTGTTTAGTATTGAAACAGTGATTCCTGAAAGTGAGAGTTCCGTCGGCGGTAACTCCCAAGTATTAGGGGTACCACAGCTTTCTAGCCTGGTACCATTCCATGTCACATGCAGCATTCTTGATGCCTCATGGTTTTACAAGTGGCAAGCACAGAGTTGGTTTTTTAGGCAGTTCGGCATCAACTGATTAACTGGGAAATATATAGTCATTAGTTTCAGAGCCTCAGTCAGTTTTTTCTCAACAGCCGCAATGGTTGTACTCTGTGCAGCCATTGCCTGGTTGCCAGCATAAGGAAAGCTTCTATTTATTTATTTATTTATTTATTTATTTATTTATTAGGCTTATATACCGCCCGTCTTCCCGGAGGAACTCCGGGCGGTTCACAGCAGAAAATATACAGCACAATTCAATTCAGCAAATAAATATAACAATTTAAAAACCTAACACAAACACTGAGCAAGAAACTAATGGGGAAAAAAAACTAAATTAGGTCACCGAACGCCTCTCTGAAGAGGAAGGTTTTTAATCCCTTCCTAAAGGCTGGCAGGGACTCTGCAAGGTACATTTCGCTGGGGAGGTGGTTCCACAAGGTGGGGCCAGCCACAGAGAAGGCTCGGATTCTGGTGGACGTCTTCCGAGCCTCCCTGGGCGTGGCCACCCGCAGCATGTGCGCCCACAACAGCCTAGTCGCTCCTACTTGTTTCCAGTACTGGTTGGTCCTTGGTATATATCTTTGCCAACCCAGACAGAAATAATGAGGTGACACCAAAGTTAGGGTTAATATGGGCCACAATTTAATGATAACAAGGATAACAATCTTTAACAATAACTTTTAACTGGAAAGAAAAGAGGACCTGTGCTTTAGCGCAAGTGGTTAACATCTGTAGATGATCTTAAGGACTACCCCTCATAGGTTAGGTAAAATTGTGTAGGATAGGGGAGGGAGGAGTTAAGGCAATTAGGCGTGCCTCCCCTCTTGCATCTCTTACTGGGAAGTGCAGCCCTCATTTATCTGATCTATTTTATATGGTCACCTTTACCTATTATCGAGTTGTTATGCTTTTATATGAGGGCTGCCAAGCAGCTTATGGTGCCATTTGATGAGGGGGTTGCCTTAATGAGGGTACCACTTGTGCTACTTGCTGAATTGTGACCGATGATGGTAGTTAATTGAGCCCTGCCCGCACGTTGTTGATGATGGGATGGGTGAAAACTCGCAGTCACTCCGGGCCAATAGGAGTGACAGCCAAAAATTCCCATCTGGCCCCGCAGCGACCACCTAAGCATCACAATCAACAATTTTGGATGGCGGGTGGGCAGGGGTGTGGTCGCTGCAGAAGGAGAAGGCAGGGAGTCTGCCGGCACCAGGTTTTTAAAGGCACACTCTCCCACCTGCGTGGCGTTACACTAGTAGCACAACTTTCCTGCCTCTTCTGCTGGGCGGCAGACACCCCGCTTCCTAACTTGGTAAGTGCAGAGCACCCTGAACAGCATAGCACACTCTGAAAATCAAATGGCATACAAAGGAAATTTCCACGAACAGAAATGGTAAGCAGATCAAGATCTAGAAAATCTTGGATTCTGAGCATATGGTGGATGTATGAATTCATCCTGAAATTTTAGCTTTTCTAAAACTCTGCTAGTAATTCAGTCATCGCTGGATGACTGTGTCACATAACAATTATCCTCTGGTTTGCACTTGTAATAAAAACAGAGGAATGACTTTTCTTGAGTTATTGAAAGTAAAATGCGGCCTTTTTGGTCTCTCTTTGCCAGGTTCTTTAGCAAAAAAAAAAAAAAAAAAAAAAAATTTCTCGCTGGAGTGTCATGTTCTTTTTGATAACAGATCATTCTGCATTCTTCATATCTTTCTGCCGAAGGGGACTCACCTATTATCTTCAATTGCAGGCTATTCGAACTTTAAGCAAGCCTGTCTTTATCAACCACTGTTTTAACAGCTGATTAATTAGGGCTGCAGGGAATCCAGTGGAGAGCTTTATCTGAAGAGCTGTTCAACCATTAGCAGAAGAAACTTCCTTGTACACTCCTAGCTCAGATAACAGAGTAAGATAATAGGCCACAATCCTTTTGCTGGCTAATTCAAATAAAGGCACTCCCTCTTATACCAACACAGAGGAAATCAAACAAACCCCCAATGAAATATATTATTATAGTTCTGCATTCAGTAATGGAGGTAAATATAAATGTAAAAGACACCTGAATGTCAAATCATGCAAGTTACATAGGCTAACATTTTCCTCTCTCTTACTTGCTTCCCCCTCCCTTGCTCTCTTGAATATTCCAATTCACACCACCCTGAATGGCACAAAACCTGAACTTCTGGTGTCTCTGCTCTCTACCCAAGGCCCCAGCCAGCAGCTTGTTGTGTATATCTGCCATCCTCTAGTTGGATTTGCTTGTGTTGGATTTCCACAAGAGTCGCTTTAACACAGTAAGAGTCAACACGCAACATAGAATGTTATTATTAATTATTATTAATAATAATTATTAATAATTATTAATAGATCTGGATGAGGATCAGATTGGAATGTTGTAAAAGGGTAAAAACCGTGTCAGATGCCTCTCTGTGTCCTTACCAAGCATAAACTGGTTTAAGCATTCACTGTGCATCTCTAGTAGGATATAAATATGATAAATAAATAAAACCTTAAATAAATGTGTGTGTTGAATCACTGGTGATATACTGTAGTAGATTCCCTTCTCCTTTACAGAAACACCTGTTTATGAAGCATATGTCCCACTAAGCAT
Organism: Phrynocephalus guinanensis; assembly: GCA_037367245.1. Classification (NCBI taxonomy): domain Eukaryota; kingdom Metazoa; phylum Chordata; class Lepidosauria; order Squamata; family Agamidae; genus Phrynocephalus; species Phrynocephalus guinanensis. The sequence continues at coordinate 129,525,752 of CM074735.1, read as the reverse complement.
GGACCTTCAGTTTCTGAATGAGTCCGGTTCCGAAATGAAGCACAACAGCACAGTTGCTGTTTAGAACTTGGACCCACCCTCCGAAATGAAATCACCCATTGGCTTACCTTGTCTTACCTCACGCTGGGCTAAACTCCAACCAGGAAGTAGCCTCTGACACATCACCGTTCCTTCTCCCTGACGCTGGCGAATCAGGAGCTGGCAGTGACATGCATCATCCCACCACCCTGAGTTGTGACCAACTCTTCATGACCCCATGTCCTTGGAGTTTCTTGGCAGGAATACTGGAGTGGCTTGTCAGTTCCTACTCCTGGTGCCTACAGCACCTGGTATTCCCTGGTGGTCGCCCCATCCAAGTACTAACCAGGGCTGATCCTGCTTAGCTTCCGAAATCCAGCAAGATTGGACGTGCTTACGGCATCTAGGCAGCATCTATATCTATATATCTATATCTATATCTATCTATATCTATATCTATATCTATATCTATATCTATATCTATATCTATATCTATATCTATATCTATATATCTAAGCTCAGTGGCTTAAACCCAGAGGTTGGGAGTTAAATTCCCCACTTTGCCGCATTGAAGGGGTGGGCTCGGTGATCAGAGAATCATAGAATAGTGAAGTTGGAGGGGGCCTATAGGCCATCAAATCCCCCCCACACACACACACCATGTGGGACTACAAATCAAAGAATGTCTGTCAGATGGTTGGCCTTAGCGGCATTACTGACTCGTCTTGGACTTGACTCCATGACGTAGACTCAACTCATGGCTCAGTACTCCCCCTCTCCCTTCTTTTCTGGGGGGAAAAGTTTGTTTTTAATAGGGACTCAGACGTGGGCTTTGGGCCTTGGTGGCAAAGACTTGGACTTTAGGACTTTTACCCAAAGATGTGGCAACAGCCCTGGAGTTCAGCAGAAGGGGAAGCATAGGTGGTCTGCAATGCATTTCAGATGGGGCAAGGCCTCCACTGATATGCAAATCATACTTTAAAAACAGTGACTAAATGGCCCCTTTCATGCCACAGGGGCAGTGGTACCTTAAGGCCTTTTGAACTTGGCACACTCTTCTATGTGAGTGAACTTCTGGATGAGAACTGTATGCCATCAGTACTGTATGCAAATAAAAAGAAACAGGCCCAGCATCCTCTCGCTCTCGCTGTGCCACCGATAACGTTCTACATTAATGCAAGTAGGTTCTTTAGAGGAGGAAAGATCTTGTAATGAAAATTATATTTTGAATTAATATTACCCATGAAATCCTTTCGTGTGAGACTCATTGATATTAAACGGGCTTTTTCTTCTACATTTCAAGGAAATAGGAAGGGGGAGAGCTATCCGTATGCTCTATAATTAAGTATTTCGCAGAACCCCGTTCCCCAGATATCTCCCGTGAAATGACTGACATATGGTATCACTCTTAGATCTGCAAATCACAAAGAGAGGAAGAGGCCCCCTTCTTTTATACCATAATAACACGCTTGGAATATTCCAACAGCTATAATGAAATGTGATAAGTATGACAGCCACAATCTGCTCCCAGAGATGTCTTGAGCCGTTGGTTGAATTGCCACACTTCAGAAAATATGTCATGTCAGAGCTAAATGCAATATTCACAGAGGTTTGGAAGGGGGGGGTGGCGAAGCAGGAGGAACCTTAATTTTGCACATTTTTGCTGTGTACAGCAATTTTCAAATCACCAGTTGTCTGGAAATGATACAAATGTTTACCTGTTGTCAATGCTGGCAGCTGCTTTCATGGGACAGGAAATTCTGGAATGTGTTTTACAAGTGCTGACTTCCTAAGGTGAGGGAGAGGTGGGGTCCTGTACTTGCACCGAGTAGTCAAGGGAACCTGAACGCATGCTTTATATCCGAGCTGTGGTTTGATATTGATTGAGTGCTCCTGAAAGTTTCGAGGAACTCTTAAAGTACGAAGGATCAAAATAAGTAGTGAGAAAGTCAGTATTAGAGTTACCAACTCTTAGGATACTGCTTGAAGTCTTAGGACAGCGAACCTACGGCATGGGTGCCAAAGGTGGCACTCAAAGCTCTTTCTCTGGGCACCCAACATCGCCCCTTCTCAACCACCTGTATTCAGGTTAAATGGCTGTATTCGCATTTGCGAACAATTAGTGGGGTTTGAATCGCAGCTTGGGCACATGGTCTCTAAAAGGTTCACCATCACTGTCTTAGGAACTGCTTGGTTTTCCTGGGACCCTAGTCAAAGAACCTCTAAGTTGATTTCTTTTAAATTTATTTATTTGTTTCTTTATTTATTTTTATATTTAAATCCCGCCGGGATTTACATCCGAGCTGTGGTTTGATATTGATTGAGTGCTCCTGAAAGTTTCGAGGAACTCTTCAAGTACGAAGGATCAAAATAAGTTGTGAGAAAGTCAGTATTCGAGTTACCAACTCTTAGGATACTGCTTGAAGTCTTAGGACAGTGTTGGCGAACCTAAGGCATGGGTGCCAAAGGTGGCACTTGAAGCCCTTTCTCTGGGCACCCAACATTGCCCCTTCTCAACAACCACCTATATTCAGGTTAAATGGCTGTATTCGCATTTGCGAAAAATTAGTGGGTTTGGAATCGCAGCTTGGACACATGGTCTCTAAAAGGTTCACCATCACTGTCTGAAAACCCTTCTCTTCCGGGAGGCGTTTGGGTGACACAATTTTTTTCTTTTTTTTTCTTTTTTAGTCCCGCCTTCTGCTGCAGCCGTTTTGTTTTATTGCTTATTTCAATTGTTGTTTTAATTTGTTGTCTGTACATTTATTGTAAACCGCCCGGAGTTCCTTTCAGGAAGACGGGCGGTATATAAGCTGTATAAATAAATAAATAAATAAATTAGGAACTGCTTGGTTTTCCTGGGCCCCTAGTCAAAGAACCTCTAAGTAGATTTCTTTTAAATTTATTTATTTGTTTATTTATTTTTATATTTAAATCCCGCCGGATTTTCCTAAAAGTAACTCAAGGCAGTTAACAGATATAAAAATTCCATCATGCAAATAACAACAAAATTAATCAGTTCCAAGGATATATATAAGCAAAACCAAACAATAGCCCTAAAAAAAAGCTAACAACAACAATCAGAAAATGATACTACTACTAATAATACTAATGTAAGATGGCAAAGAAAAGCGGGCGAACATAAGAACTCAAATCACTGCACAAGAATAGATCTTTAAAGTCTGGATACCCATCTTGGTGTATTCTCTCCTACCTCCAGGGCTTTTGTTGTTACTGCTGCTTTAATTTATATGCTGCCCATTGGTGCTAAAACACCCTTTGAAGAGTTTACAGCATGATTATGCAAGGAACACGTTGCCTCCCAGTGAGGTGGGTACTCCTTTTACCAGCCTCAGAAGGATGGAAGGCTGAGTTGACCCTGAGCCTGCAATCTGAATTCGTCAGTAGAGATGGGCACGACTCAGCAAAATTTTCGTTTTTGTTTTCGTTTTTTTTCATTTCGTTTCACAACGAAAACAAAAACGAAAAATTTTTCAGAAGCAAAACGACAACGGAAACAAAATGAAAAATCTTGCCGTGTTTTTCGTTTTCGTTAAGGCAGACACATTGCATTGAAAAGAATGCTAACGAAACAAAAATTTTTCGTTTTCATTTTTGTTTTTTCATTTCGTTTTGTAACGAAAACGAAAACGAAAAATGTGCAAAAAAAACCCCCAAAATGAAAACGAACCGAAACGGACCCCTAAACGAAAAACGAAAAACGAAAAATTATTTTTTTGAGTCGTGCCCATCTCTATTCGTCAGGATCGAACTCAGGTTCATGAGCAGAGGCTTGACGGCAGTTCTACAGTTTAACCACTGTGCCACAGGGCTTGTTTACATGTATGTTGCATGTGTGCAGTGTTTTGCATACCCAAGAGCCAAAACAGAAAGGGATAAGTCTGGGGAGACAACCCTTTGGATTCATTGTATCTTTTGGAACAAGGCAGGAAGTGGAGCACCAGCACTGTAACTTGTGAATCTTCTCGGTAAGCCTGCCAGCAGAAGTATTGCCACAGGAGCAGCATAGGCCCTGAACAGAATTCCTGGTTATCATGTGCAGGATACCAATGCAAAACAATTGCCTGTCACTGCCAGTTCGCATCCTGAAATTAAAAAATCAAAATCAAAATCAATGGGTTTGCAGATATATTATGTCACCATAAAATTTTACAGCTTGATTCCTGATGTTTAGCTTGATCCTTTTGTGTGCACCCCATGGGATGGGAAATACTGGCAAATAAGAAGGGCATTGTCATGAATCATTGTGTACCATCATGTATGACCAGTCTTCTCAGGGTACCCCCCCCCAGGTATTCGAAGGTGGGCACACACACAAAAAAACAGTGTTTGTAACGAAGCGACAAAACAGCATTTTGTTTTTCTGTTTCGTGCCCATCCCTAGGCGTAACATTTCCTTTATGAAGACACTTTGCTTGGCAGAATCCAACTCCCAAGAGGTCTCAAACTCAAAAAGCTTTGAAAATGGAGAGTTGGGGCAGTTTCTTAAAAATCAAAAAGAGAAGACCGTGCTGCAAAGGTTTCGAAGCACTGAATGAGATACCTCTCACTTGCCAAATGTTCTTGAAAGAAAGGAAAGATTAAGGTAAGCTAGCCTGCTTCCCCAGTGTTTTCAACTGACTTTTGTGTGGGTTGAGCCTTGTGGCGCAGTGGTTAAATAGAACATAGAACATAAGAACATAAGAAGAGCCATGCTGGATCAGGCCAAAGGCCCATACTGTATGCCTGTACTGCAGGTAAAACTGGGCTCACAACTTGGGGTTCAATCCCAGGTAGCCGGCTCATGGTTGACTCAGCCTTCCATCCTTCTGAGGTCGGTAAAATGAGTACCCAGCTTGCTGGGGGGCAATGTGTAGCCTGCGTATTGTAATTAAAACTGTAAACTGCCCAGAGACTATTTGAAGTTGTATGGGGTGGTATATAAGCAGAACACTTTTTTGCTTTGCTTTCCCTAACAAAAGGGCATGGAACTCCTTGCCACTAAACACCCAGTGGTTTGCAAGCACCAGCTAAATGAAAACATATCTATTTGTCTGAGCCTTCAGTGAATAAGTGTTGCATTGTTTTCTACTGCTGCTTGTATGTATTGCTTTTCCTGCCTTTGAGCAGATATTTCTCACTTATTATTGTTGTAGACAACTGAAATTTGTATTTGGAGACATCATTTTTTTGTTTTGTTTTGTTTGTTATATTACCTATCCGCCGTTGCTCAAGTGAACTCAAGGGGGTATACAGAGCCCTCTTGATGCTGTTCACTTTATCGTCACATAAATTCAGGGGAGGTGGCTCAGCAGAACCTTGATCTACCAAGTTAGAAATGCAAACACTTGAACATGACACTAGGGAGCTCTCTTTAAAAAGCTGCAATGTACTCCTATGAAGAAGTGTGTATAAAAATGATTATTATTACTCCAGTTCTGCAGTTATTTAGGTCTTCTCAAGAGTAATCCCCAGTGAAATCCAGAGGACACTTCCAGTTTGCTGATCCATAGGGTCCTTTCCTGTCTTGCAGTTCTAAAATTATAATTTTATTATTAGAACTGCGGAGCTGGACAGGACCCTATGCATGATCGAGCCCGCCCTCTGTCAAGGAGGTACAATGATGAATCAAACTCCCAACCTTAAGTGCTACCTAAACCACTCCACCATAATCAAAAGTGCTGTCCTAATGTATATCTGCCCAGACATTAAACCCCAATGAGGGGAATTACTCCCAAGTAAGGAAATATAGAATTTCAGTCTGTTCTTTGCTTAGAGAGAGAGAGAGAGAGAGAGAGAGAGAGAGAGAGAGAGAGAGAGAGAGAGAGAGAGAGAGAATACGTATTTCAGAACAACCTATGAAGTGAGCTATCACTGAAATAAAGAAGAAAACATGCTATAAAAATTCATAAAAATGGAAAAGCTAACAACTGGGGAACAGAGAAGGTTAACTGAATTGTGAATATGCTCAAATAGTCATATTTACGGGGGTAGAAGCCAATTAATATCCTTAGCAGTCAGAAATTGGAGAAGCAGCAACATGGCCCTTGAGCAGTTACCATGCAGATTTTTTTGGGGGGGGGGCATTCTTGAAAAGCACTCTCTAGCCCTGTAAAAATTTTATTATACCTTCTTATGCTGCCGCTGCCGCCACTCAGTCAACCCTTCCATTAAATGTCCCCCCTCCCACTCACAACATACATTCAGAGAATAGATGATCCCTTGTTTCAAAAAAAGAAAAAAATCAGTCAGGCACTTGTTTTGACATTGACCAACCGTGGGAGACAAAGGGTGATGGATTGGATAGGGAAGTTATCTCCTTATCATCTGAAGGCTTTCCCCCAACTTGAAAGGTGCATGGGTCAACATGGCAGGAAGACATATTTTGAGATCTTTCTGTGTAGATATGTGAATGGCCTCAAGATATAAGCTTTACCTCAAATTGTTGGCCTTATACTTGTATCCTCCCAAACTAAGCTCTTTCTCTCTCTTTTTGGGGCTTACTTCGTTGGTTGATTGGCCAGATGGCCGGTTGGTTGGTTGGTTGGTTGGTTGGTTGGTTGGGTGGGTGGGTGGGTGGTAGCCTTTAAAGTTGGGAGGCCTGAGAAGTGTCCTCACAGGGTGTTGAATGATCCCCTTCACTCAAGCATTGTAGTAAAGTCCTGCAAAGTTTTCTGGGAGATTCTCCTGGGCTACCATGGAAATATGCCCTGCTTGGACAGCCATAAAGCTCTGTGACAAACCAGATCATCATGTAATTGTTGGGAAGCATGAGAAAAGTATGTTATATCTCCAACCGAAGATATAAAAAACAAGAACACCCTGCAGACAGAAAGGTAACTTATCAAGGGTGGCCACACGAACTTCAGAATGGAAACTCTTTGCTTTTCATGGTAGCATGATTAGCTACATGACAAGCTCTGTCCAGAGGTGACTAGTTAGAAGTAACACTTTTGCATGTAACTAGTTACTTTTGGGTAAGGCATGATGTAGCGGATAGGGTGACAGACTAGGACTCTGGAGAATAGTACTTGAAACCATTTGCTCTGCCATGAAAACTCATTGGAGGTGTACAACTGGTAAAACCACTCAAATATCTCACTTAGTTTGAAAGCCCTATTAGGGTCACTATAAGTCAGTTCCAACTTGATAGATAGCTCAGAACACACACAGTATAAATAGTAGTTACAATATTATTTTTTGCCCATACTGAGTAGCATCATATTAAGGTGTTTCTCTTTTTCCTTTAAAGGCATTTTTACAAGGCTTTGATAGAAATTTTGGAGGCCTTTGTGCTATTTGCTCTTATCAAACCTAAATGACAAGGTGAATAGTCTTTGTCTGGAAGTTGAGTCATGGCTACTGGACTTCTTTTTGATAGATGGAAACGTTTCGCTGTTCATCCAAACAGCTTCCAGATAAACTCACCTGGATGACTGAGAGTCTTCACTGAATATTCTTTGGTTTTGCATTTTCTATATTTACAATTATTTCCACGGGGCAAGATCAGAACTGGCCATTAGATGGAAGCAGACAGTATTTCAGTATTTGCCTGGCCTACTAGCAAGGATAATGTGTCTAATACTAACACAGAAAGCAAGAAATTAGTCGTGCTGCTGGATCAGCATTAACAATAATGTTCACATCACTTCCAAGAGGTAATAAATAATGCAAATTCATTTTGAAATGAAAGTTGAATGAACCTTTTGCTCCATTTCAAGGGGCCCTCAAACTTGATTAAGGCACAACAATTCCAGCTTAGTTGTTTGCTGGTGTTCTGTTTGCACTGAAATGATATATTATTTAGAAACATGGGTGAAAATGTATTGAAGAATAGCCTGGTTGTTCTGCATAGGGTGGCCACATGGCTGTCCTTCCTCAGAGAGGTAGTTGTCTCTGGTAGCTGTAACGGAACCCAGAGGTAGGAGCGTCTCTGGCTGAGAATTTCCTGAGTCCCTGTGGGTTCTCCCTGTGGGGAGAAAAATGATCTGAGAGCATCAATTCAATGAAATCACTTTATTCACTATTCTAAGTTACAAAAATGAAAAAACAACTTATAAAAATCAATGAAAAATATAAAATTGCTTATCAGATACAATCATAATATTGCCTGAAAATAATAAAGTCTAATATATTCTTACTAGCTTAATTCTATGAAAATTTCACAGCCTAGGCTTGCTAGCACCTAAATTTTAACTGTCTACATCTTGAAGCCAAACTCTCTCTCATAACCGAAGTATAAACATTTCTTTTCCCCAGCTTCGAGCAGCTTCCAGAGGTCACGTGAAACAATTGTCCAATGGTAGCTGTCCAATTTCCGTCTAACTTAGCTTGTTTAGACTAGGCAAATGCATACCTTAGATAAGCATTTGGAGGAAGCTGAAAATGTACCATTAATATTGAGTCTTAAAAATCACACAATGTCCCATCATGCTAATTTCCTTCCATGCTGTGTTCTATCATCCTAATTCCATTACAGTAGCAGAGGCAAGGAGGTGGTGCCCTGAAGCCCCTAAACTAGCTTGTTAGCTTGTTACCTTGATATCAAGGGATGCCATCTCATCACCACGGATGAAGCAGCATTTAGCTTCTGTTCCAGCTGGCTTTCGTATAAAGCAAAGAAAAAAGCAAAGTGGTCTGCTTATATACCACTCCATACCACTTCAAGTAGTCTCTGCGTGGTTTATAGTTTTAATTACAGTAATGCAGGCTACACATTGCCCCCACCCCCCAGCAAGCTGGGTACTCATTTTACCGACCTCGGAAGGATGGAAGGCTGAGTCAACCACGAGCCTGCTACCTGGGATTGAACCCCAGGACGTGAGTAGAGATGGGCACGACTTAGCGGTATTCCCGTTTCCGTTTCCGTTACTCGTTTCCGTTACTCTACGGAAACGGTAACGGGAATTACTCCACCAGAATTCGAGCTCGAACCGACGAACGAACAATTTTGGTCTGATTTGTCGTGCTCGTTCCTTGCATCGCGCAATCGCGCGATGCCACACGCGGCACAGAAAAAAAGTTTTTAAAAGTTAAAAAAAACCGGTTCCCGGCCAAAAAGCAGGCGGAAAAATGCCTGCCGTGCCTCAGGGCACCTACCAGAGGGGTTGTTTCTGGAGGTCCCCGGCCTCCCCCCCATCCCCCGTCCTGGGCTGCTCTGGTGGGACTCGCCGCAGGCTCGCAGCCAGCCAGTAAAAAGCCCAGTCTCGCCGGCCGCCGGCCGCCGCAATTAAAGCGCAAGCAAGCGGCACGGACGGCACAGGAAAAAACTTTTAAACTCTCCCCCCACCCATTCCCGGGCCAAAAAAGCAGGCGGAAAAATGCCTGCTTGACTAAGGGCGCAGGGCACCTACCGGAGGGGTGGTTTCTGGAGGGGGGGTCCCGCCTCCCCCCCGTCCTGGGCAGCCGGACTCGAGTCGCCATGCCATGCGGTGCGGGCGGGGGATCCAAAATGGGGCGGCGAACGCAATATTGTTTTTGAAATCGTGGTCCAAAAAAACACACAAGCACAACAGAAACACGCGAAAATTTATAAAAACTGCCAGATTTTTCACAGTAGCAGTGGGTTTTTTCTTGCAACAAAATGTCTCTCCTCTCCTCCTCTGTCCTCCATTGATTTTATTTTATTTTATTTTATTTACACCTGCGCAATGATGGGCTGGCCGAGTGGCCAGCCATGTGGGAGTGCACGACCATGCAAATTTTTGGAGCCATCCCACCAATCGCATGGCCACTTGGCCATGGAGACTTCTGGGATGTGCCAAAAAGCCCCCTAAAACCTGCCCTAGCCCCCTAACCCTAACCCTAACCCTTGACTCCGTACCCATACGTCACAGACTGTCTTCTTAGTGGGTCAGAGAGGCACCCAGAGGTGCAACCCACTAGCCCACCGTAACCTTACCCGTCACTAGCCTAACCCTAGCCCTAACCCTAACCCACCTTAACCCTAAGCCAGATGTACTTGCATTGCACTACACGCAGCAAGTACAATTCCCTTCTGTGTGAGACATGGTGGTGCGAGAGCCTTAGTTAGGCATCTCACTATGGCTCTGGGTTCAGTGCCATCCACTAGTCTTCACAGTCACTGTCTGCACATTCTGTTATGCAATATCCATATGGCTATTGCATAGCATTTTGCAGCAGCAGCAGGTGAGGAGGGGAGACCCCCATGTTGAGGGGTCTCTTGGAGCCTGCTTCCCCTTCCTAGTGGGTGAGGATAGGAGGCACCCACGGGTGCCTCCAGGAGCCCACTTTCCCTTATAGCGGGCCAGAAGAGGCACCCACCCCAGAGAGGTGCCTCAAGGAGCCCGCTCCCCCCCAAAAAAACCAGTACTAACAAAAAAACGAAAAAAAAACGAAAAAACAAACCGACTAATTTTTGCGAATTTTCGCGAAAAATGGAAACGACCCGAAATGGAACCGGCCCAACTAACGACAACTCGAAATTTTTTCAAGTCGTGCCCATCTCTAGTCGTGAGCATAGTTTTAGCGGCAGGGCAGGCATTTAACCACTGCGCCACGGGGCTCCTAAAGACATAAAATGCCTGGAAAATTGGGGGAGGGGACTTTTTTCCCCCCACCACCCCAAGACTTTCAGAAATGTTACATCTCACAAGGTATGGCAGCTCCTTTTTTGAGTCAGACCACAGAAGCTTTGGGCCAGGACTAGAAACCCTGGTTCATTCTCTAAGCTAATATTCTCTTAGGCAAATTTTTGTTTTTAAGTATGGAATAGAAATCCTTTACTATTAATAAATCCCAAGCAAATCAGTCTTTGCACCAAAATTTTAATAATTAGTTTGATAGCCTTTCCTAGATCGCAATCGATATGCATGCAGCTGGACAAATCACTCGGTTATCCTTATGTTTCTTTCCCGAATCCCTATCACACCATCCTCATCAGAGAGCTTCCTAACCTCCTTGGAATTCTTCCCTAATTAATACATTGAAAAATAAAGCAAATGGATATACATTTTCTGTCTCTAAAAGCTTAAACTTTACCCTTTAAAATATACGAATATTATGATTTTATGGGGGTGTATTAGATTTTAATACATTATTTCCCCAACAAAATCCTTATAGCCAGAGGATGCTTCACGTGATTTTAATAAACAAACAAATATTGATGTACTTCCTGGCCAGTAAGTGCATTTGAAGCAGCTCTGAACCTCGGTGTTCCCCACAATGCCAATCCTTTATTTGGTATAGAAATTAAATCACCATTAAGGGAGTGCGAGTATAAATTACTATCACGCTCTTCCTTCACTGTGATTCTAGGGCTCCTGTTGATCTCTTCCACACTCTGACCTTCTCAATGTGGGACAGTAGTTTGAAAAGCCCTGTTGCTCTGTATTACATTTTCCCTCATTCAAAAACCTCTGGAGGGTTCCCATGATCATTTTCGCTTTCAGATTCTGAAGAGAAAGAGCCCTCTTGAAGCCTGGCTTTAAAAATCGGCTTTCAATGAGCCCCGAACAAATTTCCCCATTTTTATAATCTCATTCATCCCTTAAAATTTTGATTGCTTTCAGATATTTGAAATCCGATTCCTCGTGGGTATGTCCTTTCCCCACCAGACTCTTGATGCATTATATCAACCAGCTTGATTTCATACCTCTGAATTACTTTGACCTTTGACCTTGCTCTCCATTTCTGCCCGTACTACTAGGCTGGTACCAATTGGAAGAAAGCGAGTGGGTCAGAATGTGGGCAAAGCTACCATCAGCATGTAGAGCAAACAGCAGCAACTCCCCACAGTATCGACCCATTACACACAGAAAGAGGGGACCCAACTTCGGACTTCTGTTTATGCCTACACAAGCAGCAAGCTTTGCTTCAGTCAGACCTCCTTCCAGGCAAGACTGCAGCCTAAGGCAAATCAGCTTAGAGCGATATTTTCAGCGGTGAGGAGAGAAACACAAAATTTAATCTCTGGAAACTGCAGGGGCAAATGCTCCGCACAAAAGGAGTCTCTTAACAGGACCATAAATAGAACAAGATCTATTTGATCTGGTGTAAAACTGGGCCAGAGGGAGAGGCACAGAACAACACAGAAATATTTTAGTGCCAGGGCAGTGAGACGTAGAACCAAAATTAATGAGGAGCTACAGCTTCCCACAGGTTGGAAAGCTACTTTTTAAAAGCAAATAGTGACAGAGATACTTCTGAGCCACACAGTACTTGCCTGCTGTCTTCTGTTTGATGACAACCCTAGCAATTAATGGATATCCAATAGTGGGTATAGTCGTGGACTAAGACTCGGGAGATTTAAGGCTAAAATGACATTTGACCAAGGAAACTCAAAAGCAGTGGTGGAACTGGTAAAACCGCTCCTTAAATATCTGACCTACCTCAAAAGCCCTATTAGGGGCACAGTACGTCAGTTCCAACCTGACAGCACGTTATGCACATCCATCAATGACCTCCTAAAATCCAATTATTAACCATCTCATATTCCTCAAGCACCCTATTGGGGTTGCCATAAGCTGAAAAGGACTTGATGAGATTCTCAGTCATCCAGGTGAGGTTATCTGGGAGTTGAGTCATGGCAATTGGACTTCATTTCTTGCTGGATCGAAATGTTTTGCTGCTCATCCATTTATTTATTTATTTATTTGTAAAGCTTATATACCACGCTGTCTTCCCAAAGGAACTCCGGGCGGTTCACATCAAAATAAACAACAAACGAATGTAGCTTTGTCAGTCTGAGAAAAGTTGGTGGGACGCTTCCAATCTATATTTCACCTTGGGAAGACACCAAAAACTATTAGCTAGTAGAGATGGGCACGACTTGAAAAAAATTTTTTTCGAGTTGTCGTTAGTCGGGCCGGTCCCGTTTCGGGTCGTTTCCGGTTTTCGCGAAAATTCGCAAAATTAGTCGGTTCGTTTTTTCGTTTTTTCGTTGTCATTAGTACTGGTTTTGGGGGGGAGCGGGCTCCTGGAGGCACCTCTGTGGGGTGGGTGCCTCCTCTGGCGCGCTATAAAGGGAAAGTGGGCTCCTGGAGGCACCCGTGGGTGCCTCCTGCCACTAGGAAGGGGAAGCAGGCTCCAAGAGAGACCCCTCTACATGGGGGTCTCCCCTCCTCACCTGCTGCTGCTGCAAAATGCTATGCAATAGCCATATGGATATTGCATAACAGAATGTGCAGACAGTGAGACCAGTGAGAGTGATAGCGTCATGCCCGCCCTGCACAAGGCTCTCGCACCACCATGTCTCACACAGAAGGGAATTGTACTTGCTGCGTGTAGTGCAATGCAAGCAAGTAGATCTGGCTTTAAGGTGGCTTAGTGCAATGGCTAGGGTTAGGCTAGTGACGGGTAAGGTTACGGTGGGCTAGTGGGTTGCACCTCTGGGTGCCTCTCTGACCCACTAAGAAGACAGTCTGTGATGTATGGGTACGGAGTCAAGGGTTAGGGTTAGGGCTAGGGCAGGTTTTAGGGGGCTTTTTCGCACATCCCAGAAGTCTCCATGGCCAAGTGGCCATGCGACTGGTGGGATGGCTCCAAAAATTTGCATGGTTGTCCACTCCCACATGGCTGGCCACTCGGCCAGCCCATCATTGCGCAGGTGTAAAAAAAAATAAATAAAATAAAATCAATGGAGGACAGAGGAGGAGAGGAGAGACATTTTGTTGGAAGAAAAAACCCACTGCTACTGTGAAAAATCTGGCAGTTTATAAATTTTCGCGTGTTTCTGTTGTGCTTGTGTGTTTTTGGACCACAATTTCAAAAACAATATTGCGTTTGCCGCCCCATTTTGGATCCCCCGCCCGCACCGCATGGCATGGCGAAATGGCAACTCGAGTCCGGCTGCCCAGGACGGGGGGGAGGCGGGACCCCCCCTCCAGAAACCACCCCTCCGGTAGGTGCCCTGCGCCCTTAGTCAAGCAGGCATTTTTCCGCCTGCTTTTTTGGCCCGGGAATGGGTGGGGGGAGAGTTTAAAAGTTTTTTCCTGTGCCGTCCGTGCCGCTTGCTTGCGCTTTAATTGCGGGCGGCCGGCGGCGAGACTGGGCTTTTTGCTGGCTGCGAGCCTGCGGCGAGTCCCACCAGAGCAGCCCAGGACGGGGGATGAGGGGGGAGGCCGGGGACCTCCAGAAACAACCCCTCTGGTAGGTGCCCTGAGGCACGGCAGGCATTTTTCCGCCTGCTTTTTGGCCGGGAACCGGGGTTTTTTAACTTTTAAAAACTTTTTTTCTGTGCCGCGTGGCATCGCGCAATCGCGCGATGCAAGGAACAAGCACGACAAATCAGACCAAAATTGTTCGTTCGTCGGTTCGAGCTCGAAGTCTGGGGGAGTAATTCCCGTTTCCGTTTCCGTAGAGTAACGGAACTGAGTAACGGAAACTGAAACGGGAATACCGCTAAGTCGTGCCCATCTCTATTAGCTAGCTTTCCTGGGCTTCACAGTTATCACAGGACCTGACCGTAGCCTGGGGATATAAATTTACAGGAAAACCACACACACTGGAAAAATAGTGTTTTGTTTCTGTAGTAGTTTCATTTTGTTTTGTTTGTGTTGTTGTTCAGTCGTTCAGTCGTGTCCGACTCTTCGTGACCCCATGGACCAGAGCTCGCCAGGCCTTCCTATCTTCCACTACCTCCCGGAGTTTGGTCAAATCCATATTGGTTGCAACGATGACACCATCCAACCATCTCATTCTCTGCCGTCCTCTTTTCCTTTTGCCTTCAGTCTTCCCCAACATCAGGGACTTTTCCAAGGACTCCTCTCTCCTCAGGAGGTGGCCAAAGTACTGGAGCCTCAGCTTCAAAATCTGTCCTTCCAGTGAACATTCAGGGTTGATTTCTTTCAGGGTGGATAGGTTTGATCTCCTTGCAGTCCAGGGGACTCTCAAGACTCTCCTCCAGCACCACAGCTCAAAAGCATCAATTCTGTGGCGATCAGCCTTCTTTATAGTCCAGCTTTCACTTCCATACATCACTACTGGAAAAACTTTGTAACAAAGTTTTAAAGTAGCTTCGTTACAAAATGAAATGAAATGTAATGAAACACTATGCTCCTCTGGGTCCTAACTGACCAAAATAGCAGGGGAGCTTTCTCAAGCGATTCCCTGTAAGCTCCCCAAATTCCGATTCCAATTAGAAAGATTTTTTTCCCCTAGGGGCAGCCCCTTTGGAGCTTAATAACCACAGAGTAGAGAGCATCCGCACCACAACAGAAGCCATGAAGAAGGAAGACACGCATCTGAGGACAGCACTGAAAGTCTGTGGATATCCAAAATGGGTCTTTAACAAGGCACTATTCCATCCCAGAAGATCAGGCTGAGACCCAGAGCTGACAGAAAAACCTGGTCCTTCCTTACATGGTTGCTGCCGTGTCTGAAAAGCTTTAAAGGTTTTATGGCAAACACCACATACTTATTCACTTCAACCCTCCCAAAAAAACTCTAAGGCAGAGACTCTTCCACCCAAAAGACCTGACACCAAAACACAGGAGGAGCAATATAGTATATAGGGTCCAATACAGTGAGGAGTGTGCAGTCCTCTACATTGGAGAAACCAAACAGCCACTAAACAGGAGGATGGCCCAACATAGGAGGGGCAACAGCTCAGTCAGCACCATAATCAGCATTGTACCTTCATTTGAAGGACAAAGGACACTCATTCAAAAATGAGGATGTGCACATATTAGACAAAGAAGACAGGTAGTTGAAGGGTCAGGGAAGCCATTCATGTGTGTATAGAAAATCCCTCTCTCAACAGAGGAAGATTTATGCACAGTCTCTCTCCTACTTATCATCCTGCCCTTTCATTCATCCCGGGCCAAATCAGAAGCAAGTCACACCTCCACCAGGAAGACTCCTGCTAATGACCCATACTTAATAGGTGTTGTGAACAGTTTCATAGGTGTGATTTTCACACACTCCAGGTCCTTGTCCACCTAATGAGGCTATTCAGACCATTGCCCATTTAACGAGCCTATTCAGATGAGGGTGTGTTGAAACCAAGGTGAACTATGAACTGAAAGCCTCCCACCAACTTTTCTCAGACTGATGAAGCTACTTGATGAGTAGCAAAACATTTCAATCCTACAAGAAAAGAAGTCCAGTTGCCATAACTCAACTCCCGGATAATATAACAAGGGTCTGGATGTGATTCTAAGACTATGGCAAAGTTTTCAAGTGCCTCCATTCTCATTAATTGAGAAAAGTTGCATAAATGTAATAAAGATATATCAAATGAATGTTGGAGGAATTATGGACAAAAGGGGGGACACACTGGAACATATGTGGACTTTCTGCCCTAAAATAGAAGCATATTAGCATGAAGTAATTGACTAGACATCTTGACTAATCAAAAAATAATTATGAATGAAACATTGCTGTTATTCTCATTATTTACTGAGTCAAATGAGAAGCTGGCCAATAAAGAGCTTATTGTGAACCTGATAGGTGTGAGATTGCTAAAAGTTGGAGAAATGCTCAGGCCAGGATTTTTCACTACAGACATTTATGAACAAGACGTGGCAAACAGTGCTGATGGAGAAATTGACTAATAGGATTAGAATATATAAAGAAGAAATAAAGCATGGTCAGTTCAGAGAAACCTAGAAACCTTTACTGAAATATATGAATGAGTTAATTGAGAAGAAACATAGTTTAGGAAATAATCTACATTGTTGGTCTCATATTTTATATGATGGAATTGGGAGACTAAATGTAACCCTATTAAACTGTGGAAGTAGCTGGTGCCCAATGGAGTCACGAAGAGTTGGTCATGATTGTAAGAACACACACACACACACACACACACACACACACACACACACACACACACACACACACACACACACACACACACAGGTAAACTAATTAATAAGTAAGATTACAATGTGTGTTACTATGGTATGTTAAGCTTTCTTTTGTCTTTTGTCTTTTCCCTTTTGTTAATTTTTTTAAAAAAATAAAAAAGACCATTTTGGCTATATTTGTCTGTTTGAGGAATCATCTTTCTCCCCACTCCCCTTCAACTGACAGCCGGGACCTCTCCGAATTCTGAGAGTGTCCCAAGAAACTCTTACAAGCACCTCCAAAATGGGGTCACCTCCGACTGAACTGCCCAGTGATTGGTGAAATTAAATCCACAGAACATTTCCACGCATATTTAAATGACATCAACATTTTGGTGAATTCACAAGCCTCTCAGAAACCTGTAGCATTCCACACAGTTCAGAAAGAGCAACGGTGGGTAAGGCAACTCAAGTAACGTTCTCCATTTAATTTCTTAGCGCACACTGCCACTCCATTTCGTCAGCTTCACTGGAATTCCAATTAAACGGTGAATGTCTTTGTAATGTTTCCTCCTTGCCTTTCTCCTCAGCTGTAAACATCTGCTGTTTGTCAGGAATGGATGCCGACTGGTGCTGAATACCTGGGTTCATGGTTGACTATTTTGGTATGCTTGTGCTTTATAGTGTTACAGGATGCATACATGTTTGAGATAAACACATTCTGTGTGTAATTGAGGTCTCGTGTGGGACGTGCATTGAGAGACCCATATATTCTTCAGCTTGCTTCCTTTGTTCAGGCCCGTACAATCATTTCAGTTTGACGTATGAGGGTGTGTATGTATATATGTGTGTGTGTGCATTTCTGAGTGTGTTATGATGAATTCTGGTCTGCCATGGATTACATGCCCCAAATAGAACAAAACATCCTAGAATCAAGGCACTGCAAAACAAACAAAAAGCATGACTAACCTTGATTTAGAAGTCTACAATGTTTTGATCTGTCATCACACGGTAACATTTCCTTCAGGAGGAATGCATGCTAAAGATCAAGCCTGACTTTCCAGCTTACTTGGTCTGTGGAGGGGGAGGTATTCACTGAAAGCTAAGGGTAGTTGGTTGCTTGGTATATATTTGGCATTTTTGTTGGCTCAGGATAGAAAGCTCTTCATGCATGAGTAGAAGGCAGCTCTACCCATGATGAGGGAGAAGGCATACTTTTCTGCCCGCCTCCCCATACATCAGGCCTTCCTGGCACTGGCATTGCCCACCCCGGGAGGATGGGCGAGATGAGGCTAGGGGCCTCACGAAGCCTGGGTGGGAGTGGGGCTCGGCACCCCCTTCTTATACCCAACCTCTGTCCCCACGCTTCCTCTTTCACCTGGACAACAATGCACCCACCCTCCCGCCACCTTTTTCGCATGCTACTGTGGCTTGATTTGGTCGCCTTAAGGGGCCGGATAGGACTTTTGGCCTTGCCACTCAGAACTGGTTTTGAAGGGGGGGGGCAAGGATTTTTCACCTATCTCACACTAGGTCTGGTGACGCGGCACCAGCCACACTGGCGGGTAGTGCAGGGAATTGGGCATTAGGTGAGCCCCAAATGCTGGCCAACAGGCCACTGACCCCCAGGCACTGCGGATCCTGAGATCACAGAACTTGAGGTGAAGTGCCGTTGAAACCCAAACGGGGCAGGGACCGGCCAGATGATGGCGCCTCTGCCCCTGATGGGAAAAGGTTTGGCTTGGTCGGTCCGGGGGGGGGGGGAGCTGGACTTGAACGGAACCCCTTGGGGCCCCGGGGGGCTCACCCACACCTGACAATGCCCTTGGGCAGGGTCCAGCTAGTGACCCCAGGGCCAATGGTTCCCCGTACGACAGCAGCACCCTCCAATAAAGCATGGCCCCCATCAGCAACCCAACTCTCTGTCTTGCCTATTATTCTGACCTGGTGGGGGGGGGGCAAAGTTCTCTATGCTACACTAATATGTCCCTGTTCATCCTCTGGCCCTTGTCGAAACTGCTTAAGAGACAGAAGGGCCTAAATGGGCAAGGGGATAGTAAGATAGATCAGCTGCACCAGTGGAATTGTAGTTGTGCTTCTTGGGGCACAAGCCATTGCTTATGACGACTGCATTTTAATATTGTTTGGGGAGCTATGTGGATGGCACTATATCACTGGCAGAAAACAGCAAGGATTTGAAATGAATCAACAATAAAAGCAATATAGCCCTGTAAAAGCAAAAAGCAAAGTGTTCTGCTTATATACCGCCCCATAGCACTTCAAGCTGGGAGAGTGAGAACAGACAAAAGAAAATATATATTTTTACCCAGCGTGTTGTTAGTCTGTGGAACTCCATGCCACAGGATGTGGTGATTGCATCTGGCCTGGATGCCTTCAAAAGGGGATTGGACAGATTCTTGGAGGAAAAGCCCATCACAGGTTACAAACCATGATGGAGATCTCCAGGCTTAAAACCAGGGTACTTCAAGGGTCAGATGCAGAGGAGTGGTATCAGGAGACAGCTATCTAGTGTCATGCGCTCCCAGAGGCATTTGATGGGGCCACTGTAAGATACAGGAAGCTGGATTAGATGGGCCTTTGGCCTGATCCAGCACGTCTCTTCTTATGTTCTTATGTTCTAAATCTAAGCACTCTCTGGGTGGTTTACAATTTAATTATACAGGCTACGCATTCCCCCCCCCCAAGCAAGCTGGGTACTCATTTTACCGACCTTGAAAGGATAGAAGCCTAAGTCAACCATGAGCTGGCTACCTGGGATTGCACCCCAGGTCACATGCATTGAACCCATTGCACCACAAGGTTCCTATATATTTTTTCTAAAAGCAGACTGCAACCAAGACATCAGAAGACTGAGACTTGGCATAGTCGCTGCGAAGGAAGTGGGAAGGATCAACGTCTACTTCTAATTTCCTTTTTGTTGCATTATAATTTATGTGATTATTAATTGATTATATTTGTATGACTATGTGTTTTAATATGCTTATTTCTTGTACATTTTCTGCAATTAATTATTATGCATGTAATTTGTTCTTTATTGTGTTGTATAGTGCCCGGAGTAGCCTACAGGTAGATGAAGCAGTATATAAATCCAATAAATAATAAGAAGAAATAAATACTGTACACCCGTAGCTGCAACCTAAGTCTTTGTTTCTGGATGGAGGCTGAACCAAGAGAAGCCACACCACTCTGTCTTAACTAGTCATCTGTAGATCCAGGAAAGTTGTGTTCTCACAACAGGCTGTGGAGGCCTTCATGGTTCGGAAGCTAGGAGGATAGTTTAGAGGATAAGTGGTTGCTAAGCAACTGAACAGGGTCCCCTTCTCTTCCGCAGCAGAACCGAAGTCTAAATCCAGCACAATGCTAGTGGGATGAAAGCCTTCACTGCTCAGTTGCACTCAATGACCTTTGTTGATCAAGGGGATGCACCTTTACTTGCACGTCCAGTTGCTCAAGGCTTGCACACTACAGTTCCTTGTGCAAATACGTTGCAAGCCAAACACTAAAATAAAGTCTTGTGGTGCCTTAAAAGGTGAACAAGGTTTGTTTGACATAAGCTTTCATGGCTTCTGAAAGTGACTTTGCCAAGCTCGGTTCAGGTTAGTTTCACTTCTTCTCACACCCCTGCTCCTCTTTCTTTCTTGTTGACATGTAGCCAAAGGTAGTTGACCCTGGATCTTCTGACTCAGCTCCCATTAACAAACTCTCCCTTCACTACAAATGGTCTTCCATGGCTAATTCCAAGAATCAGCTTCCACGCAGGTTGACCAATGCAATGTAGTGGTGAATTAGAAGAGAGGAGCTAATCAGAGGCGAGCAACAGGAGTGTTGAGTGACCCCAGAGACAGACAAATGAGTGGGGAAATGCCACCAGAACAAATTTATGTATTTTTATTTATTTATTTTAGAATATTTTTACCACGTCTTTCTCCTTAGAAAAGGACCCAAGGCGGCTTACAGTAGTAGTGAGGGATAATATACAGTCCAGTACAATTAAGACATGTTCAAGTATTTGAGAACAAGGAATTGAGGGACGTCTTACAGCATTAATAGACAACATTACATTAAAGCTACATGGTTATAAGTGGTCATAAACACAAAGTCTATGTGAACCCATAGATTCATATAAAATACACATGGTAGTCCATCATTCAGGGAAAGCTTGCCTGAAGAGAAAGGTCTTTGCCTGTTTCCGGAAGGACAACATAGGTGAGGCAGTCCTGGCCTCTAGTGGGAGGGAGTTCCAGAGTCTGGGCGCAGCAGCTGAGAAGGCCCTTCCATGGGTTCCCACGAGACGTACCTGTGAGTGTGGCGGGATGGAGAGAAGGGCCTTTCCTGATGACCTTAACACCCGAGTCGGTTCACACTGTGAGATTCAATTTTTGAGGTAGCTTGGACCCAGGTCGTATAGTGCTTTGTAGGTCAAGGTCAGCACCTTGAATTGTGCCTGATAGCTGATTGGCAGCCAGTGGAGCTGTTTTAATAGGGGTGTAATTTAATCTCTGTACCCCATCCCAGTCGGCAGTCTGGCTGCTGCATTTTGAACCTGATGAAGTTTCCTGAGACTTTTCATTGATAGCTCCACATAGAGTGCATTACAGTAGTCCAGCCGGGACGTCACTAGGGCATGTGCCACTTCTCCGTTATGCCTGCAGTGGATTACTCATTACAGCCTCTAGGGAATTTTGTGACATTATGGAAACTATATGTCCAAACTTCGGCCCTCCTGATGTTTTGGACCACAACTCCCAGAATTCTAAGGTTATATTGCCAATGGCAAAGGACTGTGGGAGTTGTGTTCCAAAACATCTGGAGGGCCAAAGTTTGGACATGCCATAGTCCCAAAAAGTAACTTCCAGTCTCTTGGTACCCTACCTTTGGATCAAAAGCTTATGTTTAAACAACTCTAGTTATTTAACATCATACAGCAGTGAGCAACAGGAGTCCTGCAGGCCACATGCAACTCCCTTGGTCTCCCATCACAGACTCATCCTTAACTGAAATCTAGCAGCCATTTTGGTTGAGGAAAAGCAATTACACCTGAAACTTGATGTTTAAACAGTGGTGGTTGTACTTGGAGATCATTTAACTCTTTCTCCACCGTTTTTAAGACACCTGTCCACTTCCAGATTATTTTATTTAGACCAAATGATGGGAAAACCTGGGTTTGATACGGGTGGTTGTAGAATGGCTTCAATTAACCTAAGAATGCTGTCTCTCTTCACATAAAATGTGATAGGGCAGTTCTTAGATTAGTTGAGCTGCTCAAGTCTCAACGTAAACAAGAGATTACTATATGCTGCTGTTCACACATGAAGGGAAAGTGGGAGGGGACAAGTGGTGGAAGGCAATGGAGGGTTATTTAAGAAGGGATTTTGTTTCTGTCAAGCATTTATACCTTTCCCCGACTGCCCTCTACAAAGTACACCAAGGTTTGTCACACAACACTTGGGTAGGAATAGTTTCCAAAACAGACTTTCCCAAGTCTACGTCATGTTCTGATGCATTCCAAAAATGTTAGACAAGACTTTGACTGTGGCGTTTTTTTATATTTGTTAACTCCTGCATTCCCTCTGGACTTTCCACAAATTAATGCACTTACCTGCTTCAGAAGAAAATTAAATTAATAAAACGAATACACCTTGTGGGGTATTTGCATGTCTGCATTTACATACGGACTCATTCATTTTACAAGCCTCCCTAGCTAATACAGCCTGCCAGCTATTTCATGGACAAAAGAAATAGAAGTCTGACATTCTTTATGTAGTTACAGTATATAAATGTTGCAACTTTTGGACACCAATTGCCATTAGTTAAGAAACGCCAATTCGCATAACTGCACAACAAGATTTTATCTGTTATGTCAGTTTTGCATATAGTGAATTACCACTGTACACTGCTTTAAAATCTTAATATCTAATTGATTAGAAAGGTAAGTAAATATATCATGTGCAGTTAATGTGCTGTACTAGAATAATACTAAATAATTTGTATTTATTCTAAGCTACCAACATTTCATGCTTAAAGTTGTGTGGCAGGAACTTGAATTTGGTTGTTTCCTTTTCGGTGCAGATAAAATGGTAGAGAATGTCACCCAGCCCAACCTCACTACATGTCCTGGGAAAGGGTGAATGATTAGCCTCAATATTTCTGGTTAAAGAAGATCAATCGATCAACTAATCATTCGATCAACCAATCATAGTATTGCTGGTTTTCTTTCCTTTTTTATATAATTGAGAGCTCTATGTGTCAGTCTCCAGAGAGCAGAACATGGAGGAGAGAAAAGGCAGTTAACAAAGGAAGGAAAGAAGGAGGTGTGGTCTCAAGGATTCTGAGGCATAGCCGTAGTTAAGTTAGTAGCAGGTAGCAATCAATTGGAAGGTTGTGAGTGATTTCAGAGAAGTGATTTGGGCACAGAACAATGTGCACATTGGCAAATTGTGAGCATAAAATGCTTGCATCTGGAATGGGTGGGGAATACAAACACATTTTAGTCAAGGGAGGAATGTGTTAACTAATGTATGAATAATGTGCATGCCAAGGAAAATGGGTTTAAAATGCACATCAGTTTCTTCACATACAAGCCAATGCAAAAGAAGGATAAGAAGACAATTCAGGACAGACGTGTACAATTGTAAGCCAGATGGAGAAATGTTCACATCTTGCCACAACAGCACCTTATGATTAAGAGTAGAGATGGGCACGACTCAAATAAAAATGGTGTTTCGTTTGTAGTTTGGTCGTTTAGGGGTCCGTTTCGGTTCATTTTCGTTTTCGTGACATTTTTTGCAAAAAAAATTGTTTTCGTTTCGTTAGGTAACGAAACGAAAAAACAAAAACAAAAACAAAAAATTGCTGTTTCGTTAGCATTCTTTTTAGTTCAATGCATCTGCTGCAACGAAAACGAAAAACATGGCAAATTGGGTCATTTCGTTTTCGTTTTGTTTTTTAAAAAATTCATTTTGTTTTCGTTGCATAACAAAATGAAAAAACGAAAACAAAAATGAAAAATTGCTCATTTCGTGCCCATCTCTAATTAAGAGAAAGGTAGTTCACACAAGTGGTACAATACAATCAGTCTTATAGCATCAAATACTTCCAGGCGAAGTAACATTTGATTATCCAGCAATGCTTTCTTTATGTTTTTCAAGTACTGTATTGGCAAAACAGCTTTCTCAAATGTCCATGAAGTTTACCGAGGGGAAATAAATGCCACCTCTCTTTCTCAACATTCTTCCCAGGCTTGGTTTGGAAATCTGAAAAGTGACAGCCTGATCGACTAAGACAGCAGAACCTGTGCTACAGGTCCACATTTGGAAGGCGCATGAAAACGCTACTGCTATGCATTTTGTGACAACTGCCAAGAATTATACAACCTGCCGTGGCTTTCAACACTCAGGTCTTGTTTACTGTTGGCTCGTCTCTCTCACTTGCTGTCATATTTGTTATCGTACAGTCGCTGGACCATTCCGAGAGAAGACAGGTGGAGAGGAATGATCTAATGAAGTGACATAGGTGACCACTTCATGGCTCATAGATCTTCCCCTACATTTGTTGCCTCTCCAGGTGTAAAAGGCTTTTGTTCTTTGTGGGATTCTTTCCCAAAAATAAAGAGGTGGGGTGGGGGAGAGAGAAATTGCCACCATTTTCAGCACGCACACACGTGCACACACTCACACGCACACACACACACACACATTATTACAACACACTATTCTGGGAGGTTTACAGCAGGACAAAGCACAATAAAGTTAAATTAGATAAAGCAACTAAACGCTTGAACAGAAGCCACAAAGAGGTATACATTGCAAGGTAAAAGGCAACACTCGAGGCTTCTAACAACCAAAGGAGGAAGAAGAACACCTCAGACAGGGTTGCCAAAAGGGGTGGTGGTGAGGGGGGGGTCTTTGGCGGTTACTTCACATCCGTTTTGTCTCTGTTAGTGTTGCGCTTAGGAGTGGTACAAAACAATGTTACTTTATGTCTGTTGCACAACTACTGAAATTTGTCTCGACCACACCCCTGGAATGGGTGCTAAGCACCACAATACTGTACCTGGTGCTGGGGTAGGGTTTTCCCTTGTCACTCTTTGTTCCCGCTTTCTCTTCCGAGACAAGACACTGTGTAGTAATGACTGTCACGCAACAAAACATTCGTTTCTTTCAGAAAACTGTGTCTGGGTTTTGTTTTTTTATTTTAACTTTTCAGAAGCAAAATATCAAAAAAGAATTTTAACACCCCCCCCAAAAAAGGGAAAAGGGAGTTAGACAAATTCAGTGTTTGTCACGGTACAAGACCGTGAGGTAACACTTGACACAAGACAAGTTATCATGACCATGGGAACCCTGAAACAGGGACAAAACCACATGATCGCGACCAACGCTATCACACTACAAAACTAGTCACGGAACGAAGGACGTGAAGTAACCGCCTTTGTAAAGGAGTGTTTTCAGCAGCCTTTTAAGTGTTGGGAGGGAGTGCTCCAGGCACACCTCCACCAAGCATCTGGCTGCACGGTGTTACAGCTAAAGCAAAGGTGGCCTTGTTTCTGGTTGATTGTTTCATGGTCTCCCTTAAAGTGGGTACCGGGAGGAACATTGCCTGGGAGAACCTGGTGGAGCAGGTAGACAACCTTGGGAAAACATGCCCCAACAGGTAATGTGGTTTTAAGCTATGAAAGGCTTTACAGGTGATCATCAAAGCCTTAAATCTATTCCCTTGGAGTAGGAATTAGGCCATGACCAACTTGCAATATACAGTGGCACCTTGTACAAAGGAATTAATTCATTTCAAATGGAATTCTGTTAAGCAATTTTTCCTTTATACAAATTTCCCATAGGAATGCATTGAAAACAGAGTAATCCTAAATCACGACCATTTTTATGATGTATGGATTCACCCCATAGACGATTCTGTTAAGCAAATTTCCCCTATCTCCGGAATTTTTTATGTTGTACAGATGTTATGTTTTACAAACTGTTTGTTATACGAGGGTCCACTGTATATAGGAGAGACAACATCAGGCCAAATTGTTTTAGAGCAAGCTGTATTTCTATCGGTCCTTGTGTTCTGTATTCTGTTGTCTCCAGCTTTCTTTGAGCGTACTACCTTCGCACAAGGGGAAGACTTGGAAAGATCAAAAGGGCCTTGAGGTTTCATTCCTGACACATTTGGATTTGACTGACTTTGGGAGGGGAGGGATTTGATTTTCTCAGGTGTCTTCCGCTCCGGCACCTTCCTCGTCCATGGAACTCGCTGGCTCTGAGAGACAAGGGAACAGCAAACAAGGAGACCTTGCCAGCAGCCTCAAGGTGTGGGTGATCATATCCCTGGCAGAGCCCTTGCTTCTAGAGGCCAATGCTGGCACCCAGCCCACTCTGTCACTTGAGATGACCGCTATTGGGACATGTGCTGCTGTAATTCCTGGCATGGTTTTATAATACTAGCACATATGCATGCCTAGAATCAACTGGAAAGGCCTAGAGAGAAGGTATGCCAGAACAATACATCTGTGAAGATCCAGGTGAGTTTATCTGGAAGTTGAGTCATGGGATCTGGACGTCTTTTCCTTGAGAGATTGAAACATTTTGCTGCTCATCCAAACACTTTGTCAGTCTGAAGAAAGGTAGTTGTGAGTCCTCCATTTTATAGCTCACTTTGACCTCTTGTCACCCTGGTCTGAAATAGGCTCAGAAGATGAACAATGGCCTGTATAGTCTCATTAGGTAGACAACAGTCTCAATAGCCAAAAGTGAACAATGTCGTAAAGTGCTGCAACCCATAAAAAGAAGTCGTTGCCATGATGCAACTTCCAGGTATGCCATAAAATAGAGAACAATTGGACTTTCCCTAAGTCCATGGGAAGAACATCAAACTCGGTCAATTTTTATTCAGACTGAGTATCTTCCCAGTGGAGGAATCTGTCACCCAAGAAGGACCTTTCAGCCAAACCTACGTAACTGGCCAAACGTAACTCTGTTTTGCCAAAGGGGACAATTCTCAAACTCAGCATATGATAAAGAGATAAAGTTCCCAGATATGCTAAATGATTGTCCCCTGGAACAGTTGGTTGAAGACGCAACTAGAGGTACAAGAACCCTTGACTTGATCTTGAGTAATACACAAGATCTGGTGCAAAATGTTAATGTGACTCATCCAATAGGGAACAGTGACAACAACACAATTACTTTTAACTTAATCAGAGACTGCCAAGCACTGGTAAAATCTAACACAGAGACCTTAAATTTTCAAAAAGGCAATTTCCCAAAGAGGAGGAAACTAGTAAAAAAGAAGTTTAAAGGGGAAATTAAGAGAGTCCAAACAGTCCAAGAGGCATGGAGGCTGTTCAGAAAAACAATAACAGAGGCCCAAATGGAATGCATATCCAAAAGGAAAAGGGGCACTGCCAGGTCCAAGAGGACTCCGATGTGGCTTACAGGAGCTGTTCGGGAACTGATCAAAATCAAGAAAAGGTACTATTTTGCTTCTGCTTCCTACTTTGCTCCTGCTATCTGAGTATTGCTACTCTTCTGGCATTCTTGGCATGAACCTCTCAGCTACCCCTTGGCTATGAAACTTAGGACCCCAGAGTGATCTGTTGTAGTGTTATTAATTATGCATACACAGAGTTTTGGGGTACAATTATCTACTGGTCCCAGGCTGCGTCTCTCTGTGCGTGGGTGTCTCTCTGTGTATGTGTGTGAGTGAGCATGATTGTGTGTGAGAGAGAGCGTCTCTGAGCTGTGCCTGGGACTCAGAGGTCTTTATTGGTAACAGTAAGCAAGTACATGAGCATTGGTAACAGTAAACAAGTACAGGAGCATTGACAATAGGACAGAAAGAGACAGAGGAAGGATGGTCTTTGGTCACATAATGCGTTCCATTGGTGGGGGGAGTATGCACCCTTATCTAGGAGGAAAAGGCTGGCTAGGAGGACTCATTGATTAGGGGAGAGGAAGGAGCTTTGGGCTCATCACAGACCAGATATGCCTGATATCTTATTATCTAGAATTGCCATCTGCTTCGCTGCCTCCTGAGCTAGGTCAGCTCCAGGTCAGCTTAATCACACCGGGTGCCCTGCTTGCACTGGACATATTTGTCCAGGCCTCAGGCTGGCTCAGTGCTGCCAAGTTATTTCGGGGTTCAGAGCCTATTGGGGTATGGAATCCCCACAATCTGTATTGACCCATATGGAGTTGGCAAAGCCATGCAATTATTGTTATAATTAAAGGAGGACCCCCGCATCCACTGATTCATTAACTACTGATTCAATTATCCATGGCTGCTAGAGGAAAAAATTAAATAAATAACTCAGCAGCCCCACAGCAAGCTACTGTCACAAACAGCTGTAAAGTAAGCTACTGTTATAAAACAGCAGCTGTAAAGTAAGCTACTCTCGCAAAACAGTAGCCATAAAGCTACTGTCACAAAACAGCAGTTTAGAGGTGGTGGTGTCCTCTCT
This sequence comes from Phrynocephalus guinanensis, assembly GCA_037367245.1. Lineage (NCBI taxonomy): Eukaryota > Metazoa > Chordata > Lepidosauria > Squamata > Agamidae > Phrynocephalus > Phrynocephalus guinanensis. The sequence continues at coordinate 129,497,507 of CM074735.1, read as the reverse complement.
TATCTACAGTTTTTGTTATCAATCAGAAGGCCTGGAAGCAATCCCCAGTAGATACTGAGGTCCTACTGAATTAATAATAATTCAATGTATATTCCATCTTTTCTTCTGAAAGTCCATGGTGGCTAAAAATCCAAACAATGAGTGAGATATTGTTGTTCCAAAGGATGTCTCTGAGGGCTCACCACATAGGCATTACATTATTTTACATACAGAGCCGCTTCAATCCAGATTAGATTGGCTCCAGTCTAGTATATATGATAAAATGCCTTCCAAACGACAAATTGAACTCAGGACTGGTTTAGGAAAGGTTTTTTTGGCTGGTTTGCTTTCTCTTTAAAATCTCGTTATAATGAGGTGTGGTTGACAACCTTTAGTTGTAACAGTAAGGCAGGGCTTTGTTGTCCAACAGTTGGTGATTTGAAAGGCTACTCAACTCTTTTGAGTTGAACTCTGTTGAGGGGAAAGGGATCGTGCAGAGTGTCAACCTCAAATTTATGTAAGGGAAAGGAAGGAGAGGATGCAGAGAGAGATGCATGCAAACCAGGATATTTTAAAGCCCCTGTGACCAAATACCAGTGATTTTTAAAAAGGGCTCTATTGCTGTTTAACATTCCTATTTTTTGTTATTAGAAAGTGTTACGCATTGTGGAAAATTCAGAGGGGGTTACTACAATCAAGTCAGGGCACATGGTTACCGTAAAATATTTGCAAGCCCTCACCTAGTTGAAAAGGGGCATAAGTGATTAGTACCCAGCACCTGGCATGTGGAAGATTCCAGAATCTTCATGTCCAACTAAAAAAAAAATGTGGAGTTGTGAAAGTTTGTCTCTGGCATGCTGCTTCCAGGCAATCCTGGAGGAGATGTCCCAATGAACTTCAAGTAAGGCAGCTTCACATGTCCGTACTTGGTGGCAGCACAAGAAAGTTGCTTAGAGTTTAGCACGGTGCCACATGGAAGGTGAACATAAGAACATAAGAAGAGGCAGGCAGCAACTCTCGATCTGTGTTTTTTTTGTTTTCATTGAAACGGTCCCTCCAGCCTCAGAGAGGTAATGCTGAAAAAGTGCAGGATTCAAAAGCAGAGAAAGTGCAATGCTTAGAAGAGGAAGTTGCTATATGACAGCAGCAGGCAATTACCCCGTCAACATGCCAGTCCACCTAACCTATCTCGACTGGACTAGGCTGCCACACTCCTGTGTCTCATCATTGCGGGCATCAATGGAGAGGATCACTTCAAGGCAGGGAAGAGCGATTCACAAGTCCTCTTCTTGTGATTGGTTCAGACCCCTGGCATGAGTTCTTCTTGGTCGTGTATTGGACAGGGAGGTATAGATAGTGGTCAAGGATCAGACTGAGAGAAAGGAAGAAAAAGAGAGAAGGAGGTGTCAGGGAGCAGGAGGGGGAGAGCTACTATCATAAAATGAAAGGAAATGTGTGTGTGTGTGTGTGTGTGTGTGTGTGTGTGTGTGTGTGTGTGTGTGTGTGTGTGTGTGTGTGTCTGTGTCTGTGTCTGTGTCTGTGTGTGTCTGTGTGTGTGAGTGAGTGAGTGAGTGAGAGAGAGAGAGAGAGAGAGAGAGAGAGAGAGCAGGGATGTCAGAAAACCAGAGGAAGAGAGAATATAAGAGATTAAAAGGGTGAAGGTGGTGTCATAGGGAAGGGGTGTCAGGGAAAAGGTGTGTGTGTTTGTGTGTGTGAGAAAGGGGGGTTAGGGAGAGAGATGGAGATAGAGATTGAGAGAGATAGATAGATAGAGAGAGAGAGAGAGAGAGAGAGAGAGAGAGGACAGAACTGAGCTAGCTTTAACAATAGCAGCATTGCCTAGTTTTCTACAGCACACTGGTACGCATCTGAGAAACAGCTGCATTGGATTGTTTAGTCAGTTGCTCCCCCAAAAGCCAGACTGGGGCTGAAGGAGGCATTATTACAATCACACTTTATAACAGTGGAGTGGAATTAAGCTCCTGACCTTCAGATTACGGAAGTCAAAAATAGACAACAGCCATGACAAAGGAGGACAACAACTTAAGGTCACAATGACAGAACAGAAAGTGTGCCCTGCTCTTTACCTGTATTGGAGCTTGGTTATTTAGAATTGCTTGACACTGTGGGAAATTAAGGTTAAGTGAATCACCTACCCTTGCATTCTCTTTGCTTAAGACTTACTTAGACACGGAGTAATTGGAAATTCCAGGGGCAGGGAGAGCTTAAGGGTCTCACTCTGATGCCTTACACACTCCTCTCTCTGCCTAAGAGAGGATAAGGGGGATGTGGTGCCATCAAGCCAGTTCTGACTGTTGGTGACCCAGGTAGAGTTTTCAAGAAATGTGAGATATTATAGGGGTGGTTTTGCAAACACCACCCCTGCCAAAGTGTTAAATCCATGTGTCCTGTGTTCTAGTCTAATACTGCATCCATTATATCAAACTGGCTATCGTTAGACTCCCTTCCTAACATATTGATACAGAACTGAAGTAGTTAATTCATACCGTGTTGTTAACAAATAATTCCCCTTTCTCTGAACTCTACTCTTTAATTTGTTTCCAAAGGAACAAAACAAAACAAAAGACAAAATCATGTGGCATCTTCAAGACTATTATATTTTAATGTAAGCTTTTGTGGATCAAGTCAACCTTTCTGGACATACAGCAGCAGAATGAGATGTTCAATGGAATCTAAATTTCATACCAAATATTCATTGGTTGTTAGATGTATGTATTCATACATTGGTTGTTAGATGTATTCATCGGTTGTTAGACATATGGCTTGTGTTGCTTTAGGGCTCTATTGTAAAAATTCCTTATGAGACAGAAAAGCACACACCATGGATGGAGATAAGCAGGGGAAGGGGAATGGAGCAGGGTTTAAATCTGAGCCAGTTTAATAGAGCAATAAGAGAGTGGGACAACAAGCCAGGATATCATATTGAAGAGGGAACAGGTTTGTTTTCCATGGCTTCAGAGACTAGGACTCGGGGCAGTGGTTTCAAACTACAGGAAAAGAGATTCCATTTGAACATTAGGAAGAACTTCATGACGGTTAGAGCTGTTTTGCAGTGGAGTGTGTGTGTGTGTGTGTGTGTGTGTGTGTGTGTGTGTGTGTGTGTGTGTGTGTGTGTGTGTGTGTGTGTGTGTGTGGTGTCGTGTCGTTACAGTCGTGACCGACTCTTCGTGACCCCATGTCCATGGAGTTTTCTTGGCAAGGAGTACTGGAGTGACTTGACAGTTCCTACTCCAGGAGCCTACAGCACCTGGTATTCCCTGGTGGTCTCCCATCCAAGTACTAACCAGGGCTGACCCTGCTTAGCTTCCTTATGCTGCCCCCCAAAAGCGTGGTGGCGTCTCCTTCTTTGGATGTTTTAAAGCAGAGGCTGGATGGCTATCTGTCGGAAATACTGTTCCTGCATGTTAGGGGGTTGGACTGGATGGCCCTTGAGGTCTCTTCTAGCTTTATGATTCTATGATTCTATGAAAAGTTCAAAGGCCCACTTTGCCACAAAAGTCATTGAGTGAGTTTAGGCCAATCAAACTCTAAAAATTACTCTGCTCGGTCAGGATGGTGCTGTGGTGAGATCATGGTGAGACAAGAGCCTCATCCATGCTTTGAGGGTGTCCTAGATTCCATAACTTCTGCTAAGCATTCCTGTGTTAGTGGAACACCAAAATGTGTGGCTCGGTTCCTCTTCAAAATGGCCCACCCAACCTTGCCACAGGATGCCATGGGTCGCATATTTTCTCACGGCAGAAATTGAAACAGTTCCTTTTTAAAAAATAATAATAATTGTATCCAGAATCACCCAGTGTTTGGCTAGGGATTATGGAAGCTGCAGTCCAGCAAAGAATGATGCTGTGCTCAGAACTAATCTGTTGAGGCAGCATTTTGGAAATGGGATGAGGCCAAGTCAAAAGTGACTCTCATAATCTGTAAACACTTTTTAGATGGAAAATCCAAACATGATGCGGGAGGCGCATCTGGATATTTCTACTCAGCACAACAGGAAAAATCTATTTATTTATTTATTTATTTATTTATTTATTTATTTATTTATTTATTTATTTATTTAAGCCTGCCCTACTGGCTTAAAAGGCCACTCTGAGTGGCTCACCACCATAGCATATAAGAATACAATAAACTAAAAAGCAAAAGAAACGAAGCCTAAACTACACACAAATAATACAATCCAAGGACGAAAAAAAGGGGGGAATAGCAATAATATTAACATACAGCATCAGCCTCACAATTTAAAAACAAAATAAAATTAGAATTAGGTGGAGGGGCGAAATAGCAGGCTGAGCAGATATTATAGACTCCACTAATCAGAGAAGGCCTGATAAATAGCCAAGTTTTTAGTAGTTTTTAAGGTTTCCCAAAGAAAGGGCAAGATGGAGGTTGGGTGGCAGTTCATTTCATAGATGTGGGACAACCACCGAGAAGGTGCACGTTCTTGTCTTCTCCTTCCGTGCCTCCCTCGGGGCTACCTATCTTAGCCATCCAGTTTGGGAGGACCATGTGCTACAGGCTGAATTTGGTGGCCAAAAGGTTTCTGTCAGATTGTTGTTGTGTCGTTACAGTTGTGACAGACTCTTCGTGACTCCATATCCATGGAGTTTTTCTTGCCAGGAATACTGGAATGGCTTGCCAGTTCCTACTCCACGTGCCTACAGCACCTGGTATTCTCTGGTGGTCGCCCATCCAAGTACAAGTCAGGTCTGAACCTGCTTAGCTTCTGAAATCAGGCGAGATCGGATGTGCTTAGGGCATCTGTCAGGTAGGAAGGTCCCAACCCGTTTAGGTCTCTATATGTCAATGTTATGGCCTTGAACCTGGCGCAGAAGTGAACAGGTCACCAATGAAGGACATATTTTGATGTGTACTTTTATGCACATACTTCACCTTGCTTATTTTTTAATGGGAAAGTGATGTATAAATAGGAATAAATAAATTTATTTAGAAATAATTACATTTTTAAAAGTCAATTTCTTCTTACCTCCATATTTGTCAGAATTCCCCGTATTTTGGAGCTGTTTTTTTCCTGAGTGGCTAGTTGGCTCACTCATTCTACTCTTGCCTGCTCTGACCAGGTTTAGGTAAGGTTTCCGTGTGAGTGGGTGTCCCCAGTTTACTACAAACCAACGGCTTCATGGATCTGACAATGGAGGAAGAGGCAATTCCAGAAACATTAAAAGCATCCGAGGTCCATTTCAAGCCTATCCGTCTAAGGAGAGATTGAGTTAAATTGTCTCTTTTCAACAGCCCACCAAAAATAATAATAATAGGTTTCAGCAGTATTAAAACACTAGGACTTGTATAAATGACATGGCACTATGAAATAACGGGGAACATTTCAAGTACTAGTACATCCCTTCAGATTAGTGTGTGGCATCTGCCTATTACCAGTTGCACATTTAATTACAGTGGAAGAGAAAAGAGCAATGATTAATAATAATATTAAAAAAATCATGGGGGAGGAAACATCATCCAGTAAGTGGAAGTCATCACCCTATGATGAATTCCCAATAAACTTTTTTTGTTAAATAAAACCTCTACTATTATGACTAATGTTATAGTATATTTTGAACTCTGCCAATTTGTAGGTTCAGCATGCAGATCCCACCCCCACCCCACACCCCACCCCAAGTATTCAGGACCATTATTAAGATTTGCCTGCTGTTTCCACACCTTTAAAATATTTTCTTTTAAAATGATCATTTTAGATTCTTCAGAAATTCTCTACTTTCAGAATGAAAAGCCTCAGAAGCCTGAGATTCAAGTTGAGAATCAACAGCAACAACAATAATACCAACTTAGTTTTTTTTAAAAAACACTGTATATTTTGCATTATATTAGGGCTTGTTGTTGTTGTTCAGTCATTCAGTCGTGTCCGACTCTTCGTGACCCCATGGACCAGAGCTCACTAGGCCTTCCTATCTTCCACTGCCTCCCGGAGTTTGGTCAAATCCATATTGGTTGCATCGATGACACCGTCCAACCATCTCATTCTCTGCCGTCCTCTTTTTCTTTTGCCTTCAATCTTTCCCAACATCAGGGACTTTTCCAAGGATTCCTCTCTCCTCATGAGGTGGCCAAAGTACTGGAGCCTCAGCTTCAAAATCTGTCCTTCCAGTGAACATTTGGGGTTGATTGCCTCAGTCTGGAACACCTTATATTAGGGCACGGAGGGGCAACTTGAATCAGGTTGGTGTACATTGATTTTGGGAGTAGAAGTAGGACTTTTCTGGGGCATAATTATTATTTTTAAATTTGAAAGCTCACAAGCCACCCTGGAGGCTGAAAATTTACCCTTAGGGGGATCTGCAAGCCAGACCGGAGGAGTACCCCCTGTGTTTGGGACTGTAGTCCTTCCTCCCTCCCTCCCTCCCTTCCTTCTTTCCTTCCTTCCTTCCTTCCTTCCTTCCTTCCTTCCTGTTTACTCCAATGCTTTTTTGGACTGTAAATGTGGGAAATAATAATAACAATGACCCCTCAATAAGGTGATAGGGTGAGCTAAACTGATCTCAGATATGTAACAATTTTTTTTAAAAAAATTGAAAGATGATTCAGGGAATGGAAATTGTGGGGGAATTTTCTCCCACTCCCCCAAAATCATGCCGCAACCGCCGATGTCATCAAAGCACCGCTTACAGACATGCTCCCTGTCTTTACAAAGCTGTGTTACAAGTAAGTTAATTGGGGTGAGGGGATTCCATTTGAATCACTTTGGAAGCGAAGTGGTTGGACTGATTCAAAACAGTTTCTGTGTCATGCAGTCAGTAGAAAGTACTTTGAGGGCCTTTTTACACGACCCCTAAGATCCGCTGGCCACTTAAATTCGGACCAGAGATCTTAGGGGTTCCTGCTCTTCCTCTGTCCCCACCCCCCTCGGCACTTCCTGGTTGCTGGCTGCCTGAGGGAAGGAGAAAAAAGAAATAAAAGAATTCCCGTTTACCTCCGTTTTGTTCCGGGCAGCATTCAGATCTCTTAAAGGGGCGGGGTGCAAAAAAAGAACAAACAGAAGCCAGGAGAGCCCCGCACTCACTATCCTTACACCGGATCAAATATTTGTCACCATCAAAGACCAGGTACAAGAAAACTGCTGTTTGGTCGTGCTAAAGTGGGCGGGGTCGCACTTAATTGTCTGCAAAGTCCGGAGCTGGTGGGTAAACATTTTTAAGGTCCGGACCTTGCAGCCATTTGCGGCGGAGCTTAGGGGTCGTGTATAAAGGCCCTGAATCAACACATTTCATAAGTGGTAGGGTATAGCGGATAGAGTGATGGGCTAGGAGTCAGGAGTAGAAATAGGCAAGAACATTGTTTCGGGGGTCCAGGCCACTTTGGGGTTGTGATGCCACAGATGCCACATGTTCCCTTCCACTACCTCCTGGCTGGATTCTCCCGGCACACGCTGCTCTTTCCATCTTCTTTGTGGCAGGAGTGCCTGATTCTCTCTTCTGCCTCCTCCAGCAGCTTCCCACTCAGATAAGGAGATGGATCAGGGACTCCTATAGCTCTGTCTTTGAGAAACAAGGACTCCTGGTGGGACAGGATGGATGTGTGAAGAAGAGGAAAACAGCAGTGAGCACCAGATGGTGAGTGGAGAATCCAGTTTGGGGTGGGGAGCGCATCACCTGTAGTGATGCATGTCTGGGAAGGTTCTCAGTCATCCAGGTGAGTTTATCTGGAAGTTGAGTTGTAGCAACTAGGCTTGTTTTCTTGAGAAATCGAAGGCAGCTTCGTCAGTCTGAGGAAAGCTAGTGGTGAGTCCTCCATTTCATAGGGCGTTTATACACGACCCTTAAACTCCGGGGCAAATGGCTCCCAGCTCCGGAGCTTAAAAATGTTTCCCCATCAGCTCTGGAGTTTACAGGCAATTAAGTGCGACCCCGCCCACTTTAGCGCGACCCAGCACACTTTTCTTGTACCTTCTCTCTGGAGGTGAAAATTCTTTGATGCGGTGCAACGATAGTGAGTGCAGGGCTCTCCTCGCTTCTGTTTGCTGTTTTTTGGCTCCCGCCCCTTTAAGAGCTACTTAAGAGTTACTTAAGAGCTACTGGAATGTTGCCGGGGCAAGAGCCGGCAAGAGCGAGAGGCAGAACGGGAGGTGAGCCACGGTCTTTCTTCCTTTTATTTTCTCCCTCCCCTCACGCAGCCAGCAGCCAGGGTGGGAACACAGGAAGAGCGACAAGCCCCTAAGATCTCTGGTCCGAATTTAAGGGACCAGCGGATCTTAGGGGTTGTGTAAAAGCGCCCATAGTTCACCTTCATTTCACAACACCCTAGTCTGAATAGTTGGATAGACAATGGCCTAAAGAGTCTTTTAGGAGGACAATGGCCTGAGGTGCATGAAAGTCCCTCCTATTTGTTGGTGGAGGTGTGGCATGCTTCTTATTTTTCTGGGGATTGATGAAAAGGCCACTTGGTAAGTAGCAGACAGATTGTGCCTGAGGCCCCCACCTCTGTTGAGAGAGGGATTTCAATACACACCTGAATGGCTTCCTTGACCCCTCTCTCAAACCACCTATCTTCTCTGTCTTTGAGTGCCCTTTGTCCTCCAAATGGAGATACACTGCTGATGTGTTGTACAGTGCTGTACACTGTAGTGGTGCACCAACAAAGCAGCATGATCCCCTAAACCAAGCTTTGTGCCCATGTCTAGTCTGGAGGCCTGGGTTTGAATCCCGACTTACAACTGGTGGAACTGGTAAAATCACTTTAAATATTTCACTTACCTTTTAAGGGCAATAGAAGTTGCTTCCAACACGAAGGCACACAACAACAAATGAGCAGAGCAGATCTTGCAGTATGCGAATGTCTGCTCTCAATTATTTAACGTAGGCAATATGCAAAAGGGGAAATGGTTCCTTTTCTTATTGTTGGCCTGTTTGTTCCGCGTGTTGGAAGAGAAATGGAGATTTGCCAAGCGGGAAATGGCAGAAGAAGCAAGCTAAAGGGGGAGAATGAAAGAGAGATTCAAACTATTCCTCTTTTCAAGGCTGTTTCCCCACATCTGATGTTGTACATACAATACCTTCCCCCCCCCCCAAAAAGCACATCCTTAAACAAAGTGGTCCCCACCTGAATGGGATGTGATAGTCCACCACGCTTGCAACTCTGAATGTCTTCAAACTGTCTACCACAACACATTTGTTCACGCTCTCTCTCTCACACACAGACACACAATATTTTATGTTTTTGACATGGAGGCTCTGTGAGCTTAACCTCCTTTGGGATCCTTGGAGGCCGATTTTTCTTTTTGAGGCCTATTTTATCTGACGCCTATGGAGGTACTAAAATGTTAGAAGGCACAGGCACCGTTTCTGAGAACTGCCTTTCTAGCTGCCTGAAGCTGAATCCTTGATGTTGGCCAACAAAGTTATTCTTTGCCGTCCTCTTGATGTTGTATAAATGGGGGGAAAGAGAAAGAGGAAGCGAGAGGGAGAGGGAGAGAGGAGGGTGGCATAGCTAGCATCATATGAAACTACTGGCAAAATTACTGGCATAGAAGCACCATCAAAGAGCCAAACGCCCTTGTTAAAATTAATAATAAATACTAGTAATAATAAATCCTCAATACATACACTATGTGAGTTGGCTGCAAAGTGACTCTGACACAGGGGACCGACATGGAAGCCGTTGTTTCACAGTGGCCATTTTTAACAGCATCCTTTCTCCAACATATTTGAACTAAAAGTGAAAGGGGGGAGGAGGGGGGGAAAGAAAGCCCTTTCCCCATTGTTATGGCCCTCTTCAACCTCCCTCCACCATGCATTAATTACGGCTTTCTTTGGTTCGCCAGGAAGCCCCCAAATATCTCTCTCTTTTCAACAAGGCATGGCACGCTTCCTGAGCCCCTGCTTTTTATATGTAGAACCTGGTGGATTCCTCCTCCCCCTCCAGCTCCTCTTATTTTTGCATACTGTAACTGTTCGTAGAGGGGGGAGAGAGAGAAGGGGGGGGAGCACAGAACCCTGATTTCATGCATCTGAGAGAGTTCTTTGCATTCCTTTTATTCTCTCTTCCAGCTCTGACTGGCAGGAGAAGGTCCTTTAGCAGGTGTCCTGCCTGCTATCCCTGTGGTAATTTTTAACTTTCCTTCACTTTCTTTTGTCTGCTACTTTTCACAGGGATATTTTCTCTGCACCCCCCCTCCCCGCACGTCCAAGCTGTACCTTCTGCCAGATTCCTTCCTTCATGTCCCACCCCCCCTCCTCCTGCTCTCTCCCACCCACTATTTCCTCCTTTCCTTAAACAAAATATCTGGGATTCTGTCATTCTTTGCTATGCCCCTGCTGGATAAGTAGAAGGAAGCTGGGTGGTGGTGCATCAAATACATTATTGTGTATTTCACAGTCCATTTCTTTATGATGTTTGATCAGCATTCGCTAATGTACGTTTCTGGCTTGTAGTTCTCTGTCTTTTACCATGTTCTATTTACTGCATTTATATCTTGCCTGACTTTCAAGCGGTCATTATGAGGAGCTGCGAATGGACTCTTCTTCAGATACAGATTGTTTCCAGAACAATCAAATTTAATAATGCTACAATCAGTTTTAATAATGCTCTCATTCCGGGCCTTACTAAGGAACTTTGACACCTGCTCTCAAATGCTATACCAAGAAGCCAGCATGTTTCATGGTTGGATCTGACCTGTACTGTGCCCCTACTCCAGGCAAAGGCTCGCTTCTTGAGAGAGTTTTGGTTAAATTCTAGCACATGTGATAGCTGAGGACTGAACCAAAGCAAAGTATACTGCTTACAACCCTACGTTTGCTTTCAATTTCCCACTATCATTCAATAGTTTTAAAAAGCAGCTTAGCCACTTAGTTATATTGGAAAATTAAAATCATTGTTTGCGCCTCCATAGAGGAGAAAAGGTAGGAAACAACGGTATTTTTCTTAGAACCCCTTAGAGCAGCACTGATGCTTTATACCTTAGAAGAAGAAGAAGAAGAAGAAGAAGAAGAAGAAGAAGAAGAAGAAGAAGAAGAAGAAGAAGAAGAAGAAGAAGAAGAAAGTAGCAGCAATGCTCCACTGGAACATATGTAAAAATTTCAACCTACCATCAAGCAAGAACTGGTGGGAACATCAGCCAGAAAAGGTTACTGAAAATGAAGTCATCAAGGTGCTCTGGGATTTCAGAATCCAACGCGACAGACACCTTGTCCACAATACTCCAGACATCACTATAGTTTACAAGCAAGAAAACAAAGTTCAAATCGTTGATATGGCAATATCAGGAGACACAAGAGTCAGTGACAAAGAGTTAGAAAAGATAACCAAATATTGGGACTTAGAAATAGAAAAGCTATGGAATATGAAAGCAAAAACAATACCAATAATAATAGGTACCTTGGGTGCAATCCCAAAAGACCTGGGTCAACATCTGAAAACCCTCAGCATTGACAAGATCAACATTGGTCAACTACAAATGGCGGCATTATTAGGAACAGCATACATTCTACGAAGATATCTCTAGTCATCCTAGGCTCTTGGAAAGAGCCCAATCATTGGAGAAGGCCAACTCCAGCTTAACACCTGGCAGCTGTGTTCTCTAGATGATGATGATGATGATGATGATGATGATGATGATGATGATAATAATAATAATAATAATAATAATAATAATAATAATAATAATAATAATAATAATAATAATAATAATAATAATTGCCCAGGAGGAGATGGTGGCAACAGGAGGGGACAAGGAAGAGAACTTTTTTTGTCTTCTTTGTTTTCTTTTTATGGGGAGGCAGAACAAATAGGGTGCCTTGATGTATGTCTGCTATATAGATGCAAGGATGCCACCTCCAGCATGTCACACCTCTATGCTCCAATTTAGCCATCTAGACAAGCACTGAGCTGCTGCTGGCAGACAAGAAGGTGCTTGACAGCTGAACGCCTCCTGCAACAAAACCTATAATTCCCCTTGGACACTGTAACCCCTGTGATGCTGGAGGGAGGCTTAGACATGAATTCACATGTAGTACAGATACTTGCCTTGTAGCTTTCCAATCAGCCATTTTGGACCACTGTACAGTTAACACAAAATCTTGTGCTGCTGGTCAGGGAGACTTCTTGTGTTCCGGAATCCTCGTTTTCCCTGTTCCATTGCTCAGCTTAGTTTACTAAACTTTTTGGAATACTGAGAGCCTGTAAGGATTGAGTGTGGGTGTAATGGTGACAGGGTGATTATTGTATAGGCTTTGAGTGAAGAGGTGGCAACATTAGAATACCTCATAGCCCCTCCAACAGGTCATAGATATTATCATTTCTCACCAATCTTCAAGAATATTGGATTTTGGGTTTTTTTAAAAAAATACAGAGATCCAAAAGTGCAAAGATAATGTGAACCTAGAGATGCAGTGTGTCAGAAAGTTCCCTAAAGCAGGAAAGTGTGGCCTAGCTCATTTTTGTGTGCCTTGCAATAGGCGGGATAATATGGAGAAGTCATTCCCAGCCTCGAGTCCCCAGATGTCCATGGACTACAACTCCCAAAAATCCTGTCCAACTCAGCTACTGGTGAAAGCTTCTGTGAGTTTTAGTCCAAGAACATCTGGGAACCTAAGACTAAGAACCACAGATACACAGGATGGAAACACAGCAATGTAGTTGTCAGTACAGTGACATCCGTCCACCTGAGAATCCTAAATTTATTTATTGTTTTCATCCATACAGATGGATGCACTGGATGATAGCACTGTGTCCCATGCAGCATTGTATTCTAGCACATCACTAGACAGCTGTCCCAAAATTCCTGGAGACCTCTGCTGAGATAAGGAGTGTGTGTGTGTGTGTGTGTGTGTGTGTGTGTGTGTGTGTGTGTGTGTGTGTGTGTGTGTGTGGGGGGTTATAGTCGTGACCTACTCTTTGTGACCCCATGTCCATGGAGCTTTCTTGGCAGGAATACTGGAGTGGTTTGCCAGTTGCTACTCCATCCGCCTACAGCGCCTGGTATTCCGTGGTCTCCCATCCAAGTAGTAACCAGGGCCGACCCTGCTTAGCTTCCGAAATCAGGCGAGATCGGATGTCCTTTTCCATCCTAAACTGACTGCTGTTCTCCCCTGCCCAAACTATCCTCTCTTCCCCCCATCAGCACCTCTTCTTCACATCTTGGAGAAGTTACTTTTTAAAAGGCTGCTATTCCTACCTCAGAAGTAGTGTTCTGCTGGTAAAAGTATTACCTGGAATGCATTGCTAACCTATCAGAATCATGAAAACCTATAAAGAGCCCTGATGTCTTAGAACAAAGACCCTTCTGTTAAATAAAACCTGTTGCCCACAGCAATCAAAGGGTTACCACTTGGAAGTCCACAAAAGGCAAGCATATAAAGAATTAACCTATTTCTGTGCCGGTACTGCAGGTAAAACTGTGCTCACGACCTGGGGTTCAATCCCAGGTAGCATGCTCATGGTTGACTCAGCCTTCCATCCTTCTGAGGTTGGTAAAATGAGTACCCAGCTCGCGTGGGGGGACAATGTGTAGCCTGCATATTGTAATTAAAAACTGTGAACTGCCCAAAGATTACTTGAAGTGGTATGGGGCGGTATATAGGCAGACCACTTTGCTTTTTGCTTTGCTTTTATGCACTGTGAGTTGCCCATAACAGGGAGTTCAGAATTAATTCATAAAACATTGTTCAATTTAAGGAGACATAATTTATGAATTCATGTCTAAATCTGGAAATTTCTAGACAGGACATAATGGCAATTACACACATACACAAATTATACACAGACAAGCGAAAATACTTGTGGTTGTGTGTGCTGTTGGAAATGCAATGCCATTTTTTAAAAGATTAAATAATAAATACTTGACTTGATATTAATAATTCAACTCTTCCAATGTAATTTACAATATGGTCTCCTTAATGGTTTGCATTTAAATGATTGCCTAGAAATATCAAATGTTAATGAAATGGGTTAATTGTTTTTGAATAATGGGGGAAACCAGACTTTGTGCTTGTGTAAATTATTATCCGGGTACTTGTATTTTTAAGCTAAATGTAAGGCAATATATAGCCAGAGATACAAAAGGTCACAGTTGGCAATTCTATTAAAGTACCACCATTTTTGATAGCTTTACAATTGAGGCCTTTTGAATAATTACAGCTTTCATGAAAAGAAGCCCTTCCCTGTGAAAGTAGTCCTGGCCCCATCCATTTTAAAATGGGTCTGATTTGTGGCAAATTACACAGGTGGCTCGCCACGGATTCTGACACACTTTAATCATTTTCAGAAGTGTGCAAATACTAAGTGATGCTCCTATCACTTGATGGTTAAATGCATTTTGAGAATAATCCATCTCTTCCTTAAACTAATGGCAGAGTGAATTATAACAAGAGAGAACACTTTTTTTTGAGAATTATGTTTTCCTCTAACAAGTGGAGAAACCTGTCTGTTCTACTCCTGTGGCCCCTGATGGATTTTCTTGCTGTCCAGTTCCGTTCCTACATAAGAACATAAGAAGAGTCATGCTGGATCAGGCCAAGGGCCCATCTAGTCCAGCTTCCTGTATCTCACAGTGGCCCCACTAGATGCACCCGGGAGCGCACGAGACTAGATATCTGTCTCCTGGTAGCACTCCCCTGCATCTGGTCCTTGAGGTATCCCGGTTTTAGCTTGGAGATTATACATCTCCCTCATGGTTTTTAACCTGTGATGGACTTTTCCTCCAGGAATCTGTCCAATCCCCCATTTGAAGGCATCCAGGCCAGATGCCATCACCACATCCTGTGGCAGGGAGTTCCACAGACTAACAACACACAATATTTTCTTTTGTCTGTTCATACTCTCCCAGCCCTCAGTTTGAGTGTATGTCCCCTAGTTCTGGTATTTTGTGAGAGGGAGAAGAGCGTCCTCGTAGCATATTTTCCTTAGAGTTTGAGAAAGTTACCTTTGACAACTGCAAATGCTAGTCTAGATTAGAGATGGGCACAAAACAAAACACGACACGCAAGCAAGCATTCCATCAAGTAATGAAACAAAACACCATTTTCCATTTCAGAAACAAAACATTTCATCCTACCTTGTCAGAACATACCAATACCATCCTAGGGAGTTGAGACAGCATGCTGAAAATTGTAATCTGTGTGCAGAGAGAGGGGACCAAGGAATGGATGATGTACCAGTGAGATATTATGGTCCATCTTTGGGAAGAGATGGGCTGCCAGGTAGATCAGTGTGGAGGATTATTTGATGGTGATTTGGGAAAGATCCCATGCAAAAACCATATGAAATTAAGAGGATACGGTAAGATCTGGCTTCTTTTACCCATGAACCTCTTTTATTCAAATTTAAAGAGAGAGGATGGCCTTGTGGCTACGTGCCTGCAGTTTCGTGCCCATCTCTAGTCTAGTTTTATTTTAATATTTTTAATATTGCATTTGTATTTTGTATTGTTTTATTAAATAAAATAAATTAAAAGGAAGGAAAAATATTTTTTTTAAAAAATAGATCCCATATTACAATGCAGGAGTTGGAGAACATACATTTATGAAATCACTAAATAAATAAATAAATAAATAAATAAATAAATAAATAAATAAATAAATAACCATCTGCAAGCTTTCATGGATCAAAATCCACTGTCTTAGGCTTTGTGCTATCTAACATTTTTGTATGTGTTTATGTGTTTGGTTTTACCAGCTTAGCCACAAGAATATCATAAGGGACCACACTGGTCAGAAGTCCTGCTGAAGCCAAGATACACTAGATCTAAAACATTCTCCTCATCTACCAAGCTTGTGATTCTGTCAGAGAAAGACATAAAATGAGTCTGGTGTAGCTTGTGTTTGAGAAACCTCTGCTGGGTTTCAGAAAGTGCAGTATTATCTTACGAACATAAGAACATAAGAACACAAGAACAGCCTTGCTGGAACAGGCCACAGCCCTTCCAGTCCAGCATTCTATCTCACACAGTAGCTCACCATTTGCTTCAGGGTATTCCCAAGCAGATGTCTTCAACTGCTTACAATTAGACATGGGCACGACCAGAAAAAATGAGGTTTCGAGTTTTCATTTGTCGGAACGGGTCCGTTTCGGATCGTTTCCGTTTGTCGCGAAACTTTTCAAAAAATTGTCGTTTCCGTTTGTCGTTTGTCATTTCCACTGCGATTTAGCACGATTTGACTTCCCAGAGCATAGGGGCATCCCGCAAACAGGGCCGGCGCTAGGTGTTTTTGCGCCCTAGGCAGGGGGCGGGGTGGGGGGCGGGGGGCGGGGGGAGGTGCAGGCGGGCGGCGGAGGCGGGGGGCCATGGGCGGGCGGCTGCCACGGGCGGGTGAGTGGGCGGGCGGTGGTGCGGGCGGACGGGCGAGTGGGCAGTTAGGATATCACTTAGGATAGAGGTTCTGTTCTTGGCTTGCACCCCAAATGTGTGTGTGTGCAAGCAAATTGAAGTTGGGAAAATAGAAAATAAATGGTAGTATATAATATATATTTAAAATAAATCCACACCTCCCACTCCCAGCCGAACCTCCCCCTTTATCCAATATCAGAAAAAAATCCTCAAACTGCCAGAGAAGAAATAAAGAATAAACTGCTATTCCCTTCAGCAGACAAAGCTGCAGGGAATCAAAGAAATTATTTTCTAAATTAAGTTCCCTCCCTGCCTGCCTAACTTAAATCCTAAAGCCTCCAGCCTCCCTCCTCAATCTTGATCGGATCACACCAGCACCAGCAGCCAGCCCTCCTCCCTCAACCACATCCATACACCGACCCGACTGCGTTTTCTGGAAGGTGCCTCGGCTATTTATGCCCTCCAAGACATCCAGAAGTGTCAGTCAAAAACCTGGCGATGCCATTGGTGGAATGGTTCAAACAATTTGCATGGTCCCATCCCATGCCCAGCCCAAATGGGCAGGTCTAAAAAAATAAAAAATAAAATAAAATAAAATAAAATAAAATCAATACGACGTTTTATTGCTATAAAAAACCCACTGCTGCTACTATAAAAAATCAGGCATTTAAAATAAATAAATTTCACGTTTCTGTGGTGATTTGGTGTGTTTTTTTACCACGATTTCAAAAGAAAAATTGTGGTCGCCATTTTGGATCCCCCCCCACCGCATGGCATGCAGCGAGACAGACGACGAGGATGACCCCCCCCAGCTTGGTGCAAGCAGCCCAGGACAGGAGAAGAGGGGGTAAAAGGCCGGGGACCCCACAGAAACCACCCATCTGGTAGGTGGCAAAGGCTCAGGCAGGCATGTTTTCGCCTGCTTTTTTGGACGGGAGTCGGGTTTTTTTTAAAAAAAATTTAAAAACGTTTTCTGTGCTTCGCATCACGCAATCGCCGCGATGCCACAAACGGAAATGTAAAACCCGACCAAATTTTTCTTTTTTCGGTTCGAGTTCGAGTTCTGACGGCTTAATTATCGTTACCGTTTCCGTTACGTAACGGAAACGATAACCGAAAACGGAAACGACAATTTCGCCGAGTCGTGCCCATGTCTGCTTACGATTCCCTGCAAATGGTATTGAGAGATATCCTGCCTATCTTAAGAGGCCTCTTAAGAGGCCACAGATAAACTGAACTGTTCTAGAACCTTTCATAGTATTGACGGAAAGCCTACCAAGTGATAGTTACCTGGATCTTCTTTTCCACTCTTTCTGAAGATGGGAATAACATTTCTTTGCCTCCTGTGTTCAGGGACCTCATTTGATCTCCAGGAATTTTTGAAAATTATAGATATACATTCTGGGCTTCTATTGCCAAATGCCTTTAGCATTCTGGGATGTAGGCCATCTGCTCCAGAAGTCTTGAATTTATTTTAAATACAGTGGTACCTTGTATAAAGGAATTAATTCGTTTCAAATGAAATTATGTTAAGCAAATTTTCCTTTATACAAATTCCCATAGGAATGCATTGAAAATGGAGTAATCCCATTTTTATGTTGTACAGATTTTCCCCATAGGCGATTATGTTAAGAAAATTTCCCCTATCTCCGGAATTTTTATGTTGTACAAATTGTGTGTTATACAAGTTGCTTGTTATACAAGGGTCCACTGTACTTAGATATTCCTATGCTACCTCCTTACCAGTCTTGGCCAGTATCCCCTGCTGCTTCTTTTGCTTACATGCATCTGGGTGTCCATCTTCCTCACTACCCAGTTTTGGGAGAAGACAGGGGGAAAGTAGTCTGTTCTCTGTTGGTATTCCTCCATCCCTTCCACTTAGCCAACCTGTCAAGAATATTCTTATAATTGTGAGTGAGTTTTGCAACATACAATTAGAGATATGGAGTCCAGCTGTGGACTGAAGCAATCTTGGTGAAGTGGCCTTGACAGGAAGGCTAGTGTCCAAGGACAGTGGAGCGAAGCTCAGAAGCGTGGCTGAGAGAAGCACTGTGACATGTGATGTGAAAGTAAAGAAAAGATTGGAAAGAGATATTATACAGTGGTGCCTTGTATAAAGGAATTAATTCGTTCCAAATGAAATTATGTTAAGCAAATTTTCCTTTATACAAATTTCTCATAGGAATGCATTGAAAACAGAGGAATCCCTAATCACAACAATTTTTATGTTGTACAGATTTGCCCCATAGATGATTCTGTTAAGCAAATTTCCCCTATCTCTGGAACTTTTTGTTGTACAAATTGTATGTTATACAAACCGTTTGTTATACGAGGGTCCACTGTATATACCATATGTATTGCAATATGTTCTTGCTGTTTAGCTCGGGCTATTTAGCCAGTTGTTGGCTGATGTGTTGGCTGTGATCAAGAAGAGTAGCTGGATTATTTATCCTACTGGATGTCAGTCTCTGGACACTAATGGAACCTGTATATATTTTGTAAATAGACTGCAATAGAAAAGCAGCAACAGAGTCTGTCATATTTTCCCCTCTAATCCTTGACATTGCTGCAGCTCTGCTTATTGAGGTTAACTCCTCATAATTCCTGACAGGTCATGGGAGCAGCCAAGGCCAGCATGTTGAGTGGTTAGAGAAACGTTCTGAAGTTGCTGAGTTTGGAGCGGAAAGCGGAAAGAAGTTGCCAGGCAGTCGTCCCTGATGTCTGAGAAGGAAGAGAGTGGGCAAAGCTCAGAGAGTGAGAGTGAGCCAGAAAGCCTTTGCAAAATGCAGTCTGCCACAGCAAGTGGAGTGTTGCCACTTCCAAGGTTTGGTGAGTCCAACTTTCATGAAGTGTGAATATTTGTGGAAATGTGTGGAAAATTCCAGAGCAGTGGAAGATGACAAGTTTGATGAACTAAATCAAAAAGCATTGGCTACAATTGTGTTAAGCTTGCAAGAGTCTCAATTGAACGATATTTGTAGCATAAATTCTGCTAAGGACTGCTGGGAAACACTGAGAAAGGTGCATGTTCATCAAACAGCGTGTAGTAGAATGCTGCTGACCAGAAAGCTATGCGGGAAGAAGCTGAACGAAGGTGACAGTGTGTCTGAACACGTAAGCTTCATGAGGCAAACATTTGTGGAGTTAGAAGAAGCCGGTTTAAGATACACGGACTGTCACAAAGCATATGTGATTCTAAGCAGTTTAAATGAAACATGGGACAGTTTTGCGTTGAGTTTTGAAGCACTGCAAGAACAAGACCTAACTGTGGATTATTTGTCCGGTCGGCTTGAAGCATCTGGAGAGGAATGCAGTCTGTGAAGAGAGAGATATACGACTCAGGACAAGGACAAGAGAACCTGGTTGTCTCCGGAGAGTCCAGTCGGAGGGTCAAGGAAGAGGAAGGAAAAGCTTTCTTTGTGAAAAAATGTTTCTTATGCCAGTCCACGAAGCATCTAATGAGGAATTGCAAAAATTTGCAATAAGAAGTCTTCTGGAAAGCGTCAACAGAAGGAGACGAATACAAAGAGGGGCTTTGCTTGCAGCAAAGTGCATGGTTGAAATCATAACAACAACCCAAAACGTAACAGCCAACCTCCAAACATCTCAGACTATGGTCAGCCTGAAGTGAATAGACACAATCTCGCCTTTTCTAGTCTCTTGTATAAAAGTCCTATACAAAATGCCCCTGTTTACTTATCTTGTTTACAATTTATTCATTTATTTTGAATATTTTTACTCCGCCTTTCTCCTTGGAAAATGACCCAAGATGGCTTACAATAAATGGGGGACAATATGCAGCACAGAACAATGAAGATATATTCGAGTTTAAGAACAGGGAATTTGATCAACCATCTTACTTCAATTAAAAGGCAACTCTATTGAGCTGTTCAACAGTAAAGTGGGCCAAGTAGAAGGCTCTCTCTTTTGATGGAGATTTGATGTGTACCTAGCAGGGATGCTGTTGGTGTGGCATTCCTGCATTGGGAGAAGGAGGACAGAGGGCCTTTTTACACGACCCCTAAGATCCACTGGCCACTTAAATTCGGACCAGGGATCTTGGGGGTTCGTCGCTCTTCCTCTGTCCCCACCCCCCTCCGCACTTCCTGGTTGCTGGCTGCGTGAGGGAGGGAGAAAAAAAGAAAGAAAAGAATGCCGTCTTACCTCCGTTCTGTTCCCGCAGCATTCAGATCACTTAAAGGGGCGGGGGGGGGGGGGCAGAAAAACAACAAACAGAAGCCAGGAGAGCCCCGCACTCACTATCCTTACACCGAATCAAATATTTTTCACATCCAAAAAGCAGGTACCTGAAAGCTGCGCTGGGACGCGCTAAAGTGGGCGGGGTCGCACTTAATTTCCTGTTAACTCCGGAGCTGGTGGGTAAACATTTTTAATCTCCAGAGCTGGGAGCCATTTGCCCCGGAGTTTAGGGGTCGTGTATAAACACCCTAAGACTTCAATGCTTTTCCAGTTCTACTGTTTTAAGATTCTATGGGTAGGGTGATATGTTACAAGCAGTGGGGTACAGTGGTTAGAGTGCCAAATTACGACTTGGGTTCAGATACGTACTAGGCCACCAACCAGACAGGATGGACTTGAGTTCAGCCTGGCTTACCTCACAGGGTTCTTGTGACAACATACTAGAGAGGGAGAAAGCCATGCATTCTATTTTGAGCTGATTGGCGGAAGTATGGGATATAAATTTAACAAATAAATAATAAATTCATCTCCTTCACAGTTTTAAGTCCCCAAACATTTCAGGATTTAGAAATAAGCACCAGTCACTTCATATGCAGCAGAAGTTAATAGATGCAATATTTTTTCTATGGCACTTGAAAAAAATGTGTTTTCTTTTCTTGATAACCTGAACTGTTGTTGGATTTTACAAAGCTTATAGATTTCTTTTGTTTTTGAATGATATCCATTGTTTCATTTTAAAATGATAAGATGGCAAAAGAGATGCCCAGGAATAAATAATAAATGGATAATTTATAGATGATCCCACTGCTCAGTGTGATATTATGTGAGGGTTTATTTCTTGTTTTATCTTTCCTTTCTGAAAGGGCTAAACTTTATGGTCTCTTAAATGAATAGATAATTAAAACATACGTATTGGAGAGAGAAGCTGAGAAAGGCAACTGAGGTATCAGAGATTTACATTGTGTTGGTTTGCTTTTTCGAAAAAAGTAAGCCCTACTGATTTTATTCACGTAATCTCATAGAAAAGAGTAGAAAGCTGGTTTTTTTAAAAAAGGAATAAAGAAAAATTGATCTGAAGGCTGAACCTTCTAGTCACTTCCATGTTTAAAATAATATATGTATTTTAAATAATTGTTACTTTTATTTTTAAAACTTCAAAACTGAGGGCTTGCATACATCTTTGTATGCCCAAAGTGTAAAGCATGAGCGTTCAAAGGAAAAGAATGAAAGTGAAGGGACGGCCTGGCTTTTATTCCTGGCAGTGTTGAATATTTAAGCCACAGGGTGGGTGGTGTTTCTTTTTTTGCTGGATAAGCTTAAAGAACATCAGAAAGCTGACTGGGGCAAGAATGAGTTCAGCCACTGCTTCAGATTCATGTCATACACACGGCTCCTCAGGACTGAAGCGTCTGCATCAGTGTCAGCAAGCCAGTGTGGTCCACTAGAAATGCAGGGCTTAGCCTGAGACGGTCTGTATTTGGAGTAAGTTTTGAAGTGGAATCCGTCGGTGGGTCAGACCTATGCAGATGAGAGGATAGGAGTTATGCAAACAAAGCAGTCTTCTCAAAGGTTCTCGCTGAATTCAGTGGGACAACATAAGCATGTCTAGAGCAGTGGTTCCCAACTTTGGGTTCTCAGCTGTTCTTGAACGATAGTTCCCACAAACCGTGGCCAGCACAGCTAGTGGTTAAGCCTTCTGGGAGTTACAGACCAAAAACATATGGGAAGCCAAGTTGGGAACCACTGGTCCAGAACATGAAAGAAAATCCAATCCAAGTGTTCTTGGATGCAGACGTTATTCCTTCAGGTTATTCTTTCCACATCTTAATTTGATTATTCATTACATCTTGATCAAACATCTGGAAGTTGAGTCTTGGCAATTGGACTTCTTTTCTTGTGAGATTGATCTCACAAGAAAAGAGGTCCAGTTGCCATGACTCAACTTCGAGATAACCTCTCTCCTAAATGACTGAGAATCTTCACAGACATCTTGATCAAACCCTTACACCGATCTCAGGCCAGCACATATCATCTGTGTTTCAAAGCTTGCCTATGTGTTATCAATCATACTAAGGCAGACATGTCCAAAGTCACGCCCGGGGACCAAATGTGGCCCGTTTTCAAATTTTGAGTGGCTCGCGGCCACTTCTCCCTGCTGGCTCAGCCTGTCATGCATCCCCGCCAGCTGGCCCCTCCCCATACCGGATGGAGATGTCAGCTTGCAGTTTTACGGTTTGCCTGCCCTCCCTGCCTCTGTCCGCCTGCCCAACCTACCCACCCCTGGCTCCCTTGCTGCAGCGTCCTCCCCACCTCCATGTTATAGAGAGTTGTCCAAAGTCCGCCCCAGGGGTCAAATGTGGCTGAATGGCTGGCCCCCACACATTTTCACCTCACCAAATCTGGCCCTCCTTGCAAAAAGTTTGGACACCCCTGTATTAAGGAAAAGTAGGGCTGCCTGTGGCCTTGGAAATGATATGATTTTGGCCTGTGGTTCCCAGAAACCCACAATTAGCCTGTTGCTTTGAGCAATCTGGGATATGTAGTCCTTCAAAAACTAACATCTCAATTCACAATACTGTATATAAACATGTCTCATGGTCACAGATTTTTGTGCTTTTTTCTAATCGCTTCCTCTTCCAAGGTTATTTTATTTATTTATTTATTTATTTATTTATTTATTTATTTATTTATTTATTTAGTTAGTTAGTTAGTTAGTTAGTTAGTTAGTTTTGAATACTTTTACCCCACTTTTCTCCTTGGAAAAGGACCCAAGGTGTTATTGCTCCTGTATACCCTTCTCTTTTTCATGAATGGATTTTAATCCCTTCTAAAATGATCCAGATTAAGGTGAGCTGATTCAAACCACTAGAAACATTTTCATCCCACTCCATCCCCCTTTCTGCTTATGTGCACAACACTGTTTGATGGGTCTTCACAGAATAATTCAATCGCACCCACTTCCACTTTACTACAGAGAGCTATTAATCACCCTTTTAAGCACCAAACAAAAGGTGTTTGACATCTGACCTTATGACCTCTGGATACAGCGCTTTGCATTCTTTCAGAATTAACCTCCAGGCTCTGGAGGCATCACACTTGCATGCTACTTCCTCTCCTGCTTCCCTGTTTGTTTTGGTGGGGTCAGTATATTCATACTCCTGCTGCAGGTGCAAGACCCACCACATGGGCACACCACAAGGACACCACAAGACCACCACATGGACACAACTCTTCACAGGGCGTGAAGAGCTGGTAGGCAATCACATTGCCCCTTGCGTACAGATCAGCTCTGGGCGTGCCTTTTGCTCTATCTCAGGATGACTTGTCTTCCAAGATGGCTACGTAAGAGTTTTGGTTACGTCTCCCTGCATAAAGAGGTTTTTTTCATGCATCACCATGCTTTAGTGATTGTTTTGACCCTGTGGGTGGTTTACAACATAATTAGGCAAGCAACACTTTGCCCCTGCCCCCACCCCAATCTCAAGCAAGTTACATATTCATTTTACTGCCCTTGGACAGATGGAAGGCTTTGTCAGCCTTGAGCTGGCTACCTGAACCTGTCAAGATCGGACTCAGGTCATAAGCAGAGAGGTTTGACTGCGGCACTGTGTTATGAAATGGCCTGTTTGTATGTAAGGGCAGCCTCCTTACCTAACCCTTGGAGAGAATGCAAGGGACTGTTAGAGCAGGTTAGTCAACAGAAGGCAAAGCCACGGCTCTGATTTGTTGCTCTGCCATTTTGCTTTGCTCTGCTTCGTCATTGAGCTGCCTAGATGCCCTAAGCACATCCGATCTCACATGATTTCGGAAGCTAAGCAGGGTCGGCCCTGGTTAGTACTTGGATGGGAGACCACTAGGGAATACCAGGTGCTGTAGGCGCCTGGAGTAGGAACTGGAAGCCACTCCAGTACTCCTGCCATGAAAACTCCATGGACATGGAGTCATGTAGAGTCGGTCATGACTGTAACGACACAACACACGCTTCATCATTAGATCATGGATCTGTCGGATTCTGCAGGTTTTCCCCCCTGCTTACCTGTCCCGCATTGCTTGCCCTTCTCTGTTGTTTCTTTTTGAGGAGAAAGCTCCCACCACAAAGACAGGACTGTAACTATAGAGATGGCTTCGTTTGCTGGGGTTTCAATAAAGAGAAGAGGATGAGCATGATTAAGGTGGAAATGAATGGCTACTAGCACTACCCCACAGTGGTTATAAGTAAGGGAGGGAGGTTTTGATCCCTACAATGCTTCCTGGGCTCCCATAAAAAAGACGAACAAGTGGGTTCTGGAGCAAATCAAGCCAAATGGAGGCAGAAATGTTGAAACTGAGACTGTGCTATTTTGGGCACATCATGAAAAGGCAAAATTCACTGAAAAAGACAATATGGGAAGGGTTGAGCCCAGCAGGAAAAGAGGCAGTCTAAAGATGAGATGGATTGACCCCCTGAAGTCACAGCTTTGAGCTTGCAAGATCTGAGCAGGGCTGCTGCAAACAGGACACATTAGAGATTGCTTATTCATAAGGTCGCTAGAGATGTAAAATTTCTGGAAATTTTGAAGCTTGGAAAAAAACCTGTTTTTTCCCCTTTTTTTTTCTCGGGAAAAAATGGAAATATTCGGAGAAATTGGAAAAAATGCCACATTACAGTCGTCCCCCACCATTTCGTCTTTCCTATACAGTGGTACCTTGTATAAAGGAATTAATTTGTTCCAAATGAAATTCTGTCAGGCAAATTTTCCTTTATACAAATTTGCCAGAGGAATGCATTGAAAACAGAGTAATCCCTAATTGTGACCATTTTTATGTTGTACAATTCGCCCCATAGGCGATTCTGTTAAACAAATTCCCCCTATCTCCGGAACTTTTTATGTTGTACAGATTTTGTTTTATACAAACCGTTTGTTATACAAGGGTCCACTGTACTGCGGTCCTGGTATGTCGCGGGACTGCAGAAGATGTAACAAAGGGCTCCTGGGGCAAGTTGCATGGGACCGTTTGAGGCCTCCTGCACTTACCCGAGGCCTGGTGCTGCCCTGAATGGGCTTCCAACGGGTTTCCTGGGCCTGTTGGAGGACCCAGAAGTGGTATCCAGTAAAAAAAAAATATTTATTTGTACAGTGACCCCCCACCTATTGCCGGGGTTAGGGACCCGACTCGACCCGCGATAATTGAAAATCCGCAATATGTGGAGGCAGGTCAGGTCAGCCCTGGGGTGCCTAGCTGGGAGCTCTTGTACTTACCGGAGGCCTCAGAAATGATTTTCGGCAATCCGGAAGTCACTTCTGGTTTACTGGAAGTCACTTCTAGTTTGCAGGGAGGCCCTTTTGGGGTCTCCAGAAGGCCTGGGAAGGCCCTTGCAGGCCCATTCTGGACAGCACCAGATTGGGGGTAAGTATGGGAGGCCTGAAACAGGCCTTTTCCCCCTTAACCCAGGGGACCTTTTGTATATACTGTGGTCCAGCAATATAGTGGGGTTCCACTGTATTTGTAAGTAACAAATGGAGTAACAATCTTCTGAACGGTTTACTAGTTTATGTGGAACAAAAAAGAAACCCTCTACAAAACAATGTTTAAAAATCCAGAATTAACCATTCATATTTCCTCTCCACAGTATTAAATAAAAATAAAATAAAAACATCATTTTCATAAAAAAGACTTGAAGAAGGGGGAAACATATAGAAGGGAGTGGGACTAAGTTTCAATGAATGGGCATGAAATTTAATCAGGATCAGTTTTGTTGCTCTGTATTTTCTTTCTGCGCTTTGAGGCCTAGTGAAGAGGACAGAACAAAACCAAACACACCCACCCACATGCAAAAACAAAAGTGAAACCTTTTTCTTTTTCTTGTGACAACAGCAGCACCTCCTAAGGAAGAAATGCATCTTGGTCTTCCATTGGAGAGTTTAGTTTGTAATCTAGGACTTGCTTGTCCTTAGTACACAGAAATTAGAATAATCTCATGTTATGCATACTTTTTAGAAATGATTTGGAAAATATTTGAATAACCTATCTTAAAATACTTTATTCATCATATTAAACTAAAACATTCAATAATCTCTTTTTCTTTTTCAATTTTTCCAATTGGGGGGGGGGAGGCTTTAGGAAAAAATGGAAAAAACTTTTTTTTCTGAATTTTTCCATCCCCCCCCGGGCTTTCACATCTCTAAAGGTCACCATAAATTGGAGGCAATTGGATGGGACATGATAACAGCAAGAACAGCCATTTAGACATATTTAGTCCTAGTAAGTGACTACAGATTCTGATTTGCTTTATCTTTCTAAATATGCTTACTGGATTTTATGATGTGCTGATTTCCAATAATATATTTTGATTTCTATTCTTTTGTAACTATCCTTTCAAGTGCTGTATGTTTCCAACATGAATGGTTCTCAGAGGCATGTGTTGTGTCGTTACAGTTGTGACCAACTCTTCATGACTCCATGTCCATGGAGTTTTCTTGGTTGGAATACTGGAGTGGTTTGCCAGTTCCTACTCCAGGCGCCTACAGCTTCTGGTATTCCCTGGTGGTCTCCCATCCAAGTACTAACCAGGGCCAACCCTGCTTAGCTTCCGAAATCAGGCGAGATCAGATGTGCTTAGGGCATCTATACTGCATATATAATAAACAAATTATAAAACATGATACAAGTACTTGTTATGATTTTCTGTGATGAAATTGGTAGTACTCGTAGTTGTTGATCATTAGAACCATAAGAACAGAGAGCAGAAGCCCTAAAGCAGGGGTGTCCAAACTTTTTGCAAGGAGGGCCAGATTTGGTGAGGTGAAAATGTGTGGTGGGCCAACCATTCAGCCTGAAGGGGGAGAAAGGGTGTGGTCCATGCACATCTGCAACAGCCGCAAATGCTCCAGTTTCAAGATGCCAAAGAGCCCAGTGGCTATTGCACAGCCCAGGAATCAGCCCATGCGCGCACACTGCTCTCATATGTTGCCCTCCCACGCATGGAGGCGAGGAAGACGCTGCAGCCATGCAGCCAGGAACAGGTGGGCAGGGCGGGTGGCTGAGGTAATGGACGGAGGCAGGGAGGGCAGGCAAACCATAAAACTGCAAGCTGATGTCTCTAGCCAGCAGAGGGAAGGGCCGGACGGTGGGGATGAGTGACAGGTTCATCCAAGAGGGAGAAGAGGGTGCGGGCCACTCAAAATTTTAAATTGGGCCACATTTGGCCCCCGGGCCGAACTTTGGACATGACTGCCGTAAAGTTTCCAATCAAGAGTTGAAAAGCAAATTGAGCAACTCCACGAATCATTTGATAACTTTCTTCACCACTCTGAAGAGATTCATTGCAGTTCTGTTTGAATCACATAGATACAAAGGTCTACATTGGACATGGGCACGACCAGAAAAAATGACGTTTCGAGTTTCGTTTGTCGGAACAGGTCCGTTTTGGGTCATTTCCGTTTGTCGCGAAATTTTTCAAAAATTTGTCGTTTTCGTTTGTCGTTTCTCGTTTCCACCGTGATTTAGCGCGATTTGACTTCCCAGGGCGTCCCACAATCAGGGCCGGCGCTAGGTGTTTTTGCGCCCTAGGCGGCGGGGGGCGGGGGGGCGGGCAGCGGGGGGGAGGTGCGGGCAGGTGGGATGGGGGCGGGAGGCCGTGGGCGGGCGGCGGCCACGGGCGGGTGAGTGGGTGGGCGGGCGGTGGCGCGGGCCACAGGTGGGTGGCGGCGCAGGCAGACGGGCGAGTGGGCAGTTAGGATATCTCTTAGGATAGAGGTTCTGTTCTTGGCTTGCACCCCAAATGTGTGTGTGTGTGCAAGCAAGTTGAAGTTGGGAAAATAGAAAATAAATGGTAGTATATAATATATTTTTAAAATAAATCCACACCTCCCACTCCCAGTCGAACCTCCCCCTTTATCCAATATCAGAAAAAAATCCTCAAACAGCCAGAGAAGAAATAAAGAATAAACTGCTATTCCCTTCAGCAGACAAAGCTGCAGGGAATCAAAGAAATTATTTTCTAAATCCAATTCCCTGCCTGCCTGCCTAACTTAAATCCTAAAGCCTCCAGCCTCCCTGCTCAATCTCGATCGGATCACACCAGCACCAGCAGCCAGCCCTCCTCCCTCAACCACATCCATACACCGACCCGACTGTGATTTCTGGAAGGTGCCTAAGCTTTTTATGCCCTCCGAGACATCCAGAAGTGTCAGTCAAAAACCTGGTGATGCCATTGGTGGAATGGTTCAAACAATTTGCATGGTCCCATCCCATGCCCAGCCCAAATGGGCAGGTCTAAAAAAATAAAAAATAAAAATAAATAAATTAAAATCAATACGTTTTATTGCTATAAAAAACCCACTGCTGCTACTATAAAAATTCAGGCATTTAAAATAAATAAATTTCACATGTTTCTGTGGTGATTTGGTGTGTTTTTTGACCACGATTTCAAAAGAAAAATTGTGGTCGCCATTTTGGATCCCCCCCACCGCATGGCATGCAGCGAGAGACAGACGACGAGGATGACCCTCCCCCAGCCTGGTGCAAGCAGCCCAGGACAGGAGAAGAGGGGGGGAAAGGCCAGGGACCCCCCAGAAACCACCCCTCTGGTAGGTGGCAAAGGCTCAGGCAGGCAGATTTTCGCCTGCTTTTTTGGACGGGAGTCGGGTTTTTTTAAAAAAACTTTTAAAAACTTTTTCTGTGCTTCGCATCGCGCAATCGCCGCGATGCCACAAACGGAAATGAAAAACCTGACCAAATTTTTCTTTTTTCGGTTCGAGTTCGAGTTCTGACGGCTTAATTATCGTTACCATTTCCGTTATGTAACGGAAACAATAACCGAAAACGGAAACGACAATTTCGCCGAGTCATGCCCATGTCTAGTCTACATCCAAGGGGAGATCCAACTATAGCAAAGCCACTTTATGAGTGGGATTTGGTAAATCAGCACTTATATACTATACATCCCATTGATTCAGTGGTTCCATTCCAGTAGAGATTTACTAATTTAATGCTAAATTTGCATCTACAGATATAAATTTGCATGAATGTTATGCAAATTTACACCCTAGTTGAGCTCTTTTTAAGGAATGGGTTCCCTTTTCTAGGACAGCAATGTGTAACAACAGGCAAATAGGGAGTCAGTGATTATTTGCAAAAGGCATCTAATTAGGAAGGGAGGGTATGATTTATCCCTGGAACATCTCCCAATGGATTTGATGAGTCAAACTCCAAATCAATCTTGTGCCAACTGATTAAAACTGAAACGGGGGCATTTTTGGCCCTCACCAATTAGCTACTGTTTTCTCCATTCATTCTTGATTTTCATGTTGTGTCTCTTTCTTTTTCATTACTGGAGGAACGCTTCACATTACAGACCTCAAACAGAACTTTTGGAATGTGTCCTCTGCTTTCTTGCTGAACCTGATGATTTGAGTTAGAACAACTTTTTTTTTCAAAAAGCCTCTACCCTGTGCAAATGGTTTCATCTCAAGACCAAATAAGGACACATAAATAAAAATATATTTTTGTGCTGTGGTCAGGATTCTAAATATATTTTGGAGAAGGATGGAAATTAAACATTCATCTCCTGCTAATTGCAACTGATTAAAAAATAGTGAGCACGTGGAAACCATAAGATTGACGGTCTTAACTGAGTGCTTGTTTCTTCTAGTTGCTAGTTGTTCTTACAGATCTTCCATGATGTCAACAGGGAGGGTGTCTCCCACACCAGAAATGAATTTTATGTGCTGAATTAACTACAGGGGACAGCAGCAGGATGAGCTAGGGAGACCTATATTTTAAATTCAATTGCAAGGTTGGAAGTACCGTATTTTTCGCTCCATAAGATGCACCGGAAGACGCACCTAGTTTTAGAGCTATGTATATGTGAAAAAAACATACATACTGTGGTCCTGGTACATCTCCAGCCCCAGTTTACTCTCCAGCTATGCTGCTCTTGGGAGACCCGGAACGGCATGGCTGGAGATTAAAATGAGAAAACAAGTCTCCCACCACCCCTGCCTGCCACATTCTCCATGATGGGAAGCCGCTGGCCCTTGCAGAGGCCTCCTTACCTGGTGCAGGTCCCGGCCCCAGCTGCAGCCTCAGCAGAGGCTTCCCGACCTGGCTGTTTTAAAATAATTACCTTGCATTATTGATTCCCCACCCCCAATATAATAGAATATGGAGAGTAATCAGCCCTACTGGAGACCATAGAGATGAGAAACAGGCTAGAGAGTAACCCCCCACCATGATGACCATAGAGCTTCTCTTCAAGATAGAGCCAGGAGTGTCTAAACTTTGCACCTCCAGATGTTTTGGACCATAACTCCCAGAATTCCAAGCCTGCATTGCCAATGACAAAGGACTGTGGGAGTTGAGGTCCATAACATCTGGAGAGCCAAAGTTTGTACACCACTGAAATAGACTGATTCACATTCTGCCTGTCTTGCAGTGTGGCTCTATGGTCATCATGGTGGCTGGTTACTCTCTCTAGTAGCATTCCAAGTCTGTATTTCCAGTGGCAAAAGACTGTGGGAGTTGTGGTCCAAAACATCTGGAAGGCTAAAGTCTGGACTTGCCTGCTTCTAGTCCATTTCTCATCTCTGTGGTCTCCAACAGGGCTGATTACTCTCCATATTCTATTCTATGGGGGGGGGGTTTAAATCAACCATGCAAGGTGATTTTTTACTACTTCATACGTCAATAGGCACGTACAGCCGGCATTTATGTGTGAAAGATTTCCTATGCAAAACAAGGATATTTAAGGTCACTGTATCTTCTAAACAACAGGAGGGATCAACTTCAAAGGGTGGAGGGGAAGCGCACAGTGAGAATAATTTCCCTTTCAAGAAGGAGTGATAGGCATTTAAAAACATCTACAGAATGTTCTGTGTGCTGCAACAGAAAAAAGAAGAGAAGGGAAACAAGATCACGGGGGTAAGGATCTTGTTTAAAAAGAACTTTATAGGTACTTGTCCAAGCTTCCTTCACATTTGACATAGAGTGAGCCCATACTGTGAACTGCCACTTTTCCAAATGCGGTTGCAATTCAAGAACCCCTTCACATGTTAGAGCAACGCTCCATCTTCTGGTTGCACAGTATCAGAAGTGGACTCCTGTGAACGTCTAATGTAACATGCTTCTAAGCCAGGGACAGAGAAAGGGGACCTGAAAATTCAAGTGGAACACTTATTCTATGGGCTCTTGGTTTACTGAGATATCTACTGATGAACCTGTTGCAAACACAATTTCACAAATTGAGGCTGTTCTTATTCACAGTTTATAGAGACAATGCTGACTGGAGAGCTTGTTGGTTTAGGTATCTACCTGCGGAGCCAGAGGCAAAGAGGCAGGGCTGAGTTGCGAAGGAACAATTGGTTAGTGCTGGATAGATTGACAATCACCCCAGGCCAGGAAGTTTCCTTCCAACTTAAACTACAGTACAGGCAGCATGTGAGGTTGTTAAAACTCCAGCACAGTTCCATCCCAGAAACCTACATCTACATTGCATTCACTTTGACCAGGCTACTTGTTTGTGTCAGTCCTGTACTTCCTGTTTTTAACATACCGAAGCAAAACAAACTAACAAAAAGGAATCTGGCACTGTGTTTTCTGCAAGCTGCAGTTCTTTGGGAGGTGCCCTCCATAAAGTCTAAAGGGCAGTGGGATGTCTACTCACAGAAAGCATAACAGCTACTTCTTAAAAAAACAAACACATTAATAACAGGAAGGACAGACCTGAGAGAGTCGTGCATTCCCAGGGATAGGCCCTGGTTCAGGTGCGCCAAATGTAGGCATTGAGCTGTGGGTCTGAGGGCTGGAACTCCCAGAATTCTGGGAGGGATGCACAGAGGAAAAATATATTAAGAAATGGCACATCACTAATAACAAGTGTGTGATTGGAAGCTGCACAGTCATGGTGGCTGGGAGATTCTACTGGTTACGATCACATAAAGTTTCCAAACTTCTGAAAAGGCCACTAAGGTTTTAGGGCTAGTTTTATGGCTAAAGCATTTCTCAGGAAGTTAGACAAGGGGGAGAACAAGAATGAGAATTCACTTTTTGCCTTCAACATACATGGATAGCAAAGGACTGGAAGGATGGGAGAGTTGGGAGAGAACCTAAAAATAATTTACTTTTGTTTGAGAGATCCGTTGAGGAATTAGATTCATCTTTAGGAACCGAAGGTGATCAGTCTGGTTAAAGGCGGGCTACAGTTCCTGAAAGTAAATTTCTTGCTTCAGCTCACAGGCTGTAACATAGCATTAGTTCAAAACGGCTGACTTACCTTCCCCCACCCCCACCCCACCCATGCCCTGTAACTTCAATGGAAGTAAACAACAGAAGCTGCTGGACACAAACCACAGTTGTGCTGAGTCAATTAGGAGTCAGGGAGCTGTCTCCTGTCGGGAACAATTAAACATCTGTGGTGTGGGATACAGCTGAGGCAGATATGGGGTAAGCAGTTGCGTGCAAAGAGTGGCGGGGGAAGCAAAAAGGGGAGGGGGAAAGATAACTAGAGAGTAGAGACAAAGCCAAGCAGTTTTCTTCCAAGTCAAATTGCTTGCTTAACATTTCAAGTGATAAACTGAATCTCATATATACACCAGCTAAGAGACTAAGGATCAATACAGCTTTAGATCAAGCTAAACATGTCTCTTATGGATGCTTTTGTTTCATGACTTCATGCATTTCAGTTTGCTTATTTTTATTTTTTTCATTTTTGTGCTGTTTCATCCATCCATCCATCCATCCATCCATCCATCCATCCATCCATCCATACATGCATGCATGCATGCATGCATGCATGCATACATACATACATGAAAGGTATATTCAAGACCTTTCAACTCTCCCCTTTCATCATTTAAAATCTTTAAATCATATTTGGCCTGATTAGTTATATTTATATGCTGACAACTTGTTTCTGAGCTATGACAAGAAGGTTTTCAAAGTACATGAGATGTTCAAGGAATGGTTTGCCGTTGTTGGTCTCCAGTGAGTTTCCATGGTTGAGCAGGGACTTGAGTTTCCTAAGTCCTAGACTACCACTTTTATCTACTGTACTACACTGGCTCTCATAAATAGGAAACAGACCACCCAACCACCCCAGACTGTATTCCAGTAGCCCTTCAAATAGAGCTGTGGTGCCCGACCTTGGCTCCAGGGGTTAGAATCACTGAATAATTAAGTTGGTAGGGGCCTTCAAGGACATCAAGCACTTATCACCACTTGAGGTAATTGGTTCCGTTGCTGTACTACTCTAACAGTTAGGAAGTTTTTCTTGATACTCAACCGAAAGCCAGATTCTTTTAACTTGAACTCGTTGCTGCATGTATTGCACTCTGGGATGATTGAGAACAGATCCTGCCCACCCCCCCTGTATGATAACCCTTCAAATTTTGGAAAAGTGCTATCGTATCGCCCCTCAGTCTTCTTTTCTCTAGGCTAAAAATGGCCAATTCTTTCAGTCTTTCCTCACAGGGCTTGGTTTCCACCCCCCTGATCATCCTTGTCACCCTCCTCTGAACTTGTTCCAATTCGTCAGCATCTTTCTTGAAGTGCCGTTTCCAGAACTGGACACAATACTCAAGGCGATGCCTAACCAGTGTTGAATGGATGGGGGACGAGCATCTCATGACATTAATGAGCACCTCACAGGATTTGGAAAGTACCAGAAGCCTTCATGACTAGCTGTGCTGGCCAGGACTTCAGGGAATGGAAGTCAAAGAATATCTTGGATTATAAGGTTGGGAACCACTGAAACAGAGGCATGCCTTCTGTGAACGAGGACACACGCAAGAATGGGGCTGCAGAACTGAAGTACCATAGATCACTTCTAATGACACTTCTGCAGGGTTGATTTCTCTGTATTTTTTTGGGGGGGGTTAGGTGGATGCTTTCATGGTGTATGTGTCTGCCTTTTGTTTGCCTTCCATGGCAATTTGCCCTGTCTTGTTTGCCGTGATATTTTTTTTATTAAATTGGATTAAATTACTTGGCACCACCTGATAGGCTTCAATGTGGTAAGAGGATCCAAAGAGGTCAGATTTCCTTTCCCCTTCTTATTTGCAAATAGAAAATCCTTCAGCTTCTGTGATCCTTTGCTTGCAATTCCTTCTCCGCCAATAATGATTATTAAATTGAATAAATCCCCAAATTATACTTAAAGAGATTTGTGAAAATCCTACCCAAAAGAACATTTATCATTAATGCCCGGGAGCAATTTTTAAAAGGGTCCAGCTGATGACAGCTCACCAGGATCCCTCTGATCATTGTCATCCCCTGCTGGTGACTGGGCCATTTTTAAAGGGGTCCAGCCAATGATAGCTCGGCAGGATCCCTCTGAACATGGTCGGATCCTAGAGGCCCAGGGAGACATTTTCAGAGGGGTCCAGCTGATGAAACCTTAGCAGGATCCTTCTGAACATGGTCGGGGTGCCAGTGCAAGAGACCAAGCTGACAGCCTGACCATGGAGGAAAGGCTAAAACATTTGGGGCTCTTTAGTCTGGAAAAAAGGCGCCTGAGGGGGGATATGATTGAGACGTACAAAATAATGCAGGGCATGAGTAAAGTGGATAGAGGGAAGCTCTTCTCCCTCTCACAAAATACCAGAACTAGGGGACATACACTCAAATTGAGGGCTGGGAGAGTAAGAACAGACAAAAGAAAATATTTTTTCACCCAGCGCGTTTTTAGTCTATGGAACTCCCTGCCACAGGATGTGGTGATGGCATCTGGCCTGGATGCCTTCAAAAGGGGATTGGACAGATTCCTGGAGGAAAAGTCCATCACAGGTTACAAACCATGATGGAGATGTGTAATCTCCAGGCTTAAAACCAGGGTACTTCAAGGGCCAGATGCAGGAGAGTGGTATCAGGAGACAGATATCTAGTCTCATGCGCTCCCAGATGCATCTGGTGGGGCCACTGTGAGATACAGGAAACTGGACTAGATGGGCCTTTGGCCTGATCCAGCATGGCTCTTCTTATGTTCTTATGTTCTTATGTTCATGTTCAGAGAGATCCTGGCGAGCTCTCATTGGCTGGACCCCTCTGAAAATGTCTCCCCAGGCCTCTAGGACCCAGGGGAGTCACCCCCACCTGTCTCCCAGCTGAGAGGTAACAGGATGAGAGAAGGAAGCAGGAGCGCCGGAGTGGCGGTGGGGACCCACCTCCTCCTTTTCATCCCCCTGGGCTTCGGTGGTGGCTCATTGAGCCCAGCAGGGAAGGGACCCCTTTTACAGATGGAATGAAACAGTTCATTGCAATGGGGAAAAAACACGACCATTTCATTTCATCTGTAACAAAATGCTGCATCCTCGTTTTGTTTCGTTTCATTTCGCTACCTAACAAAATGACAAAACAGCATTTTGTTTTTCATTTTGTGCCCATCTTTAAGTTTTAATGCAACACTTCTTTGATTCTTTTTTTTTAAATATTGTGTACTTAACCTCGTGGTGCAGTAGTTAAATGCCTGTACTGCAGCTAAACTGTGATCACGACCTGGGGTTCAATCCCAGGTAGCAGGCCCATGGCTCACTCAGCCTTCCATCCTTCCGAGGTCGGTAAAATGTGTAGCCTGCATAATTAAATTGTAAACCTCCCAGAGAATGCTTAAAGTGCTATGGGGCGGTATATAAGCAAAACATTTTGCTTTGCTTTTACTTACAGTTTTTGGCTTTAAAGACTGTTTTGGACTATGTAAGCCACTTTTGAGTCCTTTTGAGGAGGAAAGCAGGGTAGAAACATTTTAAAATAATAAACAAACAAACAAACAAACAAACAAACAAACAAACAAACAAATAAATAAAGCGCAGCTAATGAATGACTTTTAAAAGCAATTTAAATGACTTTTAAAAAATTAAGTCCCTCCTCAAATCCTTTGCACATGTGTTTTAAAAATGTGCCCTCTTTCAAAAGCAGAATAACGATGATGATAATTTCAACACCATAACGCCAATGCCTCCATGCCATCAAGCTGAAGCTGAAATTACAGTGAGTTGTTATTTCTCCACTGGTTTCCTAAATGTAGAGCGTTCGACGCTGCACCACATTTCCTGCTTGGGCAAGGGATTGACTAGATGACTTCGGGTGTGTTTACAACTCTGCAATTCTGTGAGGCTAACTGTGATCAAACATGTGATCCCTGAGGGTCAAGCTCTCCTTGCTGTCCATTTCCCCAGGTTCTCACGGCCTCGCATCCAGGAAGTACTCGCAGCCTGGCTCATGTTTCAGTCATGTTCTCATTGCAATTTACCAGAGAAGCAGTGCGTAATTTGCAGCAATTACATTTCGGAGGGGCCCCCACATCACCAACCTTGCCACCAGCTAGAGGGAGGAGGGAAAGACAAGCAAAAAACCTGAAAGTGAGCCAGGATCACCTGGCCTGCCACACTAAATTGATGTTACCAGGAGGAAACAGTACGCTTGATGAACGCCAGTAAAGGAGATCCTTTACACAGCTGCGAATACATGCTGACAAGTAAATCAAGCAGAAGGGGGACCATAATTGTTGTGAATGCATTCGTTTATTTGTTAATGCAGATATACAATATCATAACAACTGAATAGTGTGTAAGAGGCTAATGGGGAACGAGGTTTTCAGCTCCAGGAGAGCATGGGAGAGACAATGTGATTTTAATATAATGGGAGGGAGATAGAAGTGGCAGCATGGCACATATTTGCATAAGAATATATTTATTGATTGGCTCTAATTTGTTGCTCTTCTGTCTCCTTCCATTCTCTAGGATCAGGCCATTCTTACAGTCCCATTCAAGTTTCATTTGTACCGAGGCAGCTATCTAATGCCTAACTCTTAACTATGCATTAGTTCTCAGAACCAATTAATCTATTCCCCAAAGAAGGGCAGAGACCTCAGGAGATGGTGAACACTGAGTGGGAAGCAGTGCCTAAGCATGCTATATCCGCCATCACCACCATGGAAAAAAATCCCTCTTCTTACGTGTACATGTCTCTTCACCTTTTTCAGTTTGTAGTATTTCTGGAAGGAACTGTCTCAATTTGTACTGAAGTGTTCTCCTTATATAGTGCCCCATAGCACTTAATGCACTCTTTGGGTGGTTTACAGTTTAATTATGCAGGCTACACATTGCCCCCCACCCCCACGCCCCCAGCAAGCTGGATACTTATTTTACGGACCTCGGAAGGATGGAAGGCTGAGTCAACCTTGAAGCTGCTACCTGGGATTGAACCCCAGGTCATGAGCATAGTTTTAGCTGCAGCACAGACATTTAACCACTGTGCCACGAGGCTCCTACAAGGGCAATCAATTGAAAATTTAATCATTTGACATTTGGGCCCAGGTGCCCTGCATCTGCATTTGCCTGACTCTTCCTTTAGTCTTAAATTTCTCAAATAATTGGTGACTCTTGCAGTTCTTACAGGGCGTGGTAGCTCAATGGGCTAGGGCGCTGAAATTGTCACCTGCAAAGTCGGCAGCTCAGCAGTTCGAATCCCGGGTGCCACTCAGCGGAGCGAGCTCCCGCTGTTAACCCCAGCTCCTGCCATCCTAGCAGTTCGAAAGCATGTAAATGCAAGTAGATAAATGGGTACCACTGTAAAAAAAACGGGAAGGTAAAGAGTGTTCTGTTTGCAGAAATGCATTTAGCCATACCGGCCACATGGCCACAGACTTGCACAACACTGGCTCTTTGGCTTAATCACAGAGATGAACACCGCCCCTAGAGTCAGACACAACTAGCATGCATGTGCGGAGGGAACCTTTACCTTTACCTTGCAGTTCTTGACTGAGAACATGAGAAGTGCTCCCCGACTCAGACAAAGGTCTCATCTGGCCCAGGATCTTGTCTCCCATTTCCACGATGGGGATCCTACAATGAACTGGGTAGCCTCACATTGTTTACCAACAATGGATTCCTGTACTAATCAGTTGGACTACAAGACTCTGTCAGCTCCATAATTCTGTACTGTTTTTTGTGAAGCTAGCTGCAGAGCTCAGTGGCATGGGACAGAAGGCTGTGGAACCTGGGGCCAGACGTCGGATTCCTCTCTGTGCCTTGTAGGAGAGTTCTCAAAGACTTTTACATGGTCACAAAGCAGTCCCTATGGCAAATGATTTCTGGGTGACTTAGTCTGCATTGGTTGGTTGCATTTCTATGCTGTGTTTCTCCCCAACAGTGGGATCCAATTATTTTTATTATTGTTCTACGAGTCTGAGAATTAATGCCTCTGATAGCTGGATGTTGCACTGAGCATGTCATGACATGTGCAATGGCCATGCTGTCTGGAGCATTCTGGGAGCTGTTGTCCAACATAGCAAGTTTTCTAAGTTGTAATCCAGTGGTTCCCAACCTGGGGGTCGGGACCCCTTGGGGGGTGTCGAATGACCGTTTCACAGTGAAGAAAAAGGAACAAACGGCTTGGGTCTGAGGAGGAGGGGGGAAGGGGGAGGAAAGAGTGAGTTACAGCTTGATAGTTTAGAGGGGATGTCAGTCAATGTCACAAGAGGCTGCAATTGGCTGAGGGTGCCTGCAGAGGGAAGTTCTCTATGGCACCTGTGGCAGTGGCCTGCCAAAGGGGGCTTGTGGCCTCTTCCAAGCAGGGCAAGGAGGTCACCACAACATGAGGAACTGTATTAAAGGGTCACACGGCATTAGGAAGGTTGAGAAGCACTGTTCTAATCAGTAGAACTAGAAACCACTTATTTGTTCAGTCTCCAACTGTTATGCTAGTAAACACATCACAGTTCACATTTGGCCCATCAGCTTTCACACTGGGGCAAAATGGCATGAACCTCAAAATGAAAACATTTAGGTACAGCTAAATTAAAACATTTAGGTGCAGCTTACTTAACGCAAGACCCTGCACTGTCCTTCTCTTAACCTCTTGCTGTTGTCCTTGAGAGCGACGCCAAAGGTGCTGTGTTGCAGCTGGACATATTTTCCATGCTTTTCTTTCATGAAATATTCAGGCCAATACACTGTAATGCACTCTAAGAGCTGCCAAAAAGCAGGTACCTCAGGCATCTCCTGTATTAAAAAAGAATC
Source organism: Phrynocephalus guinanensis (assembly GCA_037367245.1). NCBI lineage: Eukaryota > Metazoa > Chordata > Lepidosauria > Squamata > Agamidae > Phrynocephalus > Phrynocephalus guinanensis. The sequence goes on along the minus strand of CM074735.1, from coordinate 129,458,021 downwards.
AAGTCGAGAAGCAAGTATGGTGTGGTGGAGCATAAGCCATATCCCTGATCACAAGATCACCTTTGCATGGAAAATTTTGTGGGTATTATATCATAGGTTTCTTTTCAATTCCCTTCTTCCTCTCCTACCAGAAGCTTCCGTTCTGCCACCGGGCTTACTCCGGAAGGCGGGGAGGCTTTGCCTCTTGGCCTGAATGACACTAGACTCTCCAAGGTCTCATCCAGGGGAGGGTTGAGGAGCAGGGAAACAAGTAGTGTGAGTCTCTCCGGTTGCCTATTGGGGCCAGATAGGAATTTTTTACACTTATCACCAGAATCGCCCTAACCCTAACCCTAACCCTAACCCTATCCCACACTGGTTGAGGGATTTTTGCCCTTTTAAAAAAGTTAAAAGAAAATAGTTACGTAAACTGTTGACAATATGCATTCAGTCACACTGGCGGGTAGTGCGGAGGCCAAAAGTTGGTGAGTCAACGTTAGTAAATATCATTCTAACCCATCCAACTTCACGATGCTGCGGATCTTGAGATTACAGGGTCATGGGACGGACGTGCTGGGAATACTCCCTGGGGCCAAGGGTTGCCAATTAACGGAGCTTAGACACCCAGGGGGTCTTAAAACATTTTACCAGCCTCTGCGCACCATCTTTTAGACAGCACTAATGGGGGTAGTCGACACTCCCAGGTAAGATCAAATGGTGGATCGAACACTTTCAGGGTCAGACTATATTTTGTAGAAAGGTTTTGCTGGATGATCTCTCAAAGAGAAAGTATACAGTTGTGCCCCCATATCTGCTGAGTCAGCATCCGCTGATACAGTTATCCACAGTTGGCTGCCATTTTTTAAAAAAAATATTATTAAATAAATCGCTGTCACAGCAGAGTGCTGCAAAGCAAGTTACTGTCAAAAACGGGTGCCACAAAGCAAATTAGTGTCGCAAAAAGGTGCCGCAATGCAAGTTACTGTCACAAATAGCAGTCGCTGTCGATTTTGGGGGGTGCTGACAGGGTGTTTGCTCTTATCCAACGATTTCAGTATCCACAGGGAGGACCTGAACCAATCCCCTACGGAAGCAGGGGTACTACTGTAATGTCAGTAAAATTTCACTGCTTGTGTTCTTAAAAGAAAAGGAAATCCTATTAATTTTATTTTAGCATAAGACACATCAAGCAAGACATTAAAATTTCTGAGGTACAGTAAGTCACACCTTGACCTGAGTTGTTGTTTTTGTTGTTTTGGGTTTTTTTGTGCCCCCCCCCCCAGATGTGAGGGATGGAAATGAATCCCATTTGCTTCAAAAGTCATAGGGATAATTGTGTTTTCACCACTTCCAAGATCTCTCCCCTTGAAAACAAGCACTTCTGTGAGTCTGAAAATGTGTTTTGGAGAAATGAAGCACACGGCCAGCTCTGAGGAGTCTTAAAATTCACATAGAGTGAGTCCATTTGAAATAGTATGCATCTACAATTTAGTCAATGTGGGAAGTGTGTAAATTAGCCAAAATGTGTAAATAAATGCATGCCTTAGGCCAGTGGTGGCCAAACTTCGGCCCTCCTGATGTTTTGGACCACAACTCCCAGAATTCCAAGCCTGTATTGCCAGTGACAAAGGACTGTGGGAGTTGTGGAACAAACATCTGGAGGGCCGAAGTTTGGTCACCACTGCCTTAGGCAATCTGTACCAGTGTCAATGTGGGAGGAAAAAAGCAAAGTCTCTCAACGTAACACAAAAGTAGGACAGGAAGATAATGCTGGTAGGTTTTGTAAAAATGCAATGAGATGGAGACAGAGTGATGTTCATATTGAAGCTGTTACATCGTCTCAGAACTGCAGAGATGGAAGGGGCCTTATGGTTCATCATGTCTGGAGCCTGTCAAGGGGTACATTGGGGAATTGAACTCTGAACATCTGGGTGCATAGCGAGAACAGAGACCAATTTGCCCATTCCACGGGAATGAAACCTTGTGGACAAGATGCTGGGTGAGTACAACAGCAGATAAAAGTAAAGTGCACAATGGCTGTGCTTCATAATAGTACTCTTTTATTCTTCTCCTTGGTTTTCCTGCCCTTCTAAAGAGTAGGGAGTAGACATGGGCACGACCAGAAAAAATGACGTTTCGAGTTTTCGTTTGTCGGAACGGGTCCGTTTCGGGTTGTTTCCGTTTGTCGTGAAATTTTTCAAAAATTTGTCGTTTTGTTTGTCATTTGTCGTTTCCACCACGATTTAGCGCAATTTGACTTCCCCCAGAGCACAGGGGCGTCCCGCAATCAGGGCCGGCGCTAGGTGTCTTTGCGCCCTAGGCGGCGGGCGGGGCTGGGGGACAGGCGGCAGGGGGAGGTGCGGGCGGGCGGCTGTGGCGGGGGGCCATGGGCGGGCGGACGGGCGAGTGGGCAGTTAGGATATCACTTAGGATAGAGGTTCTGTTCTTGGCTTGCACCCCAAATGTGTGTGTGCGCAAGCAAATTGAAGTTGGGAAAATAGAAAATAAATGGTAGTATATAATATATTTTTAAAATAAATCCACACCACCCACTCCCAGTCGAACCTCCCCCTTTATCCAATATCAGAAAAAAATCCTCACAAACTGCCAGAGAAGAAATAAAGAATAAACTGCTATTCCCTTCAGCAGACAAAGCTGCAGGGAATCAAATAAATTATTTTCTAAATCCAATTCCCTCCCTGCCTGCCTAACTTAAATCCTAAAGCCTCCAGCCTCCCTCCTCAATCTCAATCGGATTACACCAGCACCAGCAGCCAGCCCTCCTCCCTCAACCACATCCATACACCCGACTGCGATTTCTGGAAGGTGCCTCGGCTTTTTATGCCCTCCAAGACATCCAGAAGTGTCAGTCAAAAACCTGGTGATGCCATTGGTGGAATGGTTCAAACAATTTGCATGGTCCCATCCCATGCCCAGCCCAAATGGGCAGGTCTAAAAAAATAAAAAAATAAAATAAATAAAATCAATACGACATTTTATTGCTATAAAAAACCCACTGCTGCTACTATTAAAATTCAGGCATTTAAAATAAATAAATTTCACATGTTTCTGTGGTGATTTGGTGTGTGTTTTTTACCACGATTTCAAAAGAAAAATTGTGGTCACCATTTTGGACCCCCCCCCCCACGGCATGGCATTGCAAGATGATGAGGATGATCCCCCCCCCAGCCTGGTGCAAGCAGCCCAGGACAGGAGAAGGTGGGGGGAAAGGCCGGGGACCCCCCAGAAACCACCCCTCTGGTAGGTGGCAAAGCCTCAGGCAGGCATATTTTTGCCTGCTTTTTTGGCCGGGAGTCGGTGGGTTTCTTTTTACTTTTAAAAACTTTTTTTCTGTGCTGCTTGGCATCGCGCGATCGCTGCGATCGGCGCGATGCCATTAACGACAACAAAAAACCCAACCCAATTTTTCTTTTTTCGGGTCGGGTTCGAGCTGGAGCAGTGTAATTATCGTTACCGTTTCCGTTACGTAACGGAAACGATAACAAAAAACGGAAACGACAATTTCGCCGCTCCGTGCCCATGTCTAGTAGGGAGTGTTGTCACACACTAAACTATTGTTCTCCACCATACATTCCAGTTCATCTACGAATTTGGGAACTGTGAATCGGTAAAAGGCAAATCAACTTCACCACTCCAGAAAGTACTCAGAAGATGATTCCATGGGTCCAAGGAAGTTGGCCATCTTTATATGGGGCTTGATGTGATGGAAACACGTGTCTTCGAATTATCCATCTTCCATGCAAGACTTGGATTTCTGCACTGGCAGAAGAAGGTTGGACAAAATCGTCCCTGGGGATCCTTCTGACCTCTCAGTTCTGTGATTCCTTGAGAATCCTTCTGTCCTCCCAAATTATGGACCAAACGTTACTGAAAGTTGCCAAAATGTCTTATGAGGAGCGGCTTAGGGAGCTGGGAATGTGTAGCTTTACAAAAAAAAAGAAGGATGTCATATGGAAGAAGGGACTGGTTTGTTTTCCATGGCTTCGGAGACTAGGACTCTGAAGCCATTCGAACATTAGGAAGAACTTCATGATGGTTAGTGCTGTTCAGCAGTGGAATATTTTGCCACGGCGGGTGGTGGAGTCTCTTTCTTTGGAGGTTTTTAAGCAAAGGCTGGATGACCATCTGTCAGGAGTACTCTGATGAGGGTTCCTTCATGGCAGGGGGTTGGATTGGATGGCCTTTGAGGTCTCTTCCAACTCTATGATTCTATGATTCTAAAAGATTTAGGGCTGCCTTTGGAAGCCTGAGCTGCAGCAAACTCAATAATTACATTGCACTGCCAGCAAGGATTCAATGTGATTATTGTTGAGGGTTTCTCCTCCCCCCCTTCCTTGCCTGAGGGTTACAACACATTTGCACCATAGGGAAGCCTTTTCTCTTTGCATCTCCAAACTGTAATGCAAACTCTTCTTTTATTCATAATGGCTCAGCCTCCAGCTGAGATAGGCACTTTCCTATTACCCTAGATGACAGATTTCTGTGTCCTTTCCAAGCTCAGGGGGTTTAATAAACATATCTGGCAATCTTTCGGTAGCTGGAGGGCTTGGGATGACACCATGTGTGCAAACAATATGCTCTCACTGCTAGGGAAACAAGTTTATTCAATTATTCAATTAATAGATTACAGTCAAGATACTTGTTATCCTACAAGGGAAAATGGCAGAAGAACATGGAGAATTAGGGCAGGTCCTGGAATTAGTTGCAAGCAATAGGGGGAAGCCATGGGCGATGGCAGGGTGGTGGAAGGGTCCTACCAGCGTTTTCTGTGTAGTTTCCTGGCGGCGAACTGTGCAGTAAAAGATTGCGTGTTAACCGGGAAGAGCAGTAAATTCTGGTCCTGGCCGACAACGCCCCTGGAACAGCAGTTTCAGCAAAGTTTCCTAAACCACCGCCAGGGGCAGGGTTTAGAAACTTCACTTGAAAATGCTTACTTATTTGCTTCTGTAACCACAGCAGGACACCAAAAATGCACAGCAAAATCAGTTGTTCCCCTTTATCACCACGGAGGCTTGGAAACTAGAGCCAGAAAGAAGGACAAAATGTGAAGTAGACAGGTAGAGACTGAACCAGAATACGAAAATACGAGACAGAAGAGAGGACACTAAGTGCACATTAAAAACCACGTGACTGCCTGAAAAAAAAAATATGCAGGGAATTTATATATGAAGAAAACTCTGGTAAGACCGCGGCCAAAACATACATACATCCACACACCCTTAATTAATGGAGATTATTGTACAGTGGTACATTGTATAAAGGAATTAATTCGTTCCAAATGAAATTATGTTAAGCAAATTTTCCTTTATACAAATTTCCCATAGGAATGCATTGAAAACAGAGTGATCCCATTTTATGTTGTACAGATTCACCCCATAGGCGATTATGGTAAGCAAATTTCCTCTATATCCGGAATTTTTTATGTTGTACAAATTTTATGTTATACAAACCATTTGTTATACGAGGGTCCACTGTATAAGGAATGGTGTTGATTGTGGTGGTTTCTTTATAGAGAAAGGTGCCAATGAGTTCCAGTAATAATATTTATTATGCATGTCGTTTTTACAAATATCAAATTCTGAATAGTTAGATGCACAGCCTATACATGCAAGCAGAATGAGAATATGGTAGGAACAGACCTGCTACTTGAAACATCAGACCGAAGATACCATTTTCCACAATGTTCTAATGTTATCTGCATTGTACGTTGAGAAGACAGTTGACGACAAGTCCATGAGAGATTGGCTTGAATCAAATGCGAGTCAGAGGTAAGAAAAGTCAGAAGCTGCTCCTTCTGCATAGTATTTTAAACATGTTATCATTGCACAGCTTTAATTGTTTTGAGTGGCTTCCAGTCTCCAATGGGAAGACAGGCAGCATGTAAATAATATAACGTGAAAAGAAAAGCTTTATGCAAGCTGAACACTAACAGATCATTGATTTTAGGATGGTTTGTTTGTTTGCTTGCTTGTTTTGTAGGCTGCCTTTTTCCCAATAAGGGGGCTCAAGATGGTTCGCAATATTAAAAGGAATAGAATTTAAAACAGAGGAAGTTAAACATTAGAAAGCAATTAAAACGATACACCAACACCAGTTAATTTATAATTGATTATTGAAAAGCAAGTAATCATTAAAAACTAGCTGAACTCTAAAAAGGCATTCAGGGACTCGGTCATGATTGTTAAAAGCCTGTCTTACGATATATGTCTTCAGTTGTTAGTGGAAGGATTAAAGGGAGGGGGCCCAGTCTGATCTCCCGAGGGAGAACATTACATTCTATCACTTGGGGGCTGCCACGGAGAAGGCCCTCTCTCGTGTCCCCACCAACAGTGCTGGTGCTGATAATGGGACCGAGAGGTGGGCCTCTGCTGATCTTGAACACCCAGAGAGGCTCATAGAGGAAGATACTTTCTCATTGTTCTGCAAATATTCTACTTATAGTAAGGATTTTTTTTAACTCTGGCTGTAATTTTTAAATTGCGATTCACCATGGCAATGTTTAATGTTTGCATTTATACCAGATTTAATCGTTTTTACTTGCACCTGTTTTAGTTTAGAGACCCACCCTGACTGCCAGCTCCTGGAGAAAGAAGAGATACAAGTAAGATACTAATAGTACCAATAAGAATACCGAGTTTCTTTGTTATGTCGGGATTTTCAAAGGAACCACTGAGAAACTCGTCAGTGTCTTCCTTTACCCTTGCATACATTTGTTTCTTATTTTGGATAACCAGATTCCAACTCAGCAGACAGATTTGAATTTCTGGCATACATTGCAATGAAAATGAGTGGTATTTTCAGAGAGAAAGTTGTTAAATAGTACATTAAATAAATATGGTGGCCAACTCTAGATCAAACCACTCTGACTGTGTCTTGAACTAATCCTTGTGATTCTAATCAGCTGGACATTTTCTAGAAGTTATGGGTGAGGGCGAGATTAGTGATTAAAATGATTACTAGGCTGGGGCACCTCCCTTATGAGGAAAGGCTAAAACATTTGGGGCTCTTTAGTCTGGAAAAAGGGCGCCTGAGGAGGAATATGATTGAGACATACAAAATAATGCAGGGCATGGGTAAAATGGATAAAGGGACGCTCTTCTCCCTCTCACAAAATACCAGAACTAGGGGACATCCACTCAAATTGAGGGCTGGGAGAGTAAGAACAGACAAAAGAAAATATTTTTTCACTCAGCGCGTTGTTAGTCTGTGGAACTCCCTGCCACGATGTGGTGATGGTATCTGGCTTGGATGCCTTCAAAAGGAGAGGGAAAAGTCCATTGCAGGTTACAAACCATGATGGAGATGTGTCATCTCCAGGCTTAAAACCAGGGTACTTCTGTTGGCATAGCAAGGCCTACATCCAAACATATAGCAAAAGCAAACCTCAGTATGACTCAGCAGTTTGTATGTCTCTTTTAGACTTTACTACTTAAGTAATGGTTCTATCCTCATACAGTAACACACTCCTTGCCCTGACCTGCCTGACGCTGGTGTTGTTCAAGAGACACAGAGAGAGTTGCAGAATTACTTCTGACTTATTGCTATTTAAAGGTTGTATTTTATTCTTTTGTATTTATAAAAAGCAAGGCAGTATATATGTGTGTAGAGCTCCTTATCCCTTTTTATGAGCTTTATCACAACTGCTGTTGCCCTAATTTTCTATTTTGTATATGTTTCTGTACATATTAGACATGGGCACGAGCAGAAAAAATGACGTATCGAGTTTTCGTTTGTGAGAATGGGTCCATTCCGTTTGTCGTGAAATTTTTCAAAAATTTGTCGTTTCATCGTTTCGTTTGTCGTTTGTCGTTTCCATCGTGATTTAGCGCGATTTGACTTCCCCCAGAGCATAGGGGCGTCCCGCAATCAGGGCCGGTGCTA